>JAOTQM010000425.1:1445000-1863054 GCA_026939265.1 Oreonectes daqikongensis
TTCCTTGAACTTCTCAACGACTCTGAACGGTGGTTGGAAGAGGCTTTCTTGGCAGCCCTGGGGGATCTGTACCGGCCCAACGCTGGAGTTTTTCGTGACCTTTACGCCGACCTGCGTCGCTACTACGGCGGCGCGTCCTTGAACCTCGAGGAGGTCTTGGACGAGTTCTGGATGAGGCTTCTGGAGCGTCTTTTGAAGGCGTCTGATCCCGAGACCGCCTCCCTGCTCTCCGATGACTTCCTGGAGTGCGCCTCCAAGCAGACCGAGACCCTGCGTCCTTTCGGAGATGCCCCGCGTGAACTGAAGGCCAAGCTGGTGGGGGCGTTCGTCGCCGCTCGGGCGTTCGTTCAGGGCCTTAACGCGGCCGGGGAGATCGTGAGGAAAGTGTCGCAGGTATTGCGTGTATATTATGCCTTCGAAATCTGAATTGTTGTTGTTAATCTGCTTTTCAAGACTATGATTTTATGTATGACAACATGTTTAATTCCACAGACTTTCTGCACTTAAAGGAACAGTTCACTGAATGTAAATTCTGTCATCATTTACTCATCATCAAGTTGTTCCAAATCTGTATAAATGTTCTGATAAACACAGAAGAAGATATTTGGAAGAATGCTTGTAACCAAACAGTTCTTGGACACCATTGACTACCATAGTAGGAAAAATTGCTTTATAAATGTTTTTGTTGTGTTGAAAACAAAAGAAGATATTTTGAAGAATGTAGGAAAGCAAACCGTTCTGGGGCACTTTTGACCACCATTGTCATTTTTCTCACTATGGTAGTCAAAGGTGGCCAAGAACTGAGGGAGAGTAAATGATGACAGAATTTTTCTTTTTGGGTGAACTGTCCCTTCAAATCCATACTTCCTTTTCCCCTAATGAATTTTCCAGTGTGGTGCGTTCGTGCCAAATAGGTCCCATCAAATCATTTACATCACATTTACATTTACGCATTTGGCAGACGCTTTTATCCAAAGCGACTTACATTGCATTTTACTATACATTTGTTTCTATGTGCAATTCCTGGGATCAAACCCATGACCTTGGCGTTGCTAGCGCCATGCTCTAACCACTGAGCTACAGGAAATCATAGATTCCTCTCCAAAGCAAAGAGACAATTTTGCTTGGGCAAATACCAGCAAACAAGTGTTAACAAAAGCGTCTTTCTTCCACACGTCCGCACAAACCAAATTTATGAAGCGTGCTGACCCATCATTTCAAATCAAAGTATTTCGGATTTTTGGATTGTGTTCTGGGCAGGTTCACGGTTCTTATATATTTGTACAGATTTAATGATAGACTTTAAAGTCTTTCAAGGTGTACTTAATATTTAACGCTTCTTCTATCCTTGACCTGACTTTTATTTTTCAAGAACTTAGTCTCAGATGTGCTCAAAATGATCCTTGGATTTAGCAAACTATTTTTTTTTTGTAATGAAGTGTGCATTATGCCCGACACAAGTGGATTTCACGTTACAGATCTGCTCAGCAATTGGAAAAATTCTTGGACCGTTATGCTCTAAAACACTGGGGCTTCAAGGATAGTGAATAGTTTAAGAGTACGTCATACTCAGTTGAAACAACATTACATTTATGAAGCCACGCATGAGGAAAATAGCTCAATCTCAAAAGAAGGTATTTGGTGAATAATCCTTAAAAAGGTTCGATCGAAAGTGACTTTGCTGTAGAGAATGCCAGTCATGCAGGTCTAACATATTCATCAATATTAAACCCATTATGAAACCGTTGAACTAAAAGATCCTTGACATCAAGACAAATGGCTAAACTGCAGCATTCCTGCTGATGTTTGCCCCAAACCCACACAAAGAAATTTAGTTCAAGTCCTTGGTGGCTATCCTGCTCTTCACCGAAGCTCCCCGCCGCTTTGACAAGCGTATGTAGGGCGCTTTGGGTCTCCTTACTACAACCGTTTCTTACATGAATTGGATTCAGTCTCTTGGTGACCGACTCTCTGGAGATCCCTGCTGAGAAGACCTAAATTCTTGCTTATATCAAGCTTGAACTTGCTTTATATGATCATAAATCAACCGTGTGGCACATATGCATTATATTAAACATAAAAACATTCGTTTTTAAAGGTAAAAGTGTTTGTTTTTGAATCATGATAGAGGTTTAATTCAGATTAATGCGATCGAATTCAAGCAGTATACAGCATGAACACTCCGTCTTCCGTATACTGGGATATTTCCCAAAAGACTTGCAGGTTTTTCTGCAGAATTTATCAACCGGATGACCTGAATTCAGAAGCAGAAACTATGCTAAGCTAAACATTCATGCTATCTAACAGCTAGCTTATGTTTGCTGGTATTTATGCGAAACGCGCGTGTTGGGTTGAGGATTCCAGAAAATTGTTTGATGGAATCTGTTTCCTTTCTGTGGTGACATATTTCCTGTCGGAACAGCCAATAGCCAATGGCCTTTTGTTTAGTGTTTAAATAAATCGTGTGCAATTTAAGAGACCAATTAATATTGAATGACTTCAAACCTAAAATGCTTTTGATTTATTTTATTGTGTTAAATTGAAATTTGAAAATACATTTTCTCTTTTTATAATCTCTACTTCGTATTGGTTAAATATTCGCAAAACCCACAGACATGAAAGGTGACCAATAGTAATGTTTTATAAATAAAACTCAAAATAATGACACGCAGTGATACAAGGTTTCTGCCGAAAAACTAGGATTTATATTATTGGTTATCAGAGGAAGTATTTAACGTTTTCAAGTATCTGTAGTACTACTTTTAGATTGTTTATACTTTGGAAAAATGTTACTTCTCTACATTATAAAGCATACATGTTACCTTTGACATTTCAGATACATTTCTTTTACCTTTAATAGATGCTTTCATCGGATGCACACGCCGGCGCAAAGTAAACTTCTGGTTGGTGTTTGGTTAAAATATAACAATTTATTTTATATTTGATTTATATTAATATTTTATTGTATATTGTATTAAATTTAATGAAAACTACTTAAGTTATTGATTCTTTGCCGAGGTCTACCCGAAGTTAAGTTTGGGCCCTTCCATACTGAAACCTTCCATACTAAAGTGCCTAAAAAAAATGAGTAAACTTTTTGAGTAAAAAAATAGTCCTGCTCACAGATCACCCTGCAATGTTTTATACCGACTCAACCAAATCATTAACCACTATTTACATATATGAATATAAATATATAGCAAACAGCCAATCCAAGTGTGTGAGCCTCTGCTAATAATCCTTCTTCTCACAGGTTCCTCTGAGTCTGGAGTGCAATCGTGCCATTATGAAGCTGGTGTACTGCCCTCATTGCAGAGGCTTCGGATCGGTCAAACCCTGTGCCAACTACTGTAAGAACGTCATGAAGGGATGCCTGGCCAACCAGGCAGACTTAGACACGGAGTGGCAGAGTCTTATAGGTAAGGCGATGGGTTATTCCAAGAGAAAATGACTCTCTCTGACGCACACTGTTTATCTCGATCAGAAACTATGCTACAGGTGGCCTCCAGTTTTGGTGTCGAGCCCAGTATGGACACTGTGATCTATTCAATTCCTGTGAGAATCTCGGAGGCTGTTGTCGCTATGCAAGAGAACATGGAGATCTATACCAGCAAGGTTGGAACAATGCAAATAAGCATCTTTTTTAACTGCGTGTGGCTTGGTCCGATTGCACACTCACATTTCTTGTTTTTTGTCTACCAAACTAGCGTTTTGTTTACCAAACTATATGGTGAATTGTATTTTAGCGTGGTTGTGCATTTGTCCGTTTCAGGTATTCAAGCTCTGTGGAGACCGTGGTGAGGAAGGCTCACCAAGCTCAATATCAGATGAGCCAAAAAAGAAAGCAAGTACATCGACCGCCGTCGAATATAAACCCAGTCCCAAAGCTGCTGCCAGACTGGAGGTGCAGGTGTGTAGTTGTGTGACGTTTGCCTAGTTTCAATGTGTGCGACTTTTATACGATGTTATTCGCGTGTGCCATTCTCAGGTCACAGACGTGTCCAGTAAACTCAAAGAAATGCAGTTTTACTGGATCCAGTTGCCCTCGGCTCTCTGCAGTGGGAAAACGTCCAACAGTGGTGATAAATGCTGGAATGGAATGAGTAAAGACAGGTATGAAACAAAACTTATCATAACAATTATTAAGGTGTTGGAATGGTGACTGGAAATGAATTTCTATGCAGTTACCTTCCTGAGGTCATGGGTGACGGGCTGGCCAATCAGATTAATAACCCAGAGGTGGAGATTGACATCACCAAGCCAGACAGGACCATACGGCAACAGATCATGCTGTTAAAAATTATGTCTAATCGCCTGAGAAACGCCCTGAACGGAAACGACGTGGACTTTCAAGACACCAGTAAGAAGTTTAGTCTGTTTAAAAACGGCCAAAGAACGTTTCGGTAATGTGCTTAAAAACCCACCTTTCTTTTTTAATCAGCATTTTTGTGATGTACTACAGTAAAAATATCAAAACAAGATGAATTCATTTAAAATTAAAAGGATGAAAGCATAAGACTTGCTTACTTGTTATTCGTGCAAGTGTTTGTTAGGAAAATAGCTTGCCAGTAAGGGATGGAAAAACATTTGATTAAAAAAACTAATTCTAATTTTTAAATGATGAAAATCACAATATTTTAATATACTGATTAGGTTTTACTTATTTTATTTAATGTTGTACTTCATTTTTACTTTTTATTTTATTTATTTTTAAAACAATAAAACATTTCATAAAAATGTATTATGTATTAAGTTTTTAAAGCAAAATGATGAAAATGTCTAAAGTACACCTCAATATAACATCACATAACAACTATTACTTTTTGTAATATAATTTGCACCAAAGTAATTATCTTTTTTCATAATGCAGGTGATGATTTCAGTGGCTCTGGAAGTGGCATGTGTGCGGTCCACCTTTGCGTCCGAGGCAGACCGCCGGTCTTCGGGCCGAAAAACGACAGGCCCAACCACTTCGCTTACAGCCCAGAGAACAAAAAAGTCAAGAGTTCGGCCAACCAGATCCAGCCTTCCATCATCTTACTGATTGTGTTACTCGCGTGTCTGTTTCTCAGACGGTAATGCAGATTCGCTGCAGCCGAATCAAACTTTGGGATCTGGGTCGGAAAATTTTGGATAGGGCGGAGACGAACACGGAATGTTAAAAGATGAATAGAAAAAACCGAGAAATGGTGAGCTATTAAAATTGCCAAAAGAAAAAGGAACCTTGTGAGTGAATGAACATTTTCTTCGGGAATACAGAGGTCACTATGAAAATAGCTGGAGATGGGTTTTTGTTTGTGTTTTTTATGTTTTGTAATCCGTCGGATTTAATTGCTGACTTGGAACATCAATTGACATCTTGCTTTTTTACCTTTGAATGTAAAAAGATGAACTAGACGGGAGAAATGCGTAGTGTTTTGATTTACACTACGAGGTTCTCGGCCACTGAAGCAATTTACCCAGAATTCTTTGTTCATTTTAATAATCTTAATCTACAGCAACCTTGCGTTACATGAACTCAACTTTGCACAATTGTCTTAAATTTTGTCTCAAATATTTCGCAGTAAAAAATACAAAATTAGGTCTCTTTTAGCTAACAAAATGGATCAAATTAAAATCGTGCTGTGCGTTAGAAAATTATGTTTTTTCCCAAATTTTCATGCACAGCAAAGTGAATTATACAATTTTGAGTCATATCGCACCCAAAAATAAAGAAAAAACAAATATCCATTGTGAGACCCGATCATCTCCGAAATTCTAAATGTGAAACAATAAATCAGACAGTTATGTACAAAAATATTCAACTTAACACAAACCATTAACTTGGGAAACTCTTGATTGTGTTATTGCTCAGACCGGCACGATATTTTCGCACTGATGGCATACTGTACTTATGAGTTATACACAAGCATGTGTCAGTCTTGAATGAATTGATTTGCCTTGAATGAAATTTCATTATCAGCCAAAGCCCAAGATATGCAGTCGTATACAGAATGTACCATTTTAAAATCACTTTTAAGTTGGTAAGGCACCGCGACAACTTTATTGATTTTGATTCCAGAGCGATATTATTAACTAAATGCGTGAGGCAGTGACACTTTAAGACCATTTAGAAGTTGATTTGGAAAAAGATTCTTAACTAAAAGTCCCCAAAAGTTGCTTTGAAATATATTAAAGAAAATCCCCTTCACGTTTCGCCTGATGTCCGTTTATAATACTTATGATGCACAACTGCCATTGAATGAATAAAGGCAGATATCAGAGATATGATATGTGAAACAATGTAAAAAGTCGTGGAATGTAACCTCAGTGGAGAATGTACGAAGCAGTGGATTATATCACAGGAGGGCTGGTTTTGTACTCGGTTGTCCGGTATAAATCGATTAAAGCACATTGTATAGTCTTAGTTGAACGCATGACTCTTCGAACGGACTTTGGACCAGTAACACGTTCTCAGTATGTCGTTGGCAGATTGAACACGCTCTCATCCGAAAGCGTATGAGAGATGCAGAGATGTGTGTATTGGAAATTTGGATTTGTTTTCAGCACTAGTATTTTGATTTGTAAATTTCGTCTGTTTTACGTCAATAAACATGCACAGTTGTTCAAACGAAATGGGCGTGGTCAATTAAAATATTCGGCAGTATTGTGATGTGTGTTTTTTATATGGTGGCTTGAGATTTACAGACCCTGGATTTACATAAAAAAAGACTCTTTGAAAATGTAATTTGAGGCCACAACCTTGCATTTGCATACTTAAGTACATATACTAAACCTTTTTTCCACAAAGCCTTTGTGACAGTCCTTAAATAAAACTGTAATTTTCTTTCGGGTCACACTCGTGGATTTCTGGGGTCACGTTCGGGTGTAAGGTCTTGGCTTTAGCGTCTTTGGCTGACAGAGCTGGATGCCGTTCACTGGGAGTACATTTACTTCTGTTGCTTTTTCCACTCATCACTATGGAAAAATGAAACCAAAAGGTGCATTAGGTCATCTTGGTTATAAATATAGCAGCCATTTTGCAATGATGAATAATAATTATGCTCGCTTGCTTGGTCAACAAACAGAAATGTAAGTATGCCATGCTAATGCACATTTTTAGGGAAAAAAATGGTTTATTAAGTATTATTATTATTATTGATAATAGTAATTATTATAATTATACTTTCCTAATAAAAAATTTAAGATTTCTTTTTTTCCTCATTCACTGTCATTGATTGTATTGTAGCATTATATCAAGCACTGGCTCTCTAGATGTCAGTTTTAGCATTGGAGATCAAAAAAGCATTTTTGCTGCCAAGCATTGCTTGTGTTTTGAGGTAGTGCTCTTAATTCTAATATCACCATTGATATTTATACTTTTTAATGTATAAAGTTTCGATATACTTTGATGTTAGATGGTTCTGTGCACCAAAGCATTGCAGTAGAGACACTGCCCGAACAAATCCTCCAGAGAAAACCACATTGTGAACAATCCAAATATACCCCAATCAGGTTCTGCCAAGTTCCTGTGTGCCGTGCTGAACCTGTGGCATCATCTCTGGTGTCTCTGATGGACCTTCATTTGTTCTAGTAGAGCGGTCTTTATTCCCACAAATGCAACACTAAATAACATTGTTGTTATAGGGAGCGCATTTTTACTCAGTGTATTCTCACAAGAGTGGACCTTAGCAGGGTAAGGTCGTTTCTCATTTCTTACTCAAACCCCCTAAGTGCTTCTGTTTTCAAAACATGATTCTCTGCTTACAAACTACATTTGTGTCTGATTTTCAAAGTTCTAAAGCTTGACATAGTGCACTCACTAAAGGCCGGTTTTTACTTGTGCGTCAGTAACCTCTACCTCAGGCAATGACCACTAGTAGTCAGTGTCCACAGACGTGTTGCTTGTGTATAGTTGTTAAATATAGAAGAACGAATCGTTTATTTAGATAATTCATTCGGATTCGGAATGAATTTTCGGAAGTATAAGCAACGCTATCACAGTTTTTTAACCTGTGGAAGGGGTGGAAGCAGACCAATCACAGCGCTTGCGCTCCGCGTCGCATTGACATATTTGCCGTAGGGCACGCGTCTATGTGTAGGCTGCGTTGTAGGTCTGACACAGAAATCAAAATCCGTCTTAACACAACAGCAAAACAACTAAATAAATAATATTATGTTCATGGCCAATAAAAGTTTATACGGCTGGTGTTTTGTTGTCACAATATCAGATTTTTACTAAACGACAAAACAATGACGATAACGATATTATTGCGATAACTGCGCATCGTGCAAAATAACAAATTGTCTTTTCTTGGTAAATTGCAACACCTCTAGTTTGTGCCATGGGTAAGTCTGGCAAAAAGTTTCAATTTTTTTGGCATGTCACTTGTACATGGTTAAGGTGGGTTGACTTGGTTACGAAATCAGTTGTTTTACCGACCTGGCACGCGGATACACTCGTCTCTGTGGATCTCCTCCCAGGCCTTCATTTTGCAACTCTTGCTGCAGTAAAAGACCTCCCGGCACCGGCTGCACACCGTCAGGACCACCCCCACCGACCGGCCACACTGGTAGCAATATTTGAAGAGAGGCTTTCTGAAAGTAAAACCACAAACGTGGTAGTTCAAGTACAGGTTTAGCACTTGCAATTTCTCAAGAACAGAACATTCTAGCCAGCAAAATAGAAAAGTAATCACTTTTGATATCATGTAGTCTCTAAGCGTACCTATAAGCATTGTACGCTACAGAATGGGGTTATTATTACCCTTACAGAAAAGCATTTATCTTTCATTTTATAAGTACCTCAATGCACTTTGACCCTGCTCTTTAGAGAAAGTCCTGATATTTTTCTCAGGAGAGTTTAGCAGACTTCGACTACCTCCCGCTCCAGTGTACACAAACTTATCTGTCGGACTGACACCTTCAAATAACAGACACACAAATTATTAATAAACATAACCTTGAAAAACAGATCATCCATGAAGACGAAATCCATTAAAAAAAATCTCACTCGGTATGCCCTGGCTCTCTTCCTCCTCCACACGACGTCTCTCCATCCTGATGGCCGTCTGTCTCAGAAGATCTCCCATGAGGCTTAGCAACCGGCGGCGGGCATTATACGCTATCCTCTCACGCTTGTTGAGGGCATGGTAAGGGGTTTGGGCCACGCGCTGGTCCTGGTGAGAGGATCATAATAGCTTGAGGTGATAAATGAGATTTGGGCCGATCTGGAACACAAGATGAAGTGGCGATGAAAAGCGCACCTGCTTGAATGAGTGGTGAGCGTAATCCACTGCTGTTCCAACAGCGCACCTGTGTCCCTCGCCCACCAAGACTGGCATGAGGATGTCAGCGCCAGCTTTGATCAGCTTCTCGAGCTTAATGAAGCAAAACGGAGAAACAGCATTGTGTTATTTCGTTGTATTTCCTTTACTGGTATGAAATTGTTTTTGAACAGAAGCCAAGTGATCATGAGCTAAACAGGATTACGAGATTGATTTGGTCGCGCGGTTCTGGCCCGCGGTCGTAGCTGATGTTGGCGAGGGTACAGAGAGCGCTGCCCACGCGACGAGTGAGCAGGAGATTAGGATCGGCACCTGCGGCGAGCAGTTCATCCACAGCCTGGGAAAACCGGAAGTAATAAACACAGAACATTAATGCGGTCGTGTTTCAAATCCCACAGTAACAAATGCGACATTACTCTCACCCTTATCAGCATTTATGTTATATAAATATACGCTACGTATCATTTTTTATTACACTTGAAAGTCACATACGAGGTTGTTGCCACTTGCGATGGCCAGAGACAGTGGTGAATGTCCGCTCCATAGATGGTTGGTGGCCGGTTTATGAGAAAGAAGTAAGGCCACGATGTCTCGGGCGTTCTGAAAAAAAAATCGATTTAGTAAGTAAATATAAAACAAAATCAAGTAAAATAATACAAAAAGAAATTAAAATGTAATGAAATTAAATTTGAAAAAATCCTATCAAATCCGGTTTAATAAAATCAAGTTCCGCCCACAATCTGCCCAGCTGATTTGAGTTTATGGTCTTACAAAGTTTATGTATTATAACCTTTTTGTTATGTTCAAAACGATGTCATTACAGTGCTCGGAATGGACTTACAGTATAATCCGAGTCTCTTTGGCAGGCGACGTGCAGTGGTGTCCTCCCTCCTTCTTCTGGAGGCTCAGCGGAAGCTCCGTTGAACTTTGCCAGGGGTCCAGAAGCCATGAAATGTTTAGTCTCCAAAGTCTCAGGCGTGTTCTGAGGCTTTTCATTTATTTCATTAGAGACAGAAAAAGATATAAGCCAAATAAAGCAAATATAAAGACCACTCCAACTTTTTATGTCTAGATGTATTGTTCCAGTCCAGTGTCTGTTGAATTTCAACAAAATCAAACTTCAGGAGTGAAAAAGTCATCCAACAGCAATGTAAAAAAAAGACTAACAGCATGAAAAAACTGTGATAGAAATCGAGGTTATCACATAGAAAAATTAATTTTGAACTTTCCCTAAATACATGTACAAATAATACTGTTGTATTGCTTAAAAGTGAATATAAACTTGTTTTCTTTGCAGTATCTGAGGTCTGAAAAAATACAGAGCATCTTTTCTGTTATTTTGACCTGTTTCGCCAGGTCTCATTTTCTGCAAATAAATGCAAATAGCAACATTATTTTTATTTGAAATTTGGGGAAACTTTTGTTAGTAGTTCACAGAATGAAACAAGAACTTCAATTCTATCTAAACACATACCTATAAATAGTCAACTCAGAAAAACTAAAATGATGCTTTGAAACGGTCTCTTAATTATTTAGCAATATTGGCACTGACCTCATCTAGTTCATAGACTTCATCAGCATCCTGCGCTTTGACATCAGCGTCTGCGAGGGCGTGCAGGAGGAGTTCTGTGATCAGTGGACCCACGGCTCTGGGTAAACCCGCTGCTATGTGAAGGGGGTACAGACCCTTTTGCTATCATGGAGAGAAAAGAACAGAGTATAACCAGAAGACCAATTATAAGCGATACATTGTTATTTATTAATATACTTACATAATACATTTGTTTATCATTTTTTTTATATATTGAAATCATAAAGGGACAATGTGGAGGTGTTTAGCGGCATCTAGTGGTGAGGTTACGAATTGCAACCACCGGCTCATTCCACTTATCTCTCCTCCCTTTCGAAATCAGTCATATTTACAATAAATTATTATTAATAATTATTATAAAAATGTGCATAGTACTTACCTCTGGAGGTAAAGGTATATTTGTGCGAGCTCCACACTCCAGCAGACGACGGACCCCTTCGACATGGGCAGCTTTGATAGCCAGGAAAATGACGGGCATGGGGATGGTAGAGGCATTTGGGTCCGCTCCTCTATCCAGAAGGAGCTTCATTGTAACCCATCGATTTCGATGTCTGTCAGATAGATAGATAGATAGATAGATAGATAGATAGATAGATAGATAGATAGATAGATAGATAGATAGATAGATAGATAGATAGATAGATAGATACTTATAAAAAGAGTGTACTAACTCTGTCTTCAGATGAGCAATTCTGCGCACCGTCTCCTGGCTGTCTGCAGGGGTCACTGTTCCCACCTGGCACAGCATCTCCGCACTCTTCTGAAGGTTCTCCTCTGTGACGTCGATAGGAAAACTAGCAACAGATCGAGCAGAATCAAATGGCGAATCATCTGATCTTATGCTTCGTTCGTAGTCTTCATCAGTTTCATCATCCGCCTTTCTCGGCCGCCAAGACACAGAGCCGACTGGAATTTTATCATCAAAGACTTGAATGGACTTGGTCTCGCTTGTCTCTGAGAACTTGGTAACATTAAATTCTAATGTTGGTCTGTCTTGTTCACACTCATGTTGAGGAATCATTTCTGCCTCGGGTTCCTCTGAGGTTTTGAGGTTCTCAACGTTCTCAACTTCAGTTTTTTTCTCGAGTCCGTTGGCTTGCTCATGACATTGAGGTTCTTCAGAGTTGAGGCGTTCAGGTTGGTCAGGCTGAGGAACAATCTCAATTTCGCTTGTGTTTTTTTCTGTGCCCTCCTCTGGAGTTCCAGGTTTCTCCAGTTCAACACTTTGGTTGGTGTGTTGGTCATCGCTGCTTTGATCTTTGGATGTTGCTGTTACTGGATCTGAAGAGCATTCATCCGAGATGTATTCAGGAGATGTTTGGTGCTTGATCTTTAGTGTGAAAGAAGAAGCAGGAAATGAAGAAGAGAAATGATGTGACCATCTCCACAATGCACCTCAAACCAACATAATAACATTATAGTCTCCTGTATAGTATACTGTATTATTTACCTGTAGTTCTGCGTTGAGGTTCTGAGGTTTTTTTTCAGCCAGTGTCTCATGTAAACCCTTGTGCGGGTAGTAGAGGACATTGCAAACAGCCAGAGCAGACATGCCTTCATCATTTAACTTATTTACATCGGCCCCAATGTCCAACAGCAAGTGTATAATATCATTGTGAAAATGAACCTGCGTCATACAAAACACATTTGCATATTTATCAACAATTTTGTCAACAAACCTGTATGGCTTTCTGTCTTCTGTAGAACACAAAAAAAAATATTTTGAAGAACGTTGGTAAGCAAACTATTTGAACCCCATTGACTTCCATTGTATGAACACAAAACCACCAAGACATTTCTCAAAATATCTTCTTTCACAAAAAAAGTCATAGTCAGGTTTTGAATGACATGAAGGTGAATAAATGATGGCACAATTTGTATTTATGGATGAACTATCCCTTCGACACAAATTTTAAAACTATATAGCAATGCTGCCCTCTACTGGAAACATTGTTTACAATTTAGTAAAAGCAGAACCAATCTTTTTATAACACATTTTATTAAACATTATTATTATGATAACATTATTTAAAATAAATTATTAAATATCATAATAAATGGTGTGTGGTGTATTTTACTTTATTACAGGAGACGCCTAAGACTAGTCAAAGATCATTTTCTACGTTAGATTGTGAATCATACCGTGGCTGCGATCAGAGCCGTGTGTCCCTGTGCATCACTGACGTCAGGATGAATGTGTCCGTTTCTGAGAATTTTGTGAACATTCCCATGTTCACCAAGTGAAGCCTCCTTGATCAATCTCTCCGAGTTCAGCTCAAGAGGGCCTTTGGGTCCAAACTGATCCCTGTTCATATTCAAGACTGCAGTGACATCCCAGTCCACTGCATCAATCTCAAATCTGTTGGGATAGATGGATGGATGGATGGATGGATGGATAGATAGATAGATAGATAGATAGATAGATAGATAGATAGATAGATAGATAGATACCTGTGTCGTTGAATGTGGCGATTCATGCGCTGCTGAAGAGGCACATCATCTGTAGTTTGCAAATGCTCCTCTGTGCTGATGTCACTCCTACCAAAAAAGTGCAAGTCTAGATCCTGACGTAGATGTCTGGGGACGGGCAGGTGGTCTGAGTCTGTGGTGTAGCGCTCAATGTCTGGAGGCCGGATGAAACGGTCCTCATCCTCTGATGGAGCGTGATCCAAAGCAGAACCTGTATCATCATCCATTGTCAGAAGTTGAGTTGGGACAGGAAGTTGTTTCTTAGGTAGTCTGGCCATGTGTTCTGGAAAGTCCTTCAGGGTAAAGCCGCCCTCCAGGCTCATGCAGATTCGCAGCAGTCTCTGTCTGTGCCAAAGGCCCACGTCCTGCCGCCCATCCGGGTACGTCATGACCCCGGGCCCAAAGCGCTGGTCGGCATGATACAGACCCTGTTTAGATGGGTGGAACGTTGTGTGTCAATAAAGAATCAAGACAATAACATTTAAATGAGAGAACCTAAAGGCGGAAGGGAATTATTTCACCTGAAAGGTGGATCCGTCCGGAAAAACGTGAACTCCATAACCTTCCTTACGGTTCAAATAAAACTTTCCAGTGAATTTTGACCCATCCGGCCAAGAGTACGTGCCATTTCCGTGTCGACAATCCCTAAAAAATGAACCTTTATAGAACTAAAAACAAACAAATAAATAAAATCATATTTATGCAAAACATTTGATGTTTCTGTAAAGTGGACCAATATGTTTTAATAAAATCAAAGATTTTTAATTTTTATTCAACCATACCTCTCCATTCGGCCATGTGAAAACCCCAGTGCCATGCTTCAGGTTATTTATATATTCTCCTTCATATTTTGATCCGTCTGCCCATTCCTGCATCCCATATCCATTCCGTTTACAAACACTTTCAATTGCCCACATCGCCATGTTTACACTTCCGCTGTTTATTATGAGTTTATATTATATATATATATATTATTTCTCAGTGGAGAAAAACAGAGAAGCCAGTTTTACATTTCACTTTAAAGGGTTACCTTGACGACAGGAGTTAGTTTCACGTCAAGCAAAATAAAAGTCCTCGTTCAATTGCAATTCCTTCTCTTCGTGATTGATATTACAAATAAACATGACAGAAACTTAACTGACTGGTGATACTCTTAATAAAACTCGAGTTTAACTTTTATTTGTTTTGTACTTCAAGTTAAAGCGTCACGCAACCAAGCAACCAGCGCGTCCCAAAGCTCCCGTTTTCTCTCTCTCTCTCTCTCTCTCTCTCTCTCTCTCTCTCTCTCCCCCCCCCCCCCCCCCACACATATTCAGATCAGCTCTGCATAATGTCTACTTTCAAAATGTTTGGCCTTTTGCATTAAACTTGTATTAATTCAACTCTATTACTTGGGATGAACCTCATACAGTGTGACAACATGCCCCGGCGTACTTGGTTAAATATAAATGTATACTCTTGTATAGTAAACAATGACAGTCACACACATGCTACTTGTGTTTACTTTCTCCTAAAGATTAAAGATATTGATGATTCTATTTAGTTCCTACCTATAGTTTTGTGTCCGATGCATTTGAAAAGATTAAAAGTGTTGTGTTATTTGAAGATAATTCAAATTATATATTTATTTTGGGCAGATATGGTCTTTTTGGGGGGATGTTTTGACCGCTTTATCAATTACTGCTTCCAAAGCAACTGGACCAGGAGCACAATATAGTTGTATATGTTTAACTAACACAGGAACTTAAGTAAAATTTGTTTGTACATTTATTCTAGAATATATAGAACAAGTGCTATTACTGCCAATTAGCAAAACTGACTTATTACTTATAAAACTGACTCGTCCATCTGTGAATCTAACTTTGTAAAGGTGCATTTTACGGCCTTCCACTTTTTCAACCACTGACCAGTTATTTATTACACTGTAAAAAAGAAATGTTGGTTCAACTTAAAAAAATAAGTAACCTGGCTGCCTTAAACTTTTGAATTAATTCAACTTTGAATGAAATTCGTTCGCATGACATTCATTAGTTAATATTTTGTGGAATGAGCTCAAAATTTTAAGGCAGCCAGGTTACTTATTTTTTCATGTTATCCCAAAAGATTATTTTTTTACAGTGTATACACAGTGTTGTGTCGTCTTATCATTTTGGATGTGGATGTAAATAGCTAACACCTGCAGTCATGATGCTTTTCTATTAATATTTGGATAATATTATAACCGATATTATTATAATATTAGTTTTCTCTCTTCTTTTACTGCCTTGAAAAAAATTACATTGGCTTTACAATTCATTTGAACTTTTTTTAGTTTAACATTTTAACAATTTTAAATGTTGTCAATGGCTTTAAGTTGCTTTAAGTTACCTCAACTCACTAAATAAGTTCATGGGTCAACTTCAATTCATCCACTAAAGACAGCAATAAAAGGTTTTAACAGCATATTCATGCGACCTTACAATACTATTTATTAAACATTAAAAGATTCTCTCAGAAATAAATGGTGATATCATCAAAAATAAACTCACTTCTGATATCTCACCATGTTACTACATTAAATGATCCGCCAAGCAGACATGACATGTCCAAAAAACATTCTGGTAGTCCCATTGCATTTTTTATTGTTTTATTACACATTTTCAAACTCCCCACTGTTTTCTCTTAGTATAGGTTTAAAGCAGCATAGCTTTCTTTTGTGCAAAAACATTTTAGTATATAATTTACAGTAAAAATCATCAAATAACTTATGTGACAAAATGTCACAATGTGGGAAGTAATTCTGAAATCTGGAAGTATATTCAAATTTATGCCCACAGGCATAAAAACAACATCAACACACACCGTCATTTCACCACGTTGAACAGGTTTGTCCAGAACACAAACTTCTGTTCATTGTCCACATTTGAGTCAAATGTTGTGACACAAATTGAAATGACAGCATAGCGACACGCACAGAACATTGTAACAATGACAAAAAACAATGAGATGTTGTGACAACCGTGCGATCAAACAAAATAAGATCGAATAAATGCTTGAATGAAACCACCCGTATTTATGTTTACACCTAGTAACCGGGTGCAAATGGAGGTGGATTTAAGTACTCAACTGGTAATTTCTTATCAGCAATGTTGGGAATACCATCGGAAGTTCGAAGGGATGCAACGGGGCAGTTTTCAATCAGCCTGAGGTAGTCATTTTCCGACGGGTGCTCGTCGCAAGCATTTTTGAAAATCTCCTCATATGTGTGTTCGTCACACTGGCTGTGCTTCTTCTTCAGCTTTCTCTTGATTTGTGCCAGGCCCAGGATGGCATTTTTCGCCTGCTGCTTTTGTTGGTTACGGTTGGTCCCTGCGACAATTCCTTTATCTTCAGAGGGTGTGATGGGCGCGTTCTGATGTTTTTCAAGACATACCTTTGTCGGCCCGTGTGATCTATCTGCCTCGATGGTAGCGGATGGATGACTTGGCAAGCAATCTCTGGGTGGTAACTGTGGTGGTGTGTCCGGGGTTGGAGATGTGGGGATATTGTGTATCGTTCTGGGCTTTGGAACAGGCTTTGTTGGCTGCTCCTAGAATGGACATAGCACAAAAACTAAGTTAGACATATAAAATATCAGCATGAATATTATTTAAAAACCTAAACTAAATGAAATTAGAAATGTTTCCTAAGCAAAAAAAACTGGAATATGTTTAAGATGAGGCATTAACTATTTAAATTAATAAACTAAAACAGAAATATATAATATATTTATAAAAATATATTAAACCTATATAGCAAACAAATCAATCAGAAGCAGCGTATAATCTGATATTGATGTTGATATATCACCACGCTCTGTAGATTTACAGTGGCCAGTTCTGTCTTCAAGCTGGGATAAAGTCCTGTGGTGGGACTTGTCGGTTGCGTGGTTGAGTCGTTTCGGATGGGCAATTTTGGGTTGTGTTCTGTTGAAGAATTCATCCATGCGTTCGACTCCGAGTTTATGTTTTTCCTTTGAGGAAACAGCAACTCCGCGTAACTACTTTTGTCACCCTGTAAACAAAAGAGAGTCACAACTTTTACAAAGGTCAGATTATGACTAATGTTGACACTGCAAACAAACAGTGTCGGATGGTTCCTTAATTTGTATTTAAACATTTCCCAGTCAAAGGTCAAAGCAGCTGATCAGTTGAATATCACACAAACAACAGTATTCTAAAAAACAATGACCTTGGTGACAAAACGTGTTTGAAAAAGCTACCTGTTCGCAAGCCAAGGTTAGCAATTGGCTAAAGGGGGCAATGGGGGTCCTGCGGTGGAAGGCCACCAGGTCGTGGAGGGAACTATGTCGATTTTTCTCACCCACTATCTCAAACATGTTATCCAGTAACACGTCAATCATGAAGTGTCTGCAGCGGTCCTCACCTCTAGGAGAGAAACGTCATTTTTGGAGAAAGAAACATGACCTTGCACAATCCTTATGCTTGATCCAACATGATTATTTCAACTTTATGTTTAGTGAAGATAACCAAGCACATTCAAACAACCTTACCGATACGATAACGTGTATCCCACTCTGCTCTCGCTAACACGAATCAGGAAGTAACCGGGTGGTTTGCACATTAACATTTCCTCTGCGGCCCTGCGGCACAAGTGAGATAACAACATTATCCGTCTGGTATGTTCACAGTGTTCTCAAATGCTCTGAAACCTGATTTTCTGCTTTGTGACATCACTGTGTTTATGATAAGACAATTATGCATACTCCATGAGCATTTATGCATTTGTTACACATTCTGTCATAGGAAATCTGCCGCGTACTTTCTGGAGATGATGCCGTGGAACCATTCGGGAACAATTCCGTTCTTCAAAACATGGCTACGGTGGGATTCTGTAAACCAGCTGAACGCCATAACATCCAGTCGGTGCTGGTGGCAGAAATAGTCTGATGGAATGGTTATTAAAAAACATCTTTTTAATAACACATCAACACTACTAATACTCTTTATTTAATATTTCTGTTTTCAGCATTTAACAATAGTAAAATCATCAAAACTATTAATAACATTATGCAACATTCTGCACACTTTGTACATTCGGACAGTCTCTCAAAAAACTTTATAGCCCGGAAGGTTTTGTAATAGTATTCAATTACGGAAAGTGTCACAAGTATACTGAATGTTTGTTATCTGCTTTCCATCTCTATTAAAATGAGGATATAAATAGCCTATTGTTTAAAAAAGAAAAATGTAGACACATGTAGACACAATGTATATCTGTGTACAAAACATTCGAGAATAAGCATAAGACTATATTTTTTAAATCAATAAAAAATCATTTACATTTAGTGTGTATGTATATATACACACATACATACACACTACTCTCTCCATATATATAGCTTTTATTTGTTGTTTAGTTTCAATGCAGGTTGTTTTTAAAAACATTATGTAAGAGGAAATTATTTAGTAGCAATGCCATTATTCATGATGCTGTCCAGACAATAATTCTTCAATGATTAACAGATTATATGATTTGACATGACTCGTAAACTCAACGTCCCCCTCCCGTAAAATAACAATGCAGGCATTTTTAAGCTAAAGTATGATCTATAGTAAGTTATAGATAACATAAATAAGACTTAAAACGTAACAAGCGTATAATATGAGCATTACTGTATATAACATCCTTTATGTTTTTGTGCCATATAGGCATTCTGATTAATGTACTAACTTACAAATGCATAACCCAACTGTATACTGAGCGAAGCTTGTTTATTACAGACAAATTGAAACATATTATAATACCGTAAACAACATACAAAAAAGTTGTGTGTTGTGTTAGCAAGCGCTTACCTGTCGAGGTACACGGCTCAGTGAGCGCGGACCCGGTGAGCTCACCTGTTTAAAACTCAGAGGTGTGGTTTCAACGAGGTAAACATTAAAGCATACGTACAGTTTTGTTTTTTAGAAGTGTAACATCAGTCCGTTTCCGGTTATAATAAACGATTTTCTAAAAGGTTTACAGACGTAAACTGTTGTTTCGCGCTGGTCGTCTAATCTTACTATTGTGTTGGAGTAATCTTATAAATATTCATGACGACGTTGCGTAATTATTTCTTGAAGCGTCCAGTCACGCATGCTAATTAATATTCATAAGGCATATTTTCACTACGCCTCTACGCACTCGTCACGTATCTAATTAATATTCATGAGCGCGCGCTATGCACTGTAGTAGCTGTACTCTGGACCTTTCAAACGTTTCGTTTTGTGTAAAGTCATATTCTGTTCATTCAAGATGGACTTTATGTTTTGCATTGGATTGAACCATAAGCAGCTTCTTAATGATATAGATATTACACAATTTTATGATTTTTATATCATGTAAATTTACGAAACTCTACCCACAAAAAAGCGATCACGCGACTTTTATACAAATTTATTCCATAAAGTGGAAAGGAATTTTCTGAGGCATTTCAAATTTGACAAAAAAAGCAACAACTGCATTCACAAAAACGTCTAGGTAAAATTCTTTGGTCTTTATTTGGTCCCCATAATCCATCTCTCAGAACATCGGGTAAAACTAATAATAACTTTTGTTTTATTTTAATAAACATCATGAACTATTTAAGCCTTTTATTACGTAAGGACCTAATGTTTTATATCAAACTTTGCACTGTATCAACACAGCTCTCTTTCTTCAGAAATAAATTGTCTCTAAATCAGCTATTTTTCTCATGATAAAAGTATCCAAGAGTTGCAGGTTACATTTTGCAGATATAACCTTTTCAATGGCATCACAAAAGACCTGACAAAAAGTACTGCAGTGGTACCATGGTATAATGATGGTATTCGATGGTAATACTTTAACATAATTTTAACATAATTATCGTATTTACCATAGTATTACCATGGTACCATACACAAAACACAATAGTACTTTTTAAAATAAAATACTTCCATTAAAAACAAATAAAGGTAATACAAACATTTTAAACATCATCAAAATGTTAAAACTTTGAAGAGTACGTACTGCAGTACATCGTGTGGCCGGTAGGTGGCATGATACACCCCCACAAAATACACTATGGAATTTACACTATGAACGTCTTCATTTGACCGGGATAAGACTATATTAATAAATTCGGGATTCAAGGAAAAGTATTTTTGTAGCATTTGTTAAAATACTTATGATGTACGTTCTGAGGAGAAATCAGACATTCATCAGTAACGTCTCTGTATTTTTGCAAGGTTTGGAAATGTCGAGCTCGAGAGGACAAATAATCTACAAACAAAATACCACGGACCGAAAAATAAAATTATTCGTCTGTGAGAAAAACGGGAATGAAGTATTTGTGGAATGTTGTAAAATGGACGTCTTCTCTTATAAACTGTTGAGCTCCTGAAGCGTTTGGTCCAGCACCTGATGCATTCCGAGGTTTTCTTCTTTAGCAGATGATAATTTTTCTAAACATGAAAAGTAAAATTATTAGTTTTGATAGTTATTCATGATATTATTAGTAGTTATTAGTCGTTTAATTGGGATACATATGCATAAAAGTGTTTAGCACCAAGGTTTAGTGATAAAAGTCTCTTTAAATCTGTTACAGAACGTAAATATAACATTTACTATTAGTTTTCGGTAGAATCAACTATAGAACAATTGAATATATTTACCACAGTAAGGTTTAAAAACAATATAGTAGCTAGGAATTTTTAAGAGCCCCATTGTATTCAACAATATTCAAAGGTCCCCTGTTGAGAACCATTGCTCTAATATATTCAATTTTATTCGCTTGCATTAGTCAGTGTTTCAATTGGTGACAGCATTGCATTTTAATGTAAAATAGTGACGATAAGTGATATTACGTATGCATAGTTACAATAAAACATAACTGATATATAACCTCACCTTCGTGAAGCTCGGAATATCATATATATGAAAACGCTTGGAAAACTGACACAATTGTGCAAATCTACACTAAATTTTAATAGTTATTTAATTTGAAAGTATTTTATTTCCATAAACTTAGTAACGATAATGTTTATGTATAAAAACTAGTGTTAGTTCAAATGTGTCACATATGACAGCAGATGCTTGTTATTTTGGCCAAATCCCTTACAGAAAAACACATGATTTACACATGACGCCACATTTTACATGTGATCCCATAGGTTTCAAATGTGTGCCTTTCTGTAAGGGATCTTTAAAATGAAGCTTGACATATAAACCTATAAAAACAGGTGATTGAGAGTCTGAAATGAGACGATGACAGTGTTTTTATTGAGACTAGCACAAGCGTGGCACATGGAATGATATGCAAGATATGCAAAAGTTGGCAAGAAACTCGAGATAGCAAGAAGTCGCTTCAAGACATAGATCAGGAAAGATGCATCTACAAAGAGGTCATGTCATTGAGAGCATGGTCCAGCTCCTCAGAGATGGCCTTGTACTTCAGCTTCTGAGCATAGAGTTCATCTGAAGGTGGAGCGGGAGAAGCCGGAAAGCAAAGGATGAGAAGCAGCAATGGACAGAAAGCAGATGGAGAAAGACAAAGAAAAGAAAGTTAATGGAGAAGCTTACAGAGTTTGTAGCCAATCCACAATCTAAGCAAATCGTAACACTCGAGGAAAAACAAATGAGGACATTAACGGCTGTAAAATTTACATTTGCCCCAGAGAAGATACACCGCCTGTCTGGTTACTTTGGCCAGTCATATGGACTTTTATTATTAAGCGGATGCAAAGTTTAGTCACGTAAAGAGCTGTAGGAGCTTGTGTAGGAAACATACTTCATTGCTCCTGGGACAAAAGCAATGCTAGACTTGTTCAAACTGACTCCATATACTGACTTCAATATATCATCTTCCAGACGAAATGCTCAAGCAGTTGAAATACGAGTTTGCTGGAAACCTGAGAGAATGGTCCTAAAACAATATGCTGTTTCAAAATGTTTTATGGCTGTTAGGGGAGGATGAGACATCTGTGACCAGTAAAACCAGTGGGTGAAAAGTTCATTTAGACACTTTGAAGATGTGTTCACTAGTTATTAACAAAACGTATTAGCTGACTAAAACAAAAACCATTGGCTAAATCCAAACTATTGTCTAAAAAAAAACTTTTCAACTACAAAGCTGTTTCAGTTCATCATTTGATTCATTAATCTCAAACAAACGTCAAGAAGCAAATAAATGCATTCGTACCTTCCAGGTCATCAATGGATTTTTCCAGTTTGGTCACTGATCTCTCTGCAAACTCCGCGCGGGTCTCGGCCTGATAAAAACACAATAAAGACGTTTAAGGACTTTAAAGAATAAATTCAGGATAACGATAGGCTTATCATTATTCGTCATGGTTTACCTCCTTCAGCTTATCGCTAAGAACCTTGATCTCCTCTTCATATTTGTCTTCTTTTTCGGAGTACTAAATGCAAATAAGGAAAATATGAAGACTGTTATAATCCATCCATTTTGCGATGCCTTTTCTAAGTGGTTCGTCGCAAATATTCAGACCTTTCGCATTTTTCTATTATATCAATTTCTAAGTAGAGCATCACAGAAGTCTGAAATAGCAAATGCGTGACCACAATCGAATGGGAAGGAGGGTTTTGCTTACTTTTTCTGCCTGAGCCTCTAGAGATTTAAGGTTGTTGGTGACATTTTTTAACTCCTCTTCCAAATCGCTAGCTTTGCTGAAGCACACACGTAAAAGAACGATTTATCCAGCCAATCACAAACATCCACATTACACTTGAACTGTTTTGAAACAAAGTGCACAAATAGATACCATTCAGCAACTTCTGCCCTCTCCTCGGTTCGTTCCAGTTCGCCCTCCAGAATAACCAGTTTACGAGCGACCTGTAGCAAAGACGGAGGTCAGATAATAAGCTTTTGATTTAGAAGCTTTGGAGCCCCTCTAGATATATCAGACCCACCTCTTCGTATTTGCGGTCCGCCTCCTCGGCGATGTGCTTGGCTTCCTTCAATTGCATCTCCTGGATCTCCATCTTCTCCTCGTCCTTCATGGCACGGTTCTCAATGACCTTCATACCTCTGGGGGTGAAACGGTTGAATCAATGGACTGTTGCTACAATTTTGTGACTACTCAGGAGAAAATTGGGCTGCACTCGGATGGGGTGTGCGGATAACCGTGGACCCGCTTCATGACGAAAATTACGTCATGCGGACGGTAGGACTATACCCGGCCCTTACGTGCAACCACATATTTCTTTTTGAATTTTCATCATTATACTAAATTTGTAATTTTTTTTACTAACCAATAATGTATAATGCAATGTAAGTCGCTTTGGATAAAAGCGTCTGCCAAATGCATAAATGTAAATGTGAATTGTTCTCAGATGAGATAAAGATATTATAGAGGCTAAATAACTTTTGTTGTATCAAAAACAAACGTATCTAATCATTCACATTTGCATATGGCTTCTTCTGACCTCTCGCTCTCATCCGCTGCCTTCTCTGCTTCTTCCAGTTTCTGAAGTGCGGTACCCAGTCTCTCCTGAGCCCGGTCCAGTTCCTCCTCCACCAGCTGAATTCTGCGATTCAGTGCCGCCACATCGCCCTCCGCCTGAGGACAAGGCAAGTTCAGAGGTTAATCCCTTTAGCTCTTGTTTTGGGAGGTGATGTCAAGTTATTATGTCTCTGGTATATAATATAAAGGTGTGGGAGTGACTACTCAAACACAGCTTGCACACAACTGAAACATTTTTACACCCTTTACGACTGCCACCCGTCGTGATTTAAACAACGTTCGACCTCAGATTGAACACAATGGTGCCTCTGTGCCACCTCTTCTGTTTCAAGAGACGTCACGACTGAACTACCCACTACCGCATTGATAATCGCACTATAATTATGACAAATATCACCACGACTCTTAAACAGCGTGGACGCTCGATTGAGCGAGCATGCAGTTCTGTCAGAACGGTAGGAAAATCTGGCAGCCAAGAAGCCGTATCTGTGTTTAAACTTTAAGGGTTGCTAGGAAAAAGAAAATGGGGCAAAACGAGGCACGGGGGACATCTCGGAAAAACTAATCTGACGCTTTCTGCTTGTGCCTTTTTTAACTTGGTGGTGCTGGTATTTCGATCAAGTTCCTTGAGTTATATCATCCTGGCTAGTGTGTATTGAGTATTTACTTTTTGGAAGGTGAACAGTAGTAAACAACATATCAAGATTACCATAAAATGCTATATTCTGGATATTATTTATAGTTGGTTTACTACTGAATGTCATAAGTATGTAAGTCTAAGTCTATGATTGGGTCAAATAGACAAACCCAACCATTTGGTTAAATTAACCTAGAAATATGGATAAACTTAACCAGTGGGTTAACTCAACAGTTGGGTTTGTCTATATTTCTCCTAGCCGTAGCAGAAAACTGCGCCTGAACAAACACATGATATATTTCTCAATTGTAGAATGCAATACATTTTCATCACAGCATTTCAATATGCTATTCAGAACCGAGTCAGACAGGCTGTCTGCAAATTGGGGGTCAAATGAACATCGACCTACATTTATACACCGATATCAATTTAAACATCGTATTACAGGAAGTGAGCTGTTAGCTTGTCACTGCACGAGAGCGTATCAAAAGGTCCCTCATCCAAACAAAGGCAAGCCACAATGATAGGCAATGCAAAAAATGAACAGGAAATGGACACCCTTCACTTCCTCTTCCCTCCCTCGTTGAGGAAACTCCCTAATGCGTCGTGCCCTTTCCTCAGTCCCTGCATTCTCTGGCTGCTTTAGATGCAAGCCATATATGGTAAAATAAGAGAATGCCTGAAATGTTTAAAATACCAGAAAAGTAACATGAAACTAAAGCGCTCATGAAGCCATATGTTATCAAGAACAGCGCCTGAACGCATCCTTGAACAAGTTATCACGTACTGTACCAGACGAATCCCAAACGCCGCTTTCGGCCTACATTTACACCAAAGCACGAATTCCCAACAGAGACGCCAACTGACCAAGCCAAAAGAGAATCCACGCAGAAGCGATTTTGTAAAAACTAGCATGGTGCCATCCATTTCCAATTATCCATTTAGTGTTCAATTGTGGGGGAATCACCCAATAGTTCAGCGTTTGGTTGAATTGGAAGACGTCCCGAGATGGACTGCACTTATTATCGTGCATGCCATTGAGCAAACACTGAGACAAACCCTATCAATGTAATGACCTTTTTATGGACTGATATTATGAAAATAAGGTTTATCAGACGAGTAAATGAAAGACACAGTAATACTTGTTGAAAAAAGAGCCACAGTCACAGGAATGAAGGAATGAAAGTTTTAACAGTGAGCTAATAGTAATCTTGAATCAAAAATTGAATCACGTTCGGCTTCTATATGAGAAAAATCATGCCATTGAAAAGACTTGATGTCATAGCTGACACTGTAAATTATGTATTACAACCCTCACAAAGGGGTCGAAAGTCACGTGACGTCCATGTCATGAGCAAGTCAGACTGGGAGTGGAGGATTCACACCTGAAAAAATTCTTTATAATACATAAATATAATAAAATGTGAAATCACAGACAGAGACGTCGAATACTCGAGGACCACAATGATCCTTCCAAACAGAACTTGTTAGCAGTGCCAGTTTCCTGCATATCTGCATAGTCATCTAAGTATGAAAAGGGTCCACAGGAAGCTTAAATGTGGAACCAGAGACAACATCCTGACCCAGTTCCTCTGGGACCTCTGGATGGAGTTTATGTGATGTGATGTGACATCCTTTGTGTGTCTTGAGTAAAACATGACTTCTAAAACTATGCACCATTATTCATTGACATGGCTAGAAAACATTCTTCTCATACTTCAACCATGTCAGCAAGATCCATCAATCGAGACAGACTGTAGGTTATGGCAATATATCTTTACAACTTCAGCATTAAGGACTCCACAGGGGATGAGTGATAAAAATTTCATTAAATGGAATGTCTATATCCAATGAGGACTATGGGGAAGAGGGGGGGGGGCATCCTGAACTTGCACATTGGCATAAGAAACATATAAATGTAGTGTGAAAGTGGATCAGTGTCATGGTTAGACGGAGGATTAATATGACTGAATCAACACCAATACATCAAGATATACCAATTTAAGACTCCCGTCATATTAAAATGAATAAATAGATGAATAGGATGCAACTCTGTTAAGTTAAAAGCCATATCTAGCAATAATCTGAATGCCAAAATACAGAATTAATATTCACAAAACATTTTTTAATGGTCTATGCTAAGTTTTAACAGTGTACTATAGTAAACTGTAGTAAAATATAATAAAATTAAAGTATACTACACCATTTACTACAGTTTAGCAATGCATTATAGTCAAAGCTAATATACAATAACAACGTATATTTTACGAAAGTTTCATATTTTGCTATAGTACATGGTAAATTATGCTCTAGTATTTTTTACGTGGGTGAAAAAAACCTTTGGGGAAAACATGCAGGTCAAACGTATGCGTAAAATGCGTAATGCGTAAATAGGACCGTTGCGTTGGACCAACGCCTTTCCTTCCACATCCTCACGTTTACATCCAGGTCTCCTAAACATGCAATTATCGTCTTCAAAGGAGCATGATAGCTTTTTATACACCCTTGACTTAAAGTTTGCAGAAGCGTGAATGTGGATGAAGCCAGAAGACATGAATAAGAAGAGGAAGTGAAGTTTTTTCTCTTACTTTCTCCCGCAGTTCCCGTTCATTGTCCAGGTCGCGCTGTAAAACTAACGCCCTGTCCTCCGCGTCATCCGCCTGCTGCTGCAAAGTCTGGATTTTTCGCTTAACCGCGTCCAAAGAAGTCACACCTGTCATTTTAGCAACTTTATATTTGATTTAAGACTAAAAACAAACGAATCCACGACTTAGTCGAACGATGTGCAAAAGCCGCGAACTTTTATTAAATTACAAAGAATAAATACGTCACAATCTCTGTATACGCGTAACGTTATAGTTAAAAAATAACGGAATGCTGCCAGTGCAAATGAAAGAAAACCAGAGAAAACTGACTGTCCGCTTGAATATCAAGTTTGGATGGATACCAAAAAAAAGTTTAACTAAAAAATTCTTCACAGGAGGTTATTCCTGCCTCATGGAGTCATCAGGAATGTACGTGTGATGGAGTTTAAGGAGGCAGAAGTCCTACAAAAAAGTTACGATTCAGCTCACGGTGACGTCACGCGGGGGGGCGGGGCGCGCAGGAATCCTCTTCATTTTTGGCTCGATCCATTTTTTCCCATCTTGTTTGATTTTATACGGACGTTTCTATTCATGATTTCATTTCTCTTTATTATGTTTGCCAGCTTTTCAACTTTCTCTGTTTGTCATTGCCGTTGTAACTTATTTATATCATAGATTTTAATAAACTGTGTGCTGTTACTGTACCATAAAACAGCAGTTTTACCTGATCAGAGCCAAAATACCTTTGCTGGTGTAACCCAATGTAGTTCAGTTGATTTTAATCTCTTTTTTTACATTTAACTAAATCGCAATTATAGTATTTAATTTGAGTTAAATACTTTTTTTGACTAAATTATTACATTTCTCAAACAATTATTAAAATAAAAATATATATGAAAATCATTTTTATTTGATAATACCTGAAGTTACAGTAAGAAATGCAGTGACGTACAACAAGCCCCACATCCAAACAGTCACGTCCTGACCTTACACACCGTTTTCGCTCCGATTCTTTGCGCAGACGTTTGCTTTTGTTCTAAAGTCAAGACAGGAATCTCGAAGCATTGATTTCATTAGTCGCAGGAGTGTGGCCTTTCTGTTTTCTTTTCCTACATTCCTGACATTCCTGGGCTGCTACATGGCAACCGAAGCCCCGGTCTCCACTGCCAGTCCTCCAACTGATCAGTAACAGGCCTCCGAAATCCCTCATTCGTCTTGAAGTCTTGTTTGCATTGAAGCGTGTCTTTCATTTCCTCACTTATTTTGATTGTGAATTAGGAAATAACATTTGTTTATAGCTTCTACATTAGTGGCACATTCATGCGAAGCACATTTTAGAGCAAGATCCTAAGTCTTGCTATATGGATAAAGTAAAGACCACAGTTGGTTTCGTAGAAATGTACGAATAACAGGTTGATTGAAAACCATTTTTCATTTTTGATGAGCATAACAACAAACTATGAGTCTACGTTTCACAATATCAGAGGAGACTTTGCGCGGCCGTGAATCTACCCCATGCTGGAATCATTAAGGATTCACAAACAACCTTTTGGCCCCCCCTCAGCTTCCTTCTCAAACTATGAGCTCATTTCCATTGAGGTCAGAACAGGAGAAACCTGAGCTTATCATGTAGTGGACAGGATGTACCCGCTCAGGCCCGTGCAGGTGTGATCACGACTATAAACATCTGGAAGCACCGATTCTTCCAGACCAAACACGTTCCAACAGGTGGTGGCCATTCACTGTACCTCACCGTCTTTTATTCTCTTCATTTTAGCTTTAAAGCAGGGGTTCTCTTTTATCCCCCCATTGTATTCAACAATATTTAAAGGCCACCCCTCCCACTCAATAAAATAATTAGATATAATAGAGATTTCATTAACTACAACAAAATGGTCAATTAATAAGAAATATATTGGTTTTTAGTTTTTTTTAAATGTATTTCGATGCTCATTTTGTCTCATTTTAGTCATCTTGAGGACCCCTTAGAAGTCAGATGGGCCCACTGTTGAAAACCACTGCTTATACAATTTGCAATCATACAAGACGTTTATTTCTTCAGGGTATTACACAGGTAAAGCTGAAGAAAAGGGCATTTCATTTTGATTTAGAGTTTGTTTTGTGTTGACATGCTTTAAAGTTATTGCCTGTAAACCGCATTGTGACACTTGAAATGATGCCATAAACCTGGTAAGGGACCAACAAGCGCCGTAAGATTCCTATAAATGTGAGTGTGCGTAAAACCCACATTGTCTGATTATGATGTATTTTGCTTATTGACGAATAAATCCAATAAATACCATAAAGGTTTAGCGTTTTGTCCACTTTTAGTCCAACCTGAGGGAGCATTAAAAGCCGATAGTGTACAAATATGCCTCCGGGACATCACTTTTGGCCACTCCTGTATATAAATAAGGGGGGTAATTGACTCCCTCCCAAACATTGTGGTGGGTGGGGCCCTAAATGCCTGCGAGACCAACAGGAAGTGACAGGAAGTACAAACATCATAACAAAGTCCTCAAACCCTAGTCTAGAGTATTGAACTGAAGTCTACAGGAATGCGTCACTTACGTCAGCGGCTTTTTTCTCGGAGAGTTCCAGTTTCTCCTGGGCATCTTTCAGGGCCTCTGAGTATTTGTCCAGTTCATCTTCAGTCTGTTTGAGTTTCTTCTGCAGGCCCATTAGCTCGTCCTCTAGCTGTGTGAGAGAAAGAGAGACGCCCACATTTAACACAACATTTTTCGATATTCAAACTTTTATGTAACTCTTTCTATTTTTTATTAAAATAATTATACATTTTAAAAATGCATAATTAAATTTGGACATAATAAGAATAAATAAATGACCAAATAACAAAGAATGATGAATATTTCTCGTAAAAAGCATTATTAATATCATTTTGTTTTCTGTTTAATTATTTATTAATATAATTTAATAATAATACAACCACTATTGTTATTATTATGACAAACATATTTTATTGTATAATAATAATTGTATAAAAAAACAATTTTATAGTATATTAATTGTATTAAATAAACAATTTGTTGAATGGGTCGTGTAACTTTGTTGCATATAAGTTTAGCAAAGAAATGGTTCTTCGACTGGTAACCCAAAATAATACTGACTAGACTTTTAACTTGCTAGCTAATGTCATTTACTTGGTATTTATTTTGCTTGTTATCAGAAATCATCTGCAGGGACTTTATTCTTTGCGGATGTGTACCAGAAGTTAGGTTTGGGCCACAAAAGCGTGCATGCAATATGTTTGTTTATGTTGTTGCTTTGAAACTAAGATATTGTATAGATATAATATCATAATGCCACATTATTTCATGCTCTCTAGTGTGGACAACAGATAAGTTGTTTTATTTTAGACCATGGTGACATTTCACACTGCAGTCAGTGATCACAAACACTTTGCTAATCTATTGTTATCAGTTTGGCTGTGCTCTACTGCTTAAGAGCGGCTCTGTTTATCTGCTCGGATTCCAAATAGCCCGGCTCTTTTCCATTTATAACCGTTGGTGTTTCTGAATGGTGGAACAAACATTGATGGGTTCACCTGTCAAGCGCTACTATTCACTTACTTATTCGTTTGTTGGCAGTAAGCAAACAAGAACTCTTAAAGGGAGAGTTCACCCAAAAATAAAAATGTTGTCATCATTTATTGACTCTCTTGTCATTTCAAATCTGTATGTCTTTCTTTATTCTGCAGAACACAAAAGAAGATATTTTGAAGAATGTTGGTAACCAAACAATAGTGCTACTCATTGACTTTAATTGGTTTTGTGCCTATAGGTACCACCATTGTTTGGTTTTTGGGTGAACTCCCAACTTTAAGCTCAATGTTTCCACACTGATCTCTTTTTAGGCAACAACACACATTGTAATGAGGAATTTTCATGACAATCTTTGTATTGGATACACCAAATTTCTTTAGATATGTTTGGAAACGTCTTTTCTGAGCCAGATTTTTTTGGTCTTAGTAGCCTTACTGCTCCTACTCTAGATTATCTACAGAGTTCTTACAAACATGTACAAATTAAAAACGCGAAATTGCAGCAAGAATGCAGTAAACGTTTAGGTATGCGGTCTTGGCACACTTCTCTGTTAAATCTTTTCAAGTAGTTCATGAGATTCCAACACAACTGGAACTAAATCTTGATTCTTTTAGATTCTCTCTGAATTTCGACTCTCTGAGGTTTAGCACCTACCTGCTTGCATTTCTCCTCCGCTGCTTTCTGTGTCGTCTCGGCCTGCTCCGCCCGGTCGATGGCGTTCTCCTTGTCCAGCTTCAGCATCTGCATCTTCTTCTTGATGGCCTCCATGTTTGGATGTAAAGTTTGAGTTCAAAATCTGTAGTTTAGGGAAGCTACGAGCGGAGGATTCTTGGTCCTTCGGCTGAAAGGGATGGATGGGAGGTGAAGCCAGAGATTTAGAAGAGGAGAAGAATGCAGCTTGCCTGAAACCAAGAGCTGCCAGCAATGTTGAACCGCTCCACATAACCCAACCAAAGTCACCCCCAGATACGCACGCATTCCCTTTTGCTCCCCCCACCAGTCTTCATATCTAACCACTTGCGAGATGGCCAGGTCCAAACTCGGTCTGAAGCACTTCTCCTTATTTGGAGTGAGTGCGTTTTGTTTAAAAAAGGATGAATAAGGAGGTGAATAGATAAGCCGGCCAGATTTAACCTCATAATTGAGCAAATAGGTAAAAAAGTATGTTACTCACATAATAGTGTTACACCATTGACTTCCATTGTAAGAATATTTCTCAAAATAGATTCGTTTGTGTTCCACAGAAGAGTCACAGGTTTTGAACCACTTTATTTTTGGGTGCACACCACTGTGTTTAGAGAATGATTCAGAGATGTAAGGACTCAAAGTGTCCAAATGTCCAAACCCTTGGGCCTATCTGTGGATTCTGGTACAGACAGCTAGAGAAGCAATGCAGAATGTAACACTATGTTTCAACACCGAGGTGATAAAACTGTGAGACATGTTTAACGTGCACCTCTTACTCTGCCGTCTGTCAAATGTATGACTCACTCTCCACAACACCTGGCCAAACAGCGTCCAAAAACACCTGTGCTCTATACAAACAGCCATCTGTTGCCCGTCACGGTAACACGCACGATGACATCATGCCAGCCGTACACAGATGTTTGGCACCTGTGTGCCCAATCGTACCCATACGTTCTCTTCTGCCGCTTACCCTTGGGCACTGGTTGCAGGAAAACACGTAATGCGCTTTGGCCGCGGTTCAAGATGACTTCGTTTTATGGACTAGAGGAAGTTTGAATGTGTGTCATGTTGTTTGGCATCGTCCCATCGTGATGGAAGTTTAACGGGCAACACAAAGTGCGCTTTGTAAATACGGCCATTGGAAAAGAGTATTACGGTGGGAGTCGATTCGCTGTGGCTGGTAGAGTCTCAGACGCTACAAGAAAAGCAAAAATCATGGTTACAGTATGACACGAAAGAAGATATTTTGAAGAATGTTGGTAACCAAACAAAACTGGACACCATTGACTTCCATTGAATAGAGACACTTTTCTTAAAATATCTGTGTTCCACAGAAGAAAGAGTCACATACACGTTCTGAACGACACGAGGGGAAATTTGCCAATTCAGAATCAGAAAAAGCTTTATTGCCAAGTGTGCTTACACACAAGGAATTTGTCTTAGTGTCAGAGGCTTCCAGTGCACATACATGTTAAAAAAGTGACAAGGTACAGGTAACAAAAAGTAAATAAAAATAAATACACGTTACACTATTATTACATTATTAATGCAGATTTCAATATAAAATCTATATTCTCATGGTTCTCAACAAGGAGCCCCAGCTGACTCATAAGGGGGCATCAAGATGACTAAAATTAGACAAAATGAGCATTGAAAGACATAAAAAAATATATATATATATATATATTGCTTATTATAATGAATAAACGTTTTTCTAGTTACTGACAAGCTCTAAAATATTTTATTTGGCAAAATAAAAGTGTGAGGGGGCCTTTGAATATTGTTGAATGCAATGAGGGGCCTTGGAGTAAAAAAAAGGTTGAGAACCTCTGCTTACAGATTATTTTATCATTTTATTTTACCGCCATACTCTTCATGAATTGTACAAATTATTCGTATCATTATTCGTCAACTATTTCAGGAGAACCTTCTGACACAAAGTGAGTTGAATGAAACACAAAAATGTCCCGAGATACGAAACAGCACCTTCTGAGCAATAAAACTTTCCTCAGGGATGCTTAACTTGACTCCCCCTCACTGTGTGTCATCTTAACAGTGTGCAGACTTCCATGAAGTGCAGAATGAGCTGCATTCTCGCGGCTGAAGAAGATAAGACGAGCGAGAGAGAGAGAGAGAGAGAGAGAGAGAGACGCTGGCCCCGCCCACAGGAAACTGTAGCTCAACTCAGCATGACCATTTATGGTAAAAAAATTCCCCAAACCGCTGCTCTGGTGTCTTGGGAATAGCTTTTAAAAGATATAACTCGATTTAAAGAAACATGCGCTTGGTTTTAACAGTAGCGAAAAGACACACGAAGAAAAACACCCAAATAATAATGAATCATACAATTATACATTATTCAAAAGTTGTGTGGCAGGATAAGCAGCCATTAAAGTGTAGCTCTCCATTTTATTATATACGTAACGTTATATAGGGTATTCCAACATATAGTGGTAATTGTCAATAAAACAACAATAATTGCTTTTATTTAACAAATCTATTCTGAAAGTATTGAACTATTTTATATGTTGACATTAGTATGCTTGTTTACAGAACACGTTAGATTACAGATTAGCTTTTTGTAAAGTTTATTCTTCCGTCAATAGTTATGCAAACATTGACAATTGATGTTATCAACAGTTGCAGTGTCACTCACAAAAGCTATGATTCCCCCTTGTGGTGAACAGTGAAGCATTGCAGACAGGTGGTTTGACAACCATTCACGTCTTCTACTTGTTGACGAACTTCATCTACAAAAACGAAATTAAAGCTGTAAGCAAATGTGGTCCATCCTGATCTAGACTAGATCACTAATACTGACATATTTAAAATCCTAAATGTTCCTTTTCTTATTCAAATGTATTTCTATAGAACTCAATTTTTAAGCATTTGCAAAAATCATGTTTTTTATATTGTTGTCATGTTTTTAATGTGTTAGTTGTATTTGTTTTATTATTACTTAATCAAAACAAACCGTTTGCAGTTTTACTTGATATTATTCGGAATAATAACAATTATGGGGTTAATAACAATAGAGACATAAGATAAACTAGAAATAAGCACAAAAGAAAACACAGAAGCAGGAAAATTATAAAAATATACAGAACACATGCATGCTATTTGTAACAAGAATTTCTGGAATGAAAGAATGTAAAAAGGATAATACTTCAAAAGAATATACTTTATAATAGAAGAGCTAATAAACCAAAACTAATAAATTCACATAAATTGACAACATTAATGACATGGAATAGTACAAAAATAAAAGTCATAATTTACTTGTTTCAAATCTGTATGATTTATTCTGCAAAACACAAAAAAACGTGTTCAATTCAATTAATATCCCCTCTTAGTGGTGTATTTTTACACTAGTTGGGTAAATGTTTTGCAATATGAAAGACCCTTGAGCTGACTGTGATTTGTAATTCTCAGAAAGAACAGCAGAGGACGCACTGAACCCATGTTTACGAACAATTGCAAAAGGCCTAATGGCCTTTTTTCAACAAGTTGCTCAGATTTCACAAAGTATAGCTTACAAAAGGTTTACAAGGGTAATTATGTTCTCTGGGTTACACGAGCAATTGAATATGTTAATAAAACAATTAATGACTGAACAACTTAATAACTATTAAAGTGATCATGCCAATACAAAACTCAAAACATATGCATTCAAACAGATGTCAGCGCTGAAAAATATGTTGTTCACACATTTGTCACCCAATCGCGGCACTTAATGAAAATCAGATTGTCGTGTACAACACACGCCCCTAAATGTCGATGCGGTGCGGACGGCCCTATCCGAGACCCTCTTCAGGGGAGCGATGTTGTGAAAATACACAAAGCTGTGAAAACATTCTTATTGTGTTTCAGCAGAATTTGTCCTTAGCTTCAGATGATGTGAATAATAGAGAATCTATGTTTCCACCCCCAACAGACAAAGAAGCGGCCATTTTAAAATGGGCAGCGGACCAGTAAAAGCAAATCAAGTGGACGTGAACTCGGCGCGCTGTAATCTGATTGAGAAAGTGAAGGGAAGACTTGTGAAACTTTTTTCGAAGCAGTAGTCTATGGTGAGGCCCTGTCGGGCGAACGCCTCCCAGGCGTGCAAACAATGCATATTTAATAGACATACAAAGTTTCTTTGGTATATCTGCTTTTTCTAAATGTATAGCCGTATGATAAACATTTTGCACGGTTTGATGAAACGGATCAAACATTATACCCTATTAGAATGATACACAAGCTTTGCATTTATGTTGCAATCACAAAGTTATGAAGCTTTAGTTTGTATGCTATACGTGCACCATACCTCATGAACATGTGGCATAACAGATGTGAGGCATGTGAAACAGAGGTCTCTCTTTGGAGGGAGGGAGGGCACAGCAAGAGTATCACTGACAAAGAACATAAGTCAAACACCCCTGCCGACCGCCGTGTTATTCCACGTGAAGCAGTGCTACGCCTCATTCTGCTCTCCGTGACCTGGTGTGAAGGAAACATGCGATGTTCATGTAGATTTTAGAACAGGTTTGTCTGAAAAGTACCTGACAATATACACATTCAAGTCAAAGGTTTGGACACACTTAACAGGATTTACAGCTTGATGTTTCTCAAGTTCTTTTAAACGTTTTGACCTAAGAAAGCTTGCAGAAAGATGCTTCGCAACTTGTGTTTGTACAGTACATGTAATACATTCAGCTGAATAAAGAACTACATGAGCAGATGTATCACATGACTGGACGCAAGCCTGTAAATAATTTCAGCACATTATTCACACTATTGTTTCATACATCCGATGCTATGAGTGTCATAATGATGATTTACTTTACAGAAGGGTTAAAAGTCGACTGTAGGTGTGTGTTCTTTTCGCTCAGTCTCTGCCACAACCCTGCTTTCAATATGCCGAGGAAAAGTGGTGTGCGAAGGAAAGCACATGGGTGTTCCTCATCAGGGGATCGCTGTCGAGGAAAGATTCAACACTCCCACAGTCTTCAGAAAGCGAGTCAAAGTCGTCCAGCTGTTGCAGGCCGTAGCGCCCGCCAGCTTGGACGATCCCCCTTAACAAGCCCAAAAGAGCAATTGTGTGTCTAATATCCGTGTCTGCTTACGAATCCATTGCATTTGCTTGGGTTCAGCAGTTGCTTTACTAAAAGGCAAACAAAACAACTCTCACGTGACAGGAAGGCTTATTTGCACTTACAGTATGAATACTGTACATACAAGAGTAGCACAACTGTCACGCTGTGCACAATGAATCTCATAAAATCCATACAGTATATTTAGTTTTGTGAACAAGAGATGATTAATATTTACTGTACGTCATAACATTTAGCATCGCTGTTTGCCATCATTTCAACACTTCCGACTGGTGACGTTAATGTCGACTAAATTAACTGTTGAATATAAATAAAAGATGAATATAAAAAGAAACCTTACAACATCGCTGTGATTTTGAGAAGTGAAATTTTGATTATGACGTCCTTATGCAGAAGAAACCATTTCTTTGTAATGCAGTATTCTGTCACTCTCATGTCAAACCTGTATGATTTTCTTTCTTCTGCAGAACACAAAAGAAGATATTTTGAAGAATGTTGGCAACGCTGACCCCCGTTGACTTCCATTGTATTGTCAAAACCACAGAGACATTTCTCAAAATATCTTCTTTTGTGTTTCACATTCGAAGTAGAAAGCTCTCCAAAAACTAAACATCTTTCCAAGAGGCTTGCTGGGTTACACGTAGGCTACCCACAGCTGGTACATATTGCCACATAACAGCTAATCCTGGCTTCTATCCTTCAGGGAGACTGTTTTGTACAGTATATACTCAACATCCCAGCACACAACCCAGGCTTCCCCAGAGATCACAACTGAGGCTTTGGAAGCAGACATTGTTACAACACACACAGCTGAAAACCATATTAGATCCATTCCCACCGGGATCCAACTCTGCAATCTAACGTTTCAACATGGAGTGCGGTGAACGCTATACTTGCAGATACCAAGAGACTCATGCACTCGGCGTATTTATGTAATCAAAAACGTTTGCTAATGTCACGACGAGAATGATGGATAAATCGGGTCTTTTAGGACTAAAGACATCAAAGCCGAAGCCAAATGAGTCACAGATTTGTCCAGATGTGTTTTATTTGGTGCTCTCGCAAACATTTTGAATCGCTGTTTCATGATTCTCCGAACCGTGCATGTAAATAGAGATGTTATGATGAATATTTTAGAATGGGTTTGTGTATAGAGCTGCTTATGGTCAGGATTGCTTTTGGGATACAATTTATAATGGCAGTTTACAGTACTTGCATTGTAAATAAATAAAAACGGTTTGACTGTTTTAGATTCGATTTATCTGATTTGTTTTAATATTCATTGGATTTGGTTGTCAAACATTGGTGAAATGTCTCCATAGTGACACCTGTGGTTATGCTGATATGACACCTGTGCGATCTTCATAATCCACTAAAATGTATTTGACACAAATCAATTTATTCATTACAAAAATGACTAATTGACTAATATTCTGTTATGATGCAGATAATTTAGTAAATATTGCTTATATACAAATCATTTTTGGGGCCACTGTACTTTATAACTATATAAAAAACATCTGTGAAATATCTACTAACAATGTGAGCATGTAACAAGTTAAACACATTAATTTGATGAAGCAGAAAAATGTGTAGATATTTTCTAAGAGAAAGGTAAATTCATTTAGATGCTAAATGTTTACATTGAGGTGGTGAGTTATGGTGTTTACTATACTTCCCCAGAAGGTTACAATTATAATCTTGCTGACAAGATGTCTGTGAATCATTACCCTCTCTAAAAATCTAATAAAACATAAACAATGCACGACGTACAGTACCATAAAACTGTAAACATGAAATAATTGTCTATATTTGCTGACAAAATAATTTCCACCATTAACTTTATAATACAGCGATGTAATGATAAAAATGTTATGGAGCATTCGTGCATTTCTGAGCTATTGTATCATTCATGTTCATTTCTCAAGATCGCTTTCTCTATGCATTCAAACATGTGGTTTGCATAAAGCTCTACTTTTGCCTGAAAAAGTTTCTGTTTCTTTGCGAGTGAGTTTACTTGTGTCTGGAAAGTATAGATTCGGGATTAGAAAGTATAAATGTTTATGATCTTTGTGTATGTGAGAGAAGGGCACGTGCATGTGTTTCCTTTTATCATTGGCCCTGAATGCTCAGTCATAACAGTGTTGATCGTCACATCTGGGTTGCTTTATGAAATGAGGGCTGTTTGCAGTTTGATACGGTGAAGCTGCACTTTTATACAATTTTAAACATTTTGTCAGACAAATATTAAAGTACAAATAAGTGGCAGTAACAGGGTTGACAGTTAAACAGTTGATTCGCTGTTTCTGTTCATGTGTTTAGAAAAGTGACGGATTTTAAACACACTGTCAGAAAATGTTACAATACAAATAAGTGGCAGTAACTGGGTTGACAGTTTACCAGTTGTTTCACTGTTTCTGTTAATGTGTTTAGACAAATGTTGATTTTAAACATTTTGTCAGACAAATATTAAAGTACAAATAAGTGGCAGTAACAGGGTTGACGGTTTACTAGTTGTTTCGCTGTTTCTGTTAATGTGTTTAGACAAATGTTGATTTTAAACATTTTGTCAGACAAATATTAAAGTACAAATAAGTGTCGGTAACAGGGTTGACGGTTTACCAGTTGATTCACTGTTTCTGTTAATGTGTTTAGAAACACGTCCATATTAACACAGTCGACAGGTTTTTATTTTTATAGACTCACAAATGTCCTATTTTATAAAATATCCTACCTTTATATTCACTAACAGCCAGTGATTTACAGCATCATTTTTCTTTGCAAAGGGTTTAAAAAGGCTTGGCTTGCTCTCTGCTCACCCCTGTTTGACCAATGAGAGGGAGGGTGGCCGAACACACCCATTGACCGTCTCCCTGAATGGAAGTTGATATCTGTGGCCCCGTTTCATATGCTGCCAAGAGCAGGCACACATTGTGAACACATTGTTTTGCTGGTTTCTGTGTAGGCAAACAAGTCTCGAGGCCAAAAACTACAAAGTTGTGTTTGGGTACTGTGGGGTTTGATTTGGGTTTTTTTAGTTTAATTTGTATATTTAAGTTTTATTTATTTGTTTTGTTATCAAAAAGAAATGACATCTGCTGGACCTAAATCTACAATGTGATCGTGACTGTGAAAGAAAACATTTTTTTAGATTATATTACACTTACAAGAATAAAAAAAAGTCAAATACATATTTATAGATATCTTTATTTAACATATTTGCAACAAATACAAAGAAAAAACGAAATAAAAGCTGAAAAATATACTTTTTTCCGCTTCAATACTTTTCAGACTTGTAACGTTAATAGGTCCTACTGAGTGATGAGTCAGTGTGGGGGTCCTGGCCTTTTATTGGTCACGCCTTACCCCGCCTCTCTCGACCAATAGGAGTGGAGATATTTGCATGAGATCCCGCACTAAGAATAAAGACACGCTTGTAGCGGTAACAGATTTAAAGTTTGAGAGAAACTCGGGACAACTAAAGCTGCCTCCTCCATCAGGACTATTAACCTGCTGTTAAACTGTAAATATCAGGATCTCCATCGCCGTCACTTTCAAGTCAATCCAGCCGTCGGGTTTTATACTCTTTTAATATGGGGAAAGTAAGCAATTTTGCTTTTATAACTTGGATATACTTTGCGGGAATTTCATCGGGTTTTGCGACTACAATCGAGCCGACGAGCGAATTTACAACGTTTGGTACGTATACGCTTTATAAGCATTATATTGGTTTGCAATATAAGAGAATGCGACGTTGTGAAAGTGTTTTTTTAAGGGAAAAGTGTAAAAGTTTACGTTTCCGGTGCTTAAATGCAATATTTTGTCTTATGAAAATATATGTATATACATAACGGAATGCATTTTATTGGACACGTCTGACAAGAATGAACTTTGCGTCATTGAATGAGTCATTGCAATATTACTTTAGCATGCATGACTGAATAAAAGCACTTTATTTTACTGTTATGCATTAAAATCTTTATTTATATAATAATTTTGCTTTTAAATACGATGCTTGCTGGTGTTGAAAATCAATATTATATACAGCTTGTCCTTTATGTATTTTAGATTTTTTTCTCGATGTTTTTTCTCGATTAGTATTGAAGACCCTTATAAATGTCACTTTTTATACCATTTTATTGATATGCATCGTTTTACTATCGAATTCTCTCATTTTATCAATGTGTCAGAATATCTAACAGTACTGATGATTTGTCTAGGCCTATATATTTGATAAAACTTTCATTATTAAACGAAATTTAACGATGTTTAACGAAATTAAAGTAATGCTCTGCCAAAACAGGTCAGAAAGTTTGTTTTGCAAAAAAATCTTACGAATAAGTAATTATTTTTGCTCCATCAGTTTACATAAAATGTATAGTAAGCAAACGCCAACAAATTTGCCTTTTGAAGTAATTCCTCGCATCAAACTATGTGAAAAGCATAAGCACATGAAAAGCTAAGCTTCTTTCAAGCTTTAATAATTGAAATATTTAATAAAAGCAGCTTACAAGTAAATAATTTAATAAAGACAGAATTAGTGCTGTTTATTGCTGGCTGTAACTCATGTTAACCCGTTCTTGAACAGGTAACATCATGGACAACTCTACGGAATGGATGATGGACTTCAGTGACATCGAGTCCAAGTTTTCTTTCAGAACCAGCGAGGAACCCGAGGACGATTTGTGTTATATAGTTCCCGGTCAACCCCAGACCATCAAAGAATGTAACTTTAATATGGAGACCCAGACGTTCATAGTTATCCACGGGTGGACGGTGAGTGCATATTCATGTGTATGTCTGTGTAAACAGAGGAGAAAGTACATAAAGAACAAAGTTTAACTACAGACCGGTTCAGTTGAGCGTGTAAGCTCGTAATTGCAATATAAAAGTTGTGTGACACCCATAAAGAGTGTAAATGAATGTTAAAACCGGTATTGGATTCAGGTTACGGGTATGTTTGAGAGCTGGGTTCCCAAGCTTGTGACAGCCCTGTATGAACGAGAGCCGATGGCCAACGTCATTGTGGTGGACTGGTTGACACGGGCACAGCAGCATTACCCTACATCAGCCGCTTACACCAAGCTAGTGGGCAAAGACGTGGCCAAATTCGTCAACTGGTTGCAGGTACGCTAAACACGCTTGGAGAAAGTTTGCGTTGCATCGGAGCAAATTTCTAGCGTAAATCGAAGAAAAAGCAAATCTAAAACATTCTCTCGTGTGTCTTTTTTCTTAAACAAGGCTGAGATTGAATATCCCTGGGAGAAGCTACACCTATTGGGCTACAGCCTTGGCGCTCACGTGGCAGGAATCGCTGGGCTTCTCACCAAACATAAAGTTAACAGAATTACAGGTAAGGACACAGTGTTTCACAAAGCATTCATTGTTGGATATTTGTATTCAAAATCCCGTCTTCTTACCAGGTTTGGACCCTGCCGGTCCCAGCTTTGAGTACGCTGACTCCCAAAGCACTCTTTCCCCCGACGATGCTCTATTCGTGGACGTTCTTCACACCAACACCCGTGGCTCCCCGGATCGCAGCATCGGGATTCAAAGGCCAGTGGGCCACATAGACGTATACCCCAATGGCGGGACCTTCCAACCTGGTTGTGACCTTCAAAACACTATGATGATGGTGGCGACCACTGGTTTAAGAAGTGAGTTACCCCTTCAAAAAAAAAAACACTAAATGTTAGAACCTTACCTTCAATGTTGTTTCTGGGCTCTCCGCAGACATGGATCAGATCGTGAAGTGCTCCCACGAGCGCTCAGTTCACCTCTTCATTGATTCGCTCGTGAATATGGAACAGCAAAGCATGGCTTACAGCTGTAGCTCCAAAGATAGCTTCAACAAGGGCATGTGCCTCAGCTGTCGCAAGAACCGCTGCAACAAGGTGGGCTACAGCGTCAACAAAATTCGCACTCGCAGGAGCAGCAAGATGTACATGAAAACCAGAGATATGATGCCGTATAAAGGTAAGCGTTAGGAACAGACTTGAAAATTTAAATGAATACCCAGTCAAACACATGATAATAGCTTCCTTCCTCTAAAATGACCCACATATTGTGCTTTAACAGAAGTCTGATGTGTACTATCTGAGTGTTTACATCATCAAAAGCATTCTAAATGTAACCATCTTTCCACAGTTTTCCATTACCAAGTGAAGGTCCACTTCTTCAGCAAAACAAAACTGAGCTACACCGACCAGCCGATGAAAGTTTCATTGTACGGCACCCACGATGAGAAGGAAAACATCCCCTATGTTATGTAAGTTGCAGAAGCCCTGGACTTTTGAACTTCACACAGTGTCCTAAATAAAGTACAACAGACCTAAAAGCAGTGCCAGCGTGTTTACCGATATACGTAGTGTTTTATTACTACAAACAAGGTCCTATTTTAAGTGTGAACATAATAATCTGATGGAGATGATGTTATTGTTTGATTCCACAGGCCCACGTTGAACACGAACACGACAGTGTCTTTCCTGTTGACCACAGACGTGGACATCGGAGATCTGCTCATGGTGAAACTTCTCTGGGAGAAAGACACGCTCATCAGCTGGCCCTGGTGGAACCCCGACACTTTCCACATCCGCAAGATGAGGATCAAATCAGGAGAGAAGCAATCTAAGTAAGCAGAAAGACAATTTGGGCTTGTAAAAGTTAAGGTTAAAACTTGAAAATATGACATTTCTATTCAAATTAATATATAAATAATAATAATAATAATTAATAATTATAGTAATAATATACTAAATATGTATATTTATTGTATAAATTAATAATTATAATAATAATTTTATATTATCATAATTATTATTGTTTATATTTATTATTTGTGAATATTTATCTCTGTATTATTTATTTATATATTATGTACATATAGTGTATATTTCATGTTGTTTTACTTATTTATTATTGTTATTTTTGTTGTTATATTTTTCCCTTTTAATCATAATACTTAAAACTTGCAATTAAAACCAATAACTTGCTTTATACAGGTTAATCTTCAGCGCCAAAGAAGGCGAATTTTCCTACCTCGCCCGTGGAGGCGACGCCGCCATTTTCGTGAAAGGAAAAGAAGTCCAGACGAGCCGCAAAGACCGGAGGTAAATTCATCCCCCGTTTACCCGGCTTCATAAAAGTGACCTTCCCATGCCGCACGTATGTCCTCATTTTATTTGACGTGGGGGCTTTTATTTGACTAAACCTCCTGCACTTTACACCCACAGATTGCACAAACTCAAGATGCACGGAAGTTCGTTCAAACAAAACACAGAGTAGACGCACATCAAAACCACCTCTGCTGGCACCTGCACAGAATTTGAGAACTGGAACGACGGAGACAGACTTCTTCTGTATGTTTTGACCTTCACCGTACCTAAATCCCGAAACGCATCCCGCAAGAAGCCGCATCTCGAAAATGTTACTGCTGTGCAGTTTGAAACAAAAAAGTCACTTTGGAAACCGCTGAGTATTTCGTCGAAATATTGTTGCCTCTTGGGCTAGACAATCTGTAACATGAAAGGATAATCACATGCATTTATGCAATACACACATGCAAGTATACTGTGATGATGTTTGTCTGCTTTGGTTATACAAAAGTGTTAAGAAAGTGGAGTACTTAGCAGCTCTTACTTAGAGATAGTTCACCTAAAATAACAATTCTGTCATCATTTATTAACCCTCATGTCATTTAAAACCTCTTCACAAAAGAAGATATTTTGAGAAATGTTTTAGTGGTTTTGTGTCCATACAATGAAAGTCAATGGGGTCTATGCTGTTTGGTTACCAACATTCTTCAAAATATCTTCTTTTGTGTTCTGCAGAAAAGAACGTCATACAAGAATGACATGACGGTGAATAAATGATGAAAGAATTTTCATTTTAGGGTAAACTATCCCTTTAAAGAACTGAGTTTGCTAGTTGTCCACCAAAGAGACAATGCTAGTTGTATTTTCTTTCCTGTTGGAGAAGGAATTCACTTGAAACATGTTCAGGATTGTTTGGTTTAGCTCTCTGATAACAGTATTACCTTTGAAATTCCACTTGGAGGCTAAACCGCCATTTTTTGCCATAAAAGTAATTTTTGGTTGCACTGTGAAGTCGTTTTATTGCACCAAAGCTGTTTGCTAGCTATGCTAATCCTATTTGCCTCAGTTTTAAAGCAACAGTTCAGTCTTAGCAACGATGTTTTCTTTTTTGCTTCAAGTGTTACAATATCTTAAACCATTAACTGTCACCAAGAATGGGACCAAAATCTCTCTCTACTGAATCAAGATGATTACTGTAAATATTTGTAATTGTCATTATACATACATACATACATACATACATACATATATATATAGTTCTTCAAATGTCTACCTTTCTTTTGTTTCTTGGGTATTGTGTCTGGCACAGGTCACTTTAAAGGCTTTGCCTCCCTTTGATTCGGTATTGTTTGGATAAACCAGCCAGCGACATCAAACAATCTGGTCTCCTGATGCAATGCAAGTTTTGTGTCTTTACCCTCTTCATAGCAACTCAAGCGTTGTTTTGTCTGTGCTAAATTCAGCAAACGTAAATAGACTTTTAGTCACACATGGGCCAGCCAGGACGTACAAAAGACACATTTGACCTAAAGAATAATGTAGATGCCTGCTCAAAAGCCTGACAGGGCTCACTGCCCTATATGATAGCCGCAAGTATACATTAGCTGTTACTTTTCCTATTTATTGAATGTATATATTTGTATATTAAGCACATAATATATGTATTCCATGTTTCTGGCTTTTTCTGCTGAGTTCTATAGCCTCTATATTTTTATAAGCAAACAGCTGTTTTGTCTGATTGTAGGGAACGATGGTTATAATATTTGATGATTATAATGTCATTTTAATAAACGTTATGTTACTGTTTGACAGGGCTTAAGATGTTCAATTCATTTTTAATGATCTATATATTTACAATTGCAATGTCTGTATTAGCATTAAATTGACTATTGACTTGGAAGTCGGTAGAGAGAAGAAATAAATCTGCACTGAATATTTGGCCCAACTTGCTTCAATCGTGCCGCAAAATCTTATTTTGAACCCACAAGAATGTACTTTAGATAATCCGATTCTGATATCGTGTCCATTGGTCTTAATTCAAGTGTAAACTACACAGAATCAACCAGGTATCAATATCTAAAATGTCATTAAGATAAATGTTCAACTTAATATTAAAATACTTGTTTTGTTTATGCCAGCGCCACTCAAAATATTATTATGACCTCATCCATTCAACACAAACATCTGGTCGCTTGACTAACGCTCTCTGCATTGTTAACAGAAGAGAGACTCACGTGTAATAGTCTCAAATCAAAACACAACAGCCTGTTTTTCCATATCCCCTCCCCTTTTCATGGAAGACAGGATTCTTGGAATGAAACTACAACATTCCTGATCTCTAGTTAATCAGAACCGCTCAGCAGAGCACAATTTCTTGACTTCCGTGAAAACTCGGCTGTTGGAAGCAGCCTACATCTGGCAACACATACAGATACAAAGACGTTAGAGACAGGGATTAACAATTCTTTTGCAAAATCACAGTCCAATGTTTCAGAGAAGTCGTGCTTCCACTTTTGCCAAATTATTTGTTATGGACATTTGTTATTAGGAAAGGTTTCCATGTGCACGGGCCTGCTATCGTGGATGATTGTTGTGCTCTGCTGCCTGTCAGTGAACTATAACTTATGTTATTACAATAGGAATGAATGGCAGAGCACAGCACAGATAGTTTTGGTGGGATCAGAATGTTATAATGTGACAATGACATTACATGCAGTTAGAGAGGAACAAAGATTAGAAGTCTAAATTTAGTTTCATTACAGCATATTAACAAACAATCAAATAATATCCCCCCAAAAAAGAGAAAAATCTTAATGTCCCTATATGTGGGATTTTAATATTTCACAAGAATTTAGATTTTTTATTTCACCCATTAAAGATTATTTCGATTTTTATTTTATCTGTCTTAACCCTTTATACAATGACTCAACATAAACTTTAGATGTTTTATCTAAAGAGATCTGTGCAGATTTTGAGGTCATTGCTGTAAACAGCACGTGCTCAAAAAGCGCAGGAATGCAATGGAAATAAAGAAGAATACAAATACAAGAGAAGTATCTAAGAACTTTTATAAATAAATGAATAAAAAACGAGGGAAATGTATAAAATCACCCGCATGTTGTTCCAGACCGGCTGCACTTGCCACATCAACATCAAGTGTCTGCACGTCTGACGTCTGTGACGCAAATGCCGTTGTTCATTCCTAAACGATCAAAACCACAAATTAGATTCATTTCGGAAAGTATGTGGGGAAAAATCAATAATGAATACATTTTCATATTTGGACGTTAACATTTGTTTTAATTAATGGGAAAGTATGACCTTGTGAGACGTCCAAACGTCATTGAATTACACTTACAGCAACTGCGTCTCAAACAAACGCTTGTGACTATGTTTCCCCGCCCGTGGGCTGAGACCGAACCTCTCACAAGTAACTTAACACTGTAAGTCTGAAGCTCAGATTCCATTAGCCTGGTATTCAAGCAACACCGGGAGTTCCCAAAACACTTCATTTCATCAGTTTATTATATTATCCTGCGCGCGCAAGAAGAATTGGTGACGATCCACCAACGTGCCCAAAACCTGCGCATAAAAGACATGACAATTTTGTCACCCCGAAGCGTTTTCTGGCTCATAAGCTTTGCTGGTGTGTTCGCTGCTTCGGTGGAGGAAGAAAAGTCGTCCAACGCAATATTTGGTGAGTAAATACAATACAGTTGATGCGTTACGAGAAATGCGCGCGCAACGGACGCAGCATTATTTTATTAGACCGCGGCGCGCTTCTCACTTCTGTTTTCAATTGAAGAAAGAAATAACGTGTTTATTATGAGAAATGTTAACATCATGCTTGAATTCGAGTCAATTTTTTTTTACATCTGACAAAGTGCATTTTGTGAACGTACGTTTCAAGTGCGCATGTGACGTCTTGTGTTGTATTGTGTTCGCCACGAGTCGTGTATTGTCTAGTGACAAAAAACGTTACAGTAGTAATATAAAATAATCAGTTTTTTAATAAAACATTTGCTGAGCTATACATTTATATTTTATAAAGCCAAAAAATCAAACACATAAACACGTAATCATTTTATTACATTGTAAAACATTCATTATAAAATCAGTTCAGTACATTATTTATTTACTATTTGACTAAATTTTGTTTGCAATGACCATAAATAGGTAATTTCCTGGAGGATCTCCAAAACACAGCAGATGTCAAGCATGCAAACGTGAAGTTCTCCCTAAGAAACCCATCCCAACCAGACGATGATGTTTGTTATATCATACGTGGAAAACCAGCAACTCTCCTTAGCTGCGGATTTAACAAAACTTCAAAAACCTTTTTGGTCATTCACGGGTGGACGGTAAATGAGAACTTACTTTTCACACTTTTATTTTTTCAATCTATTTCCCATCTTATAATTGAGTTCTTTCTTATTAGGTTATTGGATTGTTTGAAAGCTGGGTTGAGAAACTGGTCGCCGCGCTCTACGAGAGAGAGAAATATGCCAACGTCATTGTCGTGGACTGGTTGGAAACCGCGCAGGACCATTATGTGGTGGCGGCCCAAAATACGAAGATAGTGGGACAGGAGATCGGGCTCTTTATAGACTGGTTAGAGGTTTGTGTTAGCAAATCAAATTGAATGTAAGGTTAACCTTTAGCTCGAGTGGTGGAGCATGGCATTGGTGGAGCAAGGTCATGGGTTCGATGGCTTTTGCATAAATATGAAATGCGTAAATTGATATGCGTCTCATTGATGTTTAAATTTGTTTATAATTCAATAGGAGATAACAAACATACCTTTGGAGAAGTTGCATCTTATTGGCTACAGTCTTGGTGCCCACGTCGCAGGCTTTGCGGGAAGTCACACCACTAACAAAGTTGGAAGAATTACAGGCAGGTTTGCTGGTTTTACAGTTTGAAAGGGATATTTAAGCCCCCCCCAAAATAAATAATGTATGTCTCTTTAGTGGAACACAAAAGAAGATATTTTGAGAAATGTCTCAGTCGTTTTGTGTCCATACAATGGAATTGTTACCAACATTCTTCAAAATATCTTCTTTTGTGTTGCGCAGAAGAAAGAAACACATACAGGTTTGAAATGATACGAGGGTGAATAAATGATGAAAGAACTTACATTTTTTAACTAACTATCCCAACTTTAAATATTCTGTATTTGTGTTTGGGCAGGTTTAGACCCAGCAGGGCCGGACTTTGAAGGGGTTCACGCCCACAGACGACTATCTCCAGATGATGCCCATTTTGTAGACGTCCTCCACACTTTCACCCGCAGTTCCCTGGGTCTCAGTATTGGTATCCGGCAGCCAGTTGGTCATGTGGACATATACCCCAATGGAGGAAGTTTCCAGCCTGGCTGTAACTTGAGAGGAGCCCTTGAGAAAATCGCCAATTTTGGAATACTTGGTAAGGAAAAAAGTCACCTTTCAGACAAAATATAAAGTTCCTATATCTATTTTTACTAAAATGTCTTCATTTTTAAACCCCTTAGCTATAAATGAAGCTATTAAATGCGAGCATGAGCGTTCCGTCCACCTGTTTATCGACTCCTTGCTGAACAAGGAAGAAGCCAGCAAAGCGTACCGTTGCGGGAGCAATGAGATGTTCGACCAGGGCATGTGCCTTCAGTGTCGCAAGAACCGATGTAGCACCGTTGGCTACGATGGCAGCAAGGTGCGCAAGGCGCGAAGCGTCAAGATGTTCACAAAGACGCGAGCGGCCATGCCTTTCAGAGGTTAGTGTTGAGTTTCAGACCTCCTTCTACGTGCCTTGACAAACCTAATTTTCACTTAGCAAGATTTGCTTTTTCAGTTTTTCACTATCAGCTAAAGATCCATTTTATTGGAAAGATGAACCAGTCGGAGATAGAACCGGCACTGGTGGTCTCACTTCATGGAACCGATGGTGATGCTGAAGACCTTCAACTGGACGTGTGAGTAATCTGATATAGAGTTCATACACGATTACCAGTCTAAAGTTATGTTTCTAACTATTCTCAATGTCTAAATACAGACAGGAGAGGATTACCACCAATAAGACGCACTCCTTCCTTGTGGTGACTGAAAAGGACGTTGGCGATCTTCTAATGCTGAAGTTCAGATGGGACGATTCCAACTCCTCCTTACTCACTAAGCTGTCCACATGGTGGTTTGGAGATTCGAGTTCTGGCGCACAGGTCCAAAAGATCCAGGTTCGAGCTGGAGAAACACAAAAGAAGTACGTTCCTGCAATTTGAAACACATAAAGTGGCACCAAAATGTGTTCACATTCACATTGCAAATCACTTAAAACGTGTTCATCGTTGTTTTTTAGGAGTGCGTTTTGTTTAAAAGATCCCCAGAAAGCAAGTTCAGCTCAGGATGTAATATTTGTGAAATGCAAACAGCCGTGGCGATCATCAGCTAAAAGGTGATGTATATACGCTTCTTTACACAAAATGAAGAATTTTTGTATTTGTAACTGTATTTTCTTCATACCAACACAGGCCCAGATTGAAGAGCCCGTGAAAATATTTTCAAGAGATATCTTAAAAAAGCACTTAAAAATATTTAAAACTTATTTATTAGGAATGCACTGTATTGAAACGTTTTGGTATGAATGTAATTCATTCATTTAGATGCGAGTCTGTACAAGCACTGCCATTGTTACACAATAGCCATGACACAAAATAATGCTTTATTAAAATCATCTAAGAATAGTGGACCCACTAAAGGGTTTCTGAAATAAAAATGGCATTGGCTTAAAAAGCCTTAAACCGATTTTATAAAAAAATATTGTATTTTTGTTGAATATGTGAAACTGGTGGTACTATGTGATCTAAATATTGAGTCTATATATATATATATATGTTTTTTGGCTGTTATTGACAGCCAATTTTGTTATACAAAGACTATATATTTAGTTCCTATAAAGCTGTCCATGAAAACATAGATTCTGTCCTTCAATTCGACATAGTTTTCCGTTTTCCCATTCAAAAGCCTGATAAGACTTCAAACGGCTCAGACACTTATCGGTTATTTTACGAGCTAAAATGTTAAAGAGTTTGTTGAGACAGGTTGATGTACTTTTGACCAAATCGTCTTTGGACAAGAATTCTTTACAGTCAGACTACACTAATAAAATCATCAATCATGTCTATGTGCACATTTTAGTGTCCTGCCAAAAAGAACAAATGGGTTCAGATGATCCCTTTGGAAGACTTTGAAGTCCAAATACCTTTCAACAAGTCCAAACAAGTGCATTTAGTTATAAATCTAAAGACCTGGTTAAGGAATTCCTTATAATACCTCAAATATGAAACATTTACTGTATGTTGGATGTGTTTTATTAATGGTACTAATATCACATATGTTGTTTTGTTGAATTTGGTGGCACTTTATATTATGGAAAAGTATGACTGCATTATTTAACACAATCGATATATGACCTCATACAATCTGTTAATATTTTTTTATGAAAACATCAAATGTATTACGACATTGAAGAAATAATCTGTACATAACTGTATATTCATAAAGATTGATTAAATTTCATCTTTAAGTGAAATGTGTTTTCTCATTTTATTATACATAAAACGTTTAAACTTTTTAAAATTTTGGATAAAACGTCTGCTAAATGACTAAATGTAAATGTAAATTATAAACATACTAAAAATGAATTTCTTTAAACAACTATATCAGTTACATTTACTATCAGCTAGTCACATTTCTGATTCCTGTTCATCTAAAGTAGTTTTTTGACCTTTTTACCCCATCTGAGATCCAGTTTAAATGTCACTTAGTTCTTCGTTCTTATCGCGGCAACCCGAACAAGGACGGCACGAAGAGATAGTTTGTGAACGCAAATCCAAAAGCTCAAACAAACTGGTGTCAAGATTGGATATCACTTGTCCTACAATCCTAGCCAAAAGATTGTGAACTGGCTACATTTTGACCTTGCCGATATCTGCCGCTAGTTCCGGGACTCCAAAACAAATATTTTTCCGGAATAATGCGTTAAATTCTGTAAATTTTCCACTTTTTCTTTTTCAACTGAGAAATTTGTTCTATCAATATACTGCAAAGCTTCTACTGTGTGTGATGTCTATCTTATTTAACTACAGCCATCTGCTGTTTTGGTCAAACCTGTTTATTAACCAAGCACTAACTATACAGATTTCTCAATATTTAAATGTTACATCTCGCACATCTTCAAAATAAATGTTGTGTATGAAGTTATCGAGAATGCACAAAGACTCATTGTTGGATAGTTGGACAGCATTCAGACCTCACACGAGCAATGCAATTACAATATCCTTGAATTGACAAATGTTGCAGTACACACGTGGGTAGTGAAAGCAAACTTAAATCATGTTTAGAGAGGTGCAAAATCTTTAGTTCCCTCCCAGCTGAGCATCCGAATTTTTAACATTCATAAACTGTCTCAAAAGCACTTTGTCTTTTTGCAAGTTTCAAAGACCCAAGTGGACAGATGTTTACTGGTTATAATCCGTCTCCAGGGGTTGTCCAAGAACGCAAATCGTCCCCGCCATTATCGCCGAAATAGTAAGAATAGCCAGAAGTATTGCCCACCAATAAGCCTGTAAAGGAAAAAAATGTCGTAAAAGTTTTTAGACGTGATTTGATATTTACATTTTTTTTAAAGGTGCATGGTGTACTAACTTTCATCCAGTCAGCCAAATCCTCAAACTCATCCAATTTCAGGAAGTAATTTTTTAGTCTTGCAATAGGACCGTCTGCATCCAAAATTCGGCACAGTTTGAACCTGTCGCAATAGCCCCGGTTTCCCCAGCAAGGGGCTCCAGGAAGCAACGCCACACGCTTGCCGTTAAACTGCTGGGAAAGCACGGACGAGGTGGTGCTCGCACAGGTGTGAGGTTTATCTGATCAAAGACAAATAAACATGTGCAACATTCAAAGCTGTGCTCCAAAGTAAACACATGTGCTTCATTTAAGATTTTATAGAGCAGTTATGTCAGAGTAAATGTCCTTTAAAACAAGCAGCTTATTTATGTGGAGCAGTAAACACGTTCTGTTGTGGCGGAACATTGCGGTTACCTCTCTGCTGGCAGCACATGTAGCACTTCTCGGTTCGGTTCTCTCCGGGACAGTCACATTGCACCATGTCGTACAGCGCGCAAAGAGAAAGACTGCAGTCCTGTGCCAACCAGGTCAAGCCATAGCCGGCAACATTGTGTAATAGGAGAGCACATAAAAAAACACATTTATTTTGTGAATACTTTGATTAGCCCCAAATATTTCATGCTTGCAGCTATATATTTATAAGATAAGTCCCGTACGTACCCCTTTAAAACAAACGCGTGTGCCGTTGTTGCACAATGTCATGTCTGGCTTGGCAGCAGGCTCTGAACACACAGCAGAGGAACCGTTGCAAGCGCTTTGCTTCCGACATTCGGACGGTTGACCACATATCTGCTCGATTTCTTTGAAGACACACTGAGCGCTGCAGCATAGACCCTGACTGGGACTAAAAAATTAAACAGTTACCAAAAAAATCACTATTATATTGATTTTGCTTATTTAATTTCAGGCAATACAATACATCCTGACTTGTAGAGACTAAATCTTTTGGAAATTAAAAGACCCCTTACATCATCATTTACAAAGCCCACTTTACTAGAGTAACTAGATTGAATTCAAATGATCAAAAATGGATCGACTTAAACCTGCACTGTTTCTCAGGCTTTAGCCGGCACTCGACACCCACGGGCTCTTTCGAGCTGTAGCAGCACGGATCACTGTCGTCATTCCCCACGTCACATTCCTCTCCCTCTTCTACGATTCGGTTTCCACAGATGGGCTGTTCGCTGACTGACAAGACAAAACAGGTAAGCCAGTTTAGCATCACCTCTGATCAGCTGTGAAGATAAGCTCCATTGTATAAGTTTGTATGCATTCATTAGCATAAGACCTCGAAGTGACTTTTTTACCTACGAAGCAATTGTCCTTCTTGATTTTCAGAATGTTACTCATGTGTCTCAGACTGCAAGGGGAGAACTTGTCGGTGTTCTCCTCAATCTTGGAGGCGGCCTGTGGGTACATCAGGAACCACCCTTTGCTTTTGGTTATCTCCGGGTCGCCACAGTTACGACCCTCATCGTGCTTAAGATGAAACACAGAGTTACGAAATGCACGGCAAAGCATGCAACTTCTCAAGATTCTTATATTATTACCATTGTAATTTGCATTAAGGTAAGGTTCATTGGAACCATTATGGAAAACTAAATGCAATCCTAAGGATTTAATACATTCTCCACTTTACACGTTCCTTAACTTCTCAAAAAATCGTATTCTTTACTAATACAGAAGCTTTGTGAAGTCCACACATGTGTATAGTGTTGAATTGTTCATTCATAAAAGCAGTGCCCTAGGACATGAGAAATGAGATGAGATAACTGGGCCAAAGGCCAGCGGCCCCCTTTCCTCCCCCCATAAATCGAGGTGAAGTGGATCTTCTGATCTGCCTACATCCCACATTCAGTCTGGAAACAATGAGCTATGCTTGTCAACTCTCCACAACGTAATACGGAAAGCCAAAATGTAAAGAGGATGCAGACGGAAGGAGCAGAGCAGAACTAATCTGCCAAAGAACACGAAAGGCTCAAACTTCACCTCTACAGGACGTTATATAGATCGTTTGAGGAGATCGTAAGGACAACAAACTGATCATGATGAATATTGACATGAAAATGCATGCTATGGCAAAAAATACAAATGACATCATCAGACGAATGCGCAAACTCACTGGTGCTCCGAGACTGTGACCCAGCTCATGAGCGAAGGTCAGCTGCATATGTTTGGTGGAGAGGTAGTGGCCGTACGTCTGCAGGGTGATAAGACCTGTGTTATGGCTGTAATTACTGACCATCTGAGAGCAGATTCCTCCTCGATTATCTAAACAGAGAGAGAAATGTTAAATAAGAAAATATTAAGAGACCATTTCATTTTCAGTTTTTCTGAATTAATATTTAAAGGTAGGTGTTTAGGTAAAATGATCATTTTGTTTCATTCTGTGAACTACTAACAATATTTCTACCATATTTCAAACAAAAATATTATTTTATTATTATTAAAATGAGACCTGGAAAAACAGGTCGAAAAAATGCTCTGTATTTTTTCAGACCTCAAATACTGCAAATAAAACAAGTTCATATTCACTTTTAAGCAATACAACACAAATATTTGTACTAGGAAAAGTTAAAAAGTAATTTCTTATGTGACTAACTCGATTTTTATCATGTTTTCATGTGTCTTGTCATGCTGTCAGTCTTTCACATTGCAGTTGGATGTTATGCTGATTAAAGGAAAATGTTCAATTTTTTTCCATAGTTTATAGTGGATTTTTTTTACAAATCAAGACACCTATGGAGAGACTTTGAGCAGGGAATCCCGAAGGGTTAAATAGCAGACGAGTCAAGCTTTGGTTCACTCGGGTCATTTAGCTCCAGTTTAAGTCGAAGTTATCTCCCTTGTCCCTCCCAGGTTCAGAGTAAACCATTTAGTCTCTTGGAAATGGACGCGTCAACTTGTGTCGAGAGGGCTGAAATAACTTCTGTCAGGATTTTCAGAGCCCAAGAAACCCCTAGCAGAGGTCTTTTCTTTCATGAGCTCCTCTGTCTACAGTATATAACGCCAACACACAATTTTACAGCAGATCACAAACAGCTGGTCTTTCTCACACAGCGCTAGCCGATTACATAATCGCCAGCCAAACTCTGAGATCAGCCTGTCTATCAAAGTTGTTTCATTTTTCTAAAAACAGGTCATGAGCACCTCTCTTTGGATGTTGCTAGACTTGTGCGTGAGAAAAGGGTTCGTTCGCGTTTGAACTTAAAGGTCTTACACGAACCATAAATTGAGGTTGCACAAACAGACTTATGTAAAACGTGTGAGCTGCGGGTTTTATGACATGACACTTTTTTAGGGCGCTTTTAATAACTTAAACCGTTTTGCGAACAACGTTTTTTTAAAACTCTTTTATTATTTTAATTCAATCATATTAATATTAGATTAGGCAGCGCTGGTGCTATCGCAAAAATATTTTTGTGGTTTTGTCGTGACAAATGCATTAAAATAACTATGTGAGCTGTATTTAATTACGGGTCGGATAGCAAATGCAATGCTTTTCTAATAAACAACATTGTTGTAGGGTTTACTCATCTCAGCTGACTGAAATGAAGGTGAACCATTTACTCCAGTTTACTCAAGTTCAGATCGTTCGACTATGGGAAGGTGCATGCAAGGTGACCCGGATGGAGCCTCGGGGAGGTTCAGGGTGGCTGATATCACCCTCGAGGTCGCAGACTTCCACAGGTCTATATCAGGCACTTTTTCCACTGGGGTCATGAGGTTTTTATGACACAAGCTGTCAACATACTCTGGCACCGGAACACACACACTTTGGCGTATTGTCAATGTTGGTTTCTTTCTTCTGGAAAACACAAAAAACGATATTTTGAACAATGTTGTTTGGTGACCAACGTTCTTCAAAATATCTTCTACTGTGTTCTGCAGAAGAAAAAAGTCATACAGATCAATGCTTGAATAAACAAATTCCACATGTGTGCCAGTCACATCTAACAACCACGGAGGCAAATCCACAAACAGGAATGCAGTCGTCCCACTTTTCTGGTGGATAAGCATTGGGGGAGCACATACCTCTGTGGTCACATGTGACCATTTCTGTGGACTCACACCCCCGTTCGCAGCCAATCACAGATGGCGCTGTGGACAATCCTATGGCAACATTCAAAGACCTCAGCTGGTGGCCTTCTCCTCATAATACAACAATAATAACCAAAACAATGACTGCACGGTTGAGCTAGCCGCGTGTGTGAGGCCTCGCATTAAGTAGACATGTTCAGAGCGCCACCTTTGTGAAGGCGTCTTTCCACTTTGGGAGATCTTGAAGGTCATGAATGGTCAAACAAGGGTCCAAGCAAGTAGACCAGTAGTACTAACCAAAAACACCATTGCTATGCATGGTTCCTGTAGCTCAACTGGTAGAGCATTGTATTAGCAGTGTAAAGGTTATAGGCTTGATACCCAGGGAACACACATACTGATAAAACATATAGACGGTTTCAAAGCAACAACATAAACTTTTCATGCGCATTCACGCTTTTGTGGCCAAAACGTAATATCTGGTACACATCCGCAAAGAATTGAGTCCCTGCAGATTGTTTCTGATAACAAGCAAAAGAAATAACAAGTAAATGACATTAGCTAGCAAGTTAAAAGTATGTCTAGCCAGTATTATTTTGGGTTACCAGCAGAAGAACTTGGCTAAACTTAAATGCGACATTTTACACAACCCATTCAACAAATTGTTTATTTAATAAATTAATACACAATAAAATGCAACAAATTGTGTGTGCGTCTGATTAAACCCTCTATAGCTTTGAAATAAAGCATGCAAAAATGTAATTGAAAATGTAAATCTATGGCATTCATGTCTAGAATCAAAGTGAACGCCTTGTTGCTAATGTCTTTGTGTTACTGTGCAGAACGTCAATTATTAGGTCAGGTTTGTGGGAATAAACCAGCCGCAATGCCACAAACAAACAAACAAAACACAAACAACACGGTTAGCTTCTATAAAAACAATCCTGGGGACAGCTGTTCAACCCATTATATTGGTAGGTGGTCATTTCCTTAATTACTTTTACTCTCAAGTACATTTTTCCAAGTGTTTGTACTTTATCAGTGTTTTGACTTTGGAAAAAAATGTACTTCACTACAAAACGTTTTACTTTACATTTCATAAATGTTCTTAAAGGGACAGTTCACCCAAAAATGCTAATTTTGTCATCATTTACTAACTTTCAAGTTGTTCCAGACCTGTATAAATGATGTTGTTCTGTTAAACACAAATAAAGATATTTGGAAGAATGATCGTACACAAAAAGTTCTGGGGCACTATTGACTACTAGTCAGAATAAAAACTATTATGGTAGTCAATGGTGCCCCAGAACCGTTTGGTTTCCCCCATTCTTCAAAATATCTTCTTTTGTGTTCAACAAAACAAAATAATTCATACAAAGGGTGAGTAAATGATGACAGAATTTGCATTTTTGGGCAAACTATCCCTTTAAGTATATTAGTAAATTACTTGAGTAAGAAGTAAGAAAGTTAATAAGAAAGTACTAAATCGCTCTACACACAATTTGTGTTATTGTAAACAAATAATTAACAAGAAAGTCTGATATTGTGTTTCTAAATGTTATTTTCTCCCATGTGCATCTAATAAAACTGTCAACACAGTACAATGCAACACATGCCTCCAAGAAGTCAGTTTCTCTGAATTTTACATGTACATGAGAACACATGTTTCTTAGAACCACCCCTCCACACCCCATACAAATTTTTCAATAGATTGTCTGGGGCCGGAGTGATGTTATCAGAGGTTTGTTTCGATCTCACGTCGCGACAAGGACGACTGTGGACAGAGGTCACATACCATACTTCCTAATGGAATACTTCCTAATGGAATGTTATACTCGTCACCGAGTATAACAATATCGTAATATTTGTTGCGGGCGTCAATGAGGCGGCACCTGAGCGAATGGGTTGAAATGTTACCTGGTTTTCCGCTCCAGGCCAGGCCGAGAACCCCGCTGAAGTCTCTGTTGGTTAGGAGATAGGAGAGGCAATAGTCGTTCCAGTTTGTTTCGGAAAAGAGACTCAAAAGCTTCTCGGGTCCAATGTAAGTCTGCTCCAAAGGACTGCTAGGGTCTTCCTCCATCTTCACCTGAGAAATTGAGTTGAGAATAAAGGAATGAGTTAATAAACCTAAACCATATGAGAGAGAGCTTCCTAAATCACTAAAAGCACACAAAGAAAACAAAAAACACTAAAACATTTTTTCCACTTGTTGCATTCTGTATCAATGCCACGATATATCATTATACCCCTAGAGGCATGTAAACAAAGTCTTGTGCCAGAAGAAACAAAACTATTTACATGTGAGAAATAACAAAACAATAGTAAACAGGTGCCTTACGGTGAGATATTTAACTTTGAAGTTGACCAGCTGTATGCCATCAAAGTCAGCTCGGTCATAAATGTCATTCACTGCTTTCATGTAAGAGGCCAGCTGTGAAAAATAAAATAGCATTAATTGTTAATGATCATTAATGAACGCGTTGTCTTAATACACAAATGCACATTTTTGACAGACAGATAAGCAGACAGACAGTATTCTTATCAAATTATTTGATCACTCAAGACTTGCTTCATATGCAGTAGAGGGGTCAAGTCTCCAGACGGTCTCTTGCAGAATGTGGCACACAAAACGCAACAAATCACGGTCTAACAGAGCGGCTATCTGGCCGTTGTCCAGTACGATGAACCGGACAAAACCAACATGTTGGCAAATAGCATGTGGCAGCTATGAATACTGGGGAAATAGTGTAATGTGGGATAGTAATGAGGCATGGGTACCTACACCCATTTATACAAAATTCAACAAGTTGTATAGACGGTTTCTAAGCAACAACTTAAACAAACGTTACTGTGCATGCACACTTTTGTACGATATAGCCTAGGCATGAATCATGTTTGACAAGAAAGTGGTTTTAAAGCATAAACGTTTCGAGTGAATAAAAGCACTTTCCTTGTGAAATATTAATCATGTTTCAAATGTCTGTCTCCTGTTTATAAAAACATCAATGGATGACCGGTTTACGAATGAATCACTTTGACGAGGAGTCGGTTCTTTTCAATGAACTGCTGTGAAGCGGGATGGGATTCGGTTCAAAGTTTGGACTGAAGCGCTTTCTCGGTCGGTAAAACAAAAGCGGAATACTTCAGAACACAGAGAGCAACACGGACACTAAATGAAATTATTGTATACCTTAAACCGATTAAAACAATACTTGTAAATTAATCCCATCACTTACCGGCAAGGAAAAGAAGTCTCTTGCAGAATGTGGCACACAAAACGCAACAAACAGAGCGGCTATCTGGCCGCTGTCCAGTACGATGTACCGGCCAAAACCATGTTAGCAAATAGCACGTGGCAGCTATGAATACTGGGAAAATAGTGTAATGTGTGTTACAGTGTTAGTAACTAGGCATGGGTACCTACACCCATTTATACAAAATTCAACAAGTTGTATAGACGGTTTCTAAGCAACAACTTAAACAAATGTTACTGTGCGTGCACACTTTTATGGCCCAAACTTAACTTTTGGTACACATCCATAAAGAATAGAGTCCCTGCAGATTATTTCTGATGACAAGTAAAAGAAATAACAATGACATTAACTAGCAAGTTAAATGTATGTCTAGTAGTCAGTATTATTTGGGATTACCAGTAGAAGAACCGTTACTTGGCTAAACTTAAAAACGACAAAGTTACACGACCCATTCAACAAATTGTTTATTTAATAAAATTCATGTGCAATAAAATATTCATATAAATTAATATTAAGATAAGTTAAATAAAATATAAATAGTTAACTTCGGGCCAGGCACGTGCGTCCGATGAAACGTCTGTATCTAAAAAATATAAATAAGCATTTGGGTAAAGTGTGTCAATAAAATATTTTTTATTTTTGGCACAAAATGTTGCGACAAATACATTTTTCGTAAATGTATCCGAATGGAATTAGGTCTTCCCACCAATTAGGTCTGGTAATGCTAAAAATACATCCCCAGATGTAAGCATGTTTCCAAAATACAATAATATTACGTGGCGGTACATTATTAGTGCTCATTCAATCATTCAAAATGACCAAAACAGCTAAGACAGTAATAAACATTTCTCTCCGAATTAAGAACTAGCAAAGAAGGAAAACAAAGAAACGAAATAATGCATGTAATAAAAACAAGCATTATCTGCAAATGCAATAAAAGGGTGTTTTCAATTATTCTTGTGGCAGAGACAAAAACATGAGGGGATTCTGTGAAACTACCCCCAAAGTAATGGCACCGTGACCTCAGGCCCAGAACACAGCTGGAAAACTCATCAAAAGAACAATACAAAACAGTTACCGTAACACGTGGGACACAGGCCTTTAATCATCAACATACAAATGTTATGTAACACTACGCTTCACGTGAAAGCCATTTGTATTTTCAAAGCCATAGTAAAGCAACAGGCAACGGTCTAAAGTTGACACACAACCCCACAACTTCCCAGAATTCCCCAGTGGGATTGAGGAAAGAACATGCTGTGCATCCCAATTCAGGAGGATTGGGGTAAATATTATGATCATCACCGGCAGACGTTACATCATTATTAGGCACATGAAGTTTAACCGGGTTGAATGAACCCGGATGATTTTTAAAACTCACCTGAGCCACGACCACTTCGATACTCCCGAAGCGGTTGTAGAAGCGATGGTCTACGTAGAGGTGCAGAAGACAGCTGGTTTTGGATTGGTCGACCGTTCGCTTTGACCTTGAGGCTGGTACCTGCGGGTCACAAGAAACAGAGATCCGACATTCTTACAACCATGAGAAAGGAGGTGGTTCACATCTGTTAATTCGATTTTGCAAGAAACACGTGGGAATGATGTGTGGCTGTAAATATGAGCTTAAAATACAGCGATATCTGATGAAAACAGACCACGCTGACCTTGTACGCGGACTGTGAAACAATAGATAGATTGTCAGCAGAATGCCATTCACAGGTGGTAAACGAATACAATCGAATTGCGATTGGAGGTCCGTCATTGAGCTATAAATAATATCTTTCAGAAACTCCAAACGTCGATCTGCTAAGGAAGCTTTGAACATCTGTCTCCAGAATTATTTTGGTGGTGTACATCTAATGGATGATTTGGATGTGTGCAGGAATACATTGGAAATGAGGCGGGGAGGCGATGTAACGTCTGACCTCATGGTGGTTCTGGAAAAGATGCTGCAGCCTGTTGGCACCACAGAATCCAACATGGCTGCTTCTCAAGGGAGTGTCGTCTGGGGAAAAATACGTATTTCCAAGATTATATAAACAACAATAAAAATGCTCTTAGAAGAGAAAGAGAGGGTTGAAAACATTCATACAAATATGACAAACCATTTCGCATTCATAAGAAAACATAAATCTAAAAGCAAAATATCTACCATCAATTCTATGTCATTAATCAATTTGAAAGATATCAATGTTATATTTTCCAAAAACGTGCTTCACATGAACAGAAAATCACAAAAATCACTTTAGATGGGTTTTAACAGATTGAATCACAAATACACTTTTTAATACACTGCAAAAACTGACAATTTAATCAGAATTGGGCAGATTTATAAATAACGTAAATTTTATGTAAATTGTTGGTATGCAAAATACATTTTATGAACACAGAAATTGAATCCGATCCAGATAGCACAAGTACGTCTGATCTAGAGATCTGAAAAGCAGTTTTATATACATTGTAAATTATAAACATCTTACAGACATCTTATAGATGTCTATATGACATCTGACAGAAAACATCTCAGAGACGTATTACAGATAAAAAACATTAAAAAATACATCTTACAGATGTCTTAATCATGTGTGTGTGCTTTCACACCGAATACATTTTTCATTAGTGTGCTATGCAATGACTAGATGACAAATATGCAAATCTGATGAAGAAACACTGCAAATGTCTTGAGCTCTCTTTTGCCATCTTGACATGCTATTCATTGCAAAACCTCATTGTCTTTCTCAAGTGGTCTGAGAGATTGCTTTCCCTGACCTCTGTTGAAAAACTTTATTGTAACATAAAATGTTACAGTATGACCAGAAGGGCATCACGTTGTTGGAGACTTTTGGCACAAAACATGACTGTAAATCTCTCTCCTCAGAAAATGTTAGTGACGTTGCCCTTGCAAAACGATATAGCCTAGGCATGAATCATGTTTGACAAGAAAGCTGTTTTAAAGCATAAACGTTTCGAGTGAATAAAAACACTTTCCTTGTGAAATATTAATCATATTTCATATGTCTGTCTCCTGTTTATAAAAACATCAATGGATGACCGGTTTACGAATGAATCACTTTGACGAGGAGTCGGTTCTTTTCAATGAACTGCTGTGAAGCGGGTTGGGATTCGGTTCAAAGTTCTCGGTCAGTAAAACAAAAGCGGAATACTTCAGAACACAGAGAGCAACACGAAAACTAAATGAAATTATTGTATACCTTAAACCGATTAAAACAATACCTGTAAATTAATCCCATCACTTACCGGCAAGGAAAATAAATGTATTAAGTATTAACACGACACCTGTAAACGCAACTACTGCAGGCAAATGGGCGTGGTCACGCGTCGTGCGTATCACGTGATTAAATCCTGCAGTTTGTAACGCATTTAACTATATTTATTCTTTTTAAATTGTTACATTGTTGTTACAATGACTCAATCTTACAAAATTTTCTAAATATTGCCACAAATAAAATTATTAATAATTAAATAATTATGACGTTCATTTGAACAATGGAAACTTAGATGCTAGCTAAAATAATAAGATGTTGTTTGGTCTAATGTTGCACTAATTGTTTGTGATAAAAGTAAAACCAGACATAATATAGAGTAGACTGTATGATCTTATAACTCAAGGTCACTAAGACCATTAATTTCGTATTCACATTTTATTCAATTGCAGTTTAAGAACTGAGGGCAGTCGTGGTCCAGTGGTTAGAGAGTTGGACTCATGACCAGAAGGTTGCTGGTTCGATTCTCAGGGCTGGCGGGTAACGGCTGAGGTGCCCTTGAGCAAGGCACCTAACCCTCACTTGCTTACTATACAAAATGTACAAATGTATAGTACAATGTAATGTAAGTCGCTTTGGATAAAAGCGTCTGCCAAATGCATAAATGTAAAATGTAAATGTAAGAACTAAAGAATGTCTTAGGGGGACTTTTATTTTTTTAGAATCTCATGTCCATTTGGTCAAGCTTTATAAAATATCTGGGGGGTTAAGCTGGGAGTAAATGTCAGGTTGTCCCCTTGACTGTTAGAGAAACTACGTGATTGGATCACACCATCCTGGTGTGCAGGAACCAACCAATAGGAATCCTATGTAAATGATAACCCAGAGCTGTTCTCAGATCGCACGTTGAATGATGACCATATCAGTTTCTATGAACACTAAGGCTGGTATAGTTGTTTCTGGATCTGTGCAGACAGATGGAGCAGGAAAAGGTAAATGTCGGGCATTGACCCACTGATAGAATTACTTCCAGTCTTCGGAAAGCATTTCTTTAAAGTAGTTGCCCATGCAGAGACGGGATCAGAAAGATCCCAGGAGGGAATTTATCGAGAAACAATCCACACCAGAGGGATGCGGATATTAAAGTGAATGTTTATATAAAAACACACTTGTGGAATCAAATACAGCATGACAAATGTGTGGAACAGACCATGACCTGTTGTTACATTATGTTTGCCAGACACTACAAATCTTGCACTTAAGGTATTCGGCATGTTTTGTGGGATTCGTAGGTACCTTAGAAATCTTAAGTTAAGAGAATTGATAATAAAATTGAATTTCATAGACATGGCAAACCAGAGGTATATGTTAGTGTTTTCACTGTGTTGATCAGTTGACTGGTGCAGATTTATTTGTTTATCTTCAGTGAAACTTAATCAATGCCACCCGTCTTCCTGTAAATTTTAACTTCCAGATGTCAGACTATCTACTGGATCATCCAGAAAGAGAAGAATCAGACACATATAAACAATTTACTTACATGCGAGTGACCCATCAGGCATATGAATCTGATTCTGGTTATATATTTAACTGTAATTTTTAATTATTATGTATTATGTTTATTAATTATTATAATATTTAATCATAATAATTATTATATACTTGTAAATTACTATTAATTTTATCATTCTCCCTCCCACTGTATTTTTAGACATTTTCATAAATTAAAATTCTCGACACACTCGATATAGTCTTTAAAAAGCATCACCAGGGTCACCTGGTGCACCTCACAAAACACATCTGCAGCGATAAGCTTCAAGTGCAGCCTATATGAATATCTAACACGGCCTTTAGAATCATGGGAAATGCTCTGAAGTAACCTTGGAGCCTCATGATATGGTGTGACTTCAACCAGAAGATCACATGACCACCAACATCCACATAATATTCAGACACATGTCTCTCTGCTAATGTTTACTTTCTGCTGTATCCATTTGTACTGTTTTTTATTTCAGTTTAACTTATTCCTAAATCTGAAGTGTCAGAATGAAATGTTCTTATTTAATTTTAATACATTTAATTCATTCATTTCTATTGTGTTTTGGGTATAAAGAAATATAGCAGATTTTTATTAGATGGATTTTAATTGTTTGTACAATTGGTATAATGCATATCTCTTATGGTGTTTGAACTGACAATTTAAAAAAAGTAAAGAATTTGTAAAAGATTTAGTGTGTTTATTCAAAGAGAAATCTAATAAAACAAAAAGTCTTACTTTCAAAACTGTCATAATCCTCCAGGACTTTAGTAAATGTGAGTTTTTTTCCCCATAGAACTGCATTTAAAGTCAACATCACTCGATTTAAAATGGACCCCGTTTACTTATATACACAGTCCTTGTCTATGCTCTTGATTTATCCTGGTTTTACGTTAAACAACCTTTCTTTTTCCGCCAATTTTCTTTTCCTACCACCTGTTGAGACCACTTTTCACAATCCAATCATAAAATCAAGTTCCAGGTTCCTTTATGCGTCCTGTTTCCTACAATTTCCATCCAAACACATATATCCTGTTATACCTATATTGTCTCCTTGAATATCCGGCTTCTTTACATTTATGTTCTTAGCAGATGTTTCCTTTCCAAGCTACAACAATGTACATGCACATAACATGGAACAAAATGTAGGTGAAGAAAATATACAAATAGCCTAAATGATAAATCTCAAAATTTGCAGAAATGTGCATGTTTTCCTGACACTGTATCACAATTGAGAAAGAATTAGGTTTGCATCACTTACCCACATCATTTTCATGATAAATGATGGAATGATGGTCTGATTTGCTGGTGGTGTATCTGTCAATGGGCTCCACGTAGAACGTGCCATTGGCTGTTGTGATGGAACCCTCGAATTGACCCTCAACAACAGAACCGTGACAGGAGCCATCACTCTCATCTTTCAAGAGAACATGTCAGAAAGTTCATTTCATTTTAAAAACTGTATTTTGACATTTGATCATAGAGTTTGTGAATATGAATTTGATTTAGTTGATCATTTTATAAATGCTAAAACATGTCCCACCATGCAGTATTCCCGAGTATATGTGGGACAGATCCCCCACATAAGTTTCATTTTCTGACTGGACCTTAAAATCCTCTGTAAAGCCGGCTATGTCTCGCTTGAGACGCAAGTGGAATACCCTACAACAAATGCAGTGCACAACCAGGGTTATATATTAAAAGTGCTAAATCTGAACGCTTGAGATGTCATCAGTACATCAGCCTACCTTTGAAATGCTTTAAAGTCTAGACGAAGCTCTTGACCGCTCGGATGAGTTTCACGTTTGATGCGCTGGTGCTGTTGCTTTAAGAGTTCTCGATCGTAAGACAGGCCTTCATAATGCTTTATGTATTTGCAGATGTCTTGTAGCGCTTCTGAAATATTTTAAACGATAGATAGATAGATAGATAGATAGATAGATAGATAGATAGATAGATAGATAGATAGATAGATAGATAGATAGATAGATAGATAGATAGATAGATCTTACCTGAAATCTGTCCCTTAGATAAAAGATAAACAAGCAAGAAAATCTTGGAAGCATTTAAAAGTGTGGCAAGCATTTCTCTTTCTTATCCCAATGGGTGTTTGGAAACACCAGAGACAGGAATGCTTCTGGCTTTACATGTTCTTACTAGTCATACAGAATTGTTAATATGGATGTTGTGAAGGAGGGTGTGTTGGAGGTCTTAAATCAAATACATTTTTCTTACAGAAACATTATGGCTAGACTGTATAAAAGACTTGCAGGGCAACCTGACATTATCTTTGGTGCGTTGCCATTGAATTTCCAGGTTTGTGCAGTTCCAGATGTGTGTTGACATATTTGCAAAGGCGAACATGCGCCAATCCAAACAACCAGACCTAAAATAATTCAAAACACGCAGAAGTTGTTTGATTGTAGTGTTGGTTGAAATGATGAGAGCAAATATCGATGGCACATCTTGGTTAATGAAAAGATGCTCATGGAAGTTTTATGGCCTCAAGGGTTTTCAAGGCATGTAGGTCTGAGCTTGATTCCGCCTCCAAGATCCACTCCTTGAATGTGATTGGCCAGTGATGCACGACCTGATCTTTAGGTCTGTGATGTCATTCAAGAGAGAGGTTACTTTAGGTCATCCCTTACGAAAATGAACCATGGATTATTTGTGGTACAAGTGTAGTAACCATGTTTTTTTGGTGCATTGATTACTTATGGCAAAACCACGGTTTTACTACAGTAACCATCGTTAACTATGGTTTTTAGCAAAACCATGGTTATTTTGTGGTAACCATGTTTTTACTACAGTAACCATGATTTTTTAGTTTTAACTGTAGTAAAACCATAGTTTTTCAATTTTAACTGTAGTAAAACCATGGTAAGGGATTGTTGAAATGAAACCTCCAGGGATGGTGACCGAAGACATAAGCCACAACTCTTCCTCTAACCTGTATCATTATCCATAACGGGATTTTAAACACATAAATAATCATTATCACCAATATTTAGAAAATTTAACCAAAAGTCTTGAATATTTTGTATGCTTGTCACACATGGTTTGTGTCACAGTTATAATATTTTTCTATATTTTTCTATTTCAAGATAGCAATGCCCAACATCTCGTGTACAATTTATGGTCATGATTACTAAATGATAACGGAAACATAACTCAGAAGTTGAGACAACATCGCCCCCTAACTTGAGATTTGTGTAGTTACATATAAAGAGCAAATCATATTAACAGTATGGAGTAGGCTACTAAAAATGACTTAAATATAAATAGATATAGAAACAAAAAACTGTAAATAAATTATAACTAAAATAATTTAGTTTATTAATTCATCTAATTTGTCATGTTCATGACCCCTTATATATTCTTATATTTTATTTATTATACATTTCCGTTTATTAATTTCTGCATTTATTTACTCTTAGGTAATTTGAGTCATTTTAGGACTGACAATATGTATCCAAATGAAACATTCAGGAAGATAATTTTACTATATTTATTTTATTATTTATTATATCATTTTTGAGATTGGAACTTGGGTTGTTCGACTTCATGAGGCGCCGCAAGAAGCGACGGGCGGATGACATCATAGTACCGCGAGAGCGATGCGAAAGCAAACTCATTCTTACGATTTCCGAATCGCTCTCGCGGTACTATGATGTCATCCGCCTGTCGGTTATTGTGACGTCGCATGAAGCAGAATGAGTTTATTAATATGTTGGTGATCTAATAAACATGTGATTTGACTTACACAACGGTTTTTGGTCTTTAAAACGTGACGTTTTATGTCAAAAGTTGATTTATTTATAATGCTTTATTAGATTAAAAGTTGCACTCCTACAGAATGAGTAATCTTGATGTGTTGAGCAATATGTTAACAAGCAGTAAACGCGATACTGCAACCAATATTGCTAAATTGAACTTGGACTTAGTTCTAATATTAGCACCTTACTAAAATAGAAAGTGATACCACACATTATTTTTTACTTATTTCAGTCAATATCACTCAAATAAATTAACAAATTATAATTAAATAATATTAAATATTAATACATTTTTAATACACGTTTGCATTGCAAGCAATCTAGTGGCAAGACAGTGCAAACGTGTCAACATTCTATTCACAAAGTACATAAACATGATCTGAATAAATAAATATGTCTTCCATGTAAACAAAACTCCACAATTTTATTGTAACACATCGAAAATAATTGAACATCAACTTTCAACAAGGTTTCATTTGAGCGGCACATTCCTGAGCATTAACCGATTGCGACACAAACAGAACAACAGACTAAAATCTTAGGAGATGTGGAATGAATGGGGTATGAAAAAAAAATATCAACACATTCTTTACACAAAGCAATTAATTTCCTGTTTGTCTTTACACCATGAAAAAAATGCCAGACTTTAAAAATACAATTGCAAAGCTTGATTGGCAATGTACAAGCTGCGGCGTTTTGTAAATGCACCAACTACAGACGAAAGGGAAGTGATGTTAGTAGCGTCGACCGAAGGCACCGCCCCCTTGCATTCCGCTGCCCTGCATCATCTGGTTTGGTCTGTTTAAGGCTCCAGAGAGCGACTGAGACGTTCCTGTTGGCATGTATCCACCACGGCTGAGGAGCAGATAAACATTAGACCAGTCCAAATCATCCAAAATTAAAAAAAATATTGGTTAAGAGATCCATTTTGGCATCATTTCACCCTTGATATTTATTTAGAAGCACATCATCCAAAAGTGTCAATTTCAATACCCTGCCATTCCTCCTCGCGTCATGTGACCCTGTGCCGGGACACCTCGGTCGCCACCTAAACATAAAAACTGTTAGAAGAAAGCATATGTGTGACAGCTTACAACTTAATGGACAATGTCAGACAAACCTTGCCAGTTTCGTTCTCCGTCCATTTTACGCCCAGGTTCCCAATCTCTGTTGTCACGACTGTGAACATTTAACATAAAGTATCAGTTTAACCGCATGAAGACAAATATGATTAAAGTTTATGCAATCAACAAGTGTGTAGATGAGTCTTTTTCAGTAACTAACCTGCCAGGCATGGGCCTAGAAGGATTTATTCCTCGCTTGTCGTAACTGCCGCCCCAGTTATCACGACTGTCTTTGCCATGTCTGTCGCGATCCGAAAAGTGCTGTGAATTGAAAGAAAAATCAGACGGCGTCCGATACCAAAGCATCAAACTTAACATCTGCGTGAAACGTTTCTTACCTGGTTGTCTCTGTCTCCTGGCATTCCACCTCTGTTGTCTCTCCTGTTCATAAGAGGACAAAAATTCATTACGGAGCAATGCGGTGCTTTAAAATGCATTAAATGAAAAACGTTAATGGACATGAGACACTGGGATGAGAAATCCAAGCTACCTGTCCATCACGTCATCCTGAAAGCGGCTGCGATCCCTGTGATCAAAATCCTGGTAGCGTTCTTGCCGTCCGAAATCGGATCGTCCATAGCGATCATCCCCGGCCATTCTCTTCATAGGCCAGTCGTCTTTTCGGCTTAAAAACAATAAATAAAACATTTAAACATGTTACATTCAGTAGCATTAAATGTCAAGAACTTTCCCACAAAAAACAACGGCCTCCACATACCTGCTATCCATATCATTAGGCCTCTTAAGGGGACGTCGTTCTTGTTCAAAGCGCAGCTGATCCTGCTGTCGTCGCAGCTCCTCCCTCTCTCGATGAATGCGCTCCTGTTCGCGCCTCCGCTCGTACTCTACGCGGATGCGCTCGCGTTCCAGGAACTCGCGCTCCATGCGGTCGGCATCCAGCCGCTGTTTCTCTACCTCCAGCCAGTTGCGTTTCCTCAACAGCCGTTCCTTCTCCTCACGTTCCCGGAAAAGACGGATGCGTTCACGCTCCGAGCGGCTGTCACGATCTCTGCGATGTTGGAATAACACAACAATGGGTTGAGAACTTGAACTTAAGTTCTTTTGATTAGCAACGGGTTAGAATCAACATCTACTTATCTATTAGGACAACAAATGTGTTTATCTACACCTACTAGAACATCGAATCAGATTTTTGGAACAAGTTAACAAACCATTATTTCAAAACACCTCCTGTTGTTCTTGAGGCAAAGCCAAGAAATTGTTTGCTTTGCTAATAAAATAATAAGAAAAAAATTTACCCAGTGTGTCTACGCCTCTCCACCTCTCTGATCTCTCGTTCCCTCTGCCTCTGTCGCTCTCTCTCTCTCTGCTCTTTGATCTGGTCAAAGGACAAAATGTCCTTCCTTTCTTTGCTGGAAGACGTGCGGTCACGGCTCTTGGTGCTCTACGACGCAAACAAAAAAGCAGGGTGTCACTTCACCAGTGCTTAAATACGAGTGTGAAACCGTTGCAGAATTGCAGAAAACATACTCGCTCTTTGCTTTTGGTCTTGACGCTGATGACTGGTTCTCCTTTTGACTTGTCCATGACAACTGTCCTCTCTCCACCATGTTCTGCAACAAAAGATGGAACCATAAAGATTTGTGCACCTTACCAGTTTAAGTCAACTTAAAATGCTATTTGCAAGACTTTTTAAGTTCATAATCAAAACATTTTTTGTTACCTTTGCCATCAGAGCTTTCAGGTTTCTCATCCTTGCTCTCAGACCTGTAAGAACGAACTATATGAGACCGTTCCATTCATAGGGAATTCAGAAATATCTATAAAACCGAGAGCTGAACTTTGGCTTACTTGTCTGTTTTAGAGTCAGAAGAGTGTCTTCGGTCACTAGCAGACTTTTTGGTGTCACTTTTGTCGGCAGGCTTCTTTCCAGCTGGTTCATTTTTGGCCTTAATATATAAAACATATAACAATTAGTCAAGGGATGCATATGGCAGGTTTTCTTAACTATTAGTTGCGTGACAGACCCTCATTTTGTCACGTTAGAATTAAAAGTGAAGCAATACGTTAATAGCATGTTTAAAAATAAATTCATACTCTTTCGACAGAAATCATTCTGCCATGCAGTTCGGTTCTGTGCAGATGGTCGATACACTTCGTAGCTTCCTCCATAGAGCACATTGTGACGAAACCGTAGCACCGAGCTCCTGGGCTCCGCGCGTTTGTTACTACTTTAGCGCCAACAACCTGACAATTGGGAAAAAGATCAAACGTTACTAAATTCATGTAACCTGATTGACAAGCGACAGTTTTTTGGCACTCATACCTTGCCGTATTTGCTGAACAGATTCTTCAGATCCGTCGCTCTGGTGGTTGAAGACAGACCGCTGACCCAAAGGTTTCTTCCGCTAGCAGCAGCGCTACCTGTTGGATCACAAGATCGATGAACGTCAAGACTCAAAAACTTTGAAAGGAGCTACAATGCATTGTTTTAATAGCAAACCGACCCTTATCGTCTTTCGACTCAGACTTGCTCGATTTATCTTCATCGCCACTAGAGAGGAAACAAACAGCATTATAAGGAATTGAATGGTCAGTTTGAACAGTATCGACAGGGTTTATAACAAATACCCACCTAGCGAGGACACACAACCTCAAGCAGTGAACGAAAACTTAGCTCATTTGGATACTACGCTTTGATGGCAACCAAATTTCTGGTACATTACTTTTTGAAAAGACAAGGGGAAAACATGACACAATGGTAGACAAAATGCGCAGTCGATTACACCTCCCAAGAGCACCCACACTTGTTAACAAAGGAGCCAATGAAACAGAGAAAGCCATTGTTCTAGTAGACAGAAAACAACAAACCTCATTTTCTGATCATCACCCTGAACAGAGGACTCTTTCGCTTCAGCCGCTTCAGTCTTCGTGCATTCCTCGACGCCTTCTTCTTTTGACGGCATTTCCGAATCAACCGCGCTTTCGATATCGCGCGAACCCGTTTCGCTAACGTTAGCGACCTGAGCGGAAGTGCTCTCAGTGTCCACCAAATTGTCCTCAACGTTTTCGAGGTCTTTGCTCGAGGGTTCGGCTTCGGTTTGCTTTGACGCCTCCGCTTCGCAGGCCTCGGTCTCCATTTCCAAATTGTCTGCCTCCTCGGCGCTAGTAAGCACATTGTCTTCCTCTTTGTGAATATCGCAGACTGAAGTTTCTTCAGTCGGCTCTTCGGCGGAGTCTTCCTTAAGCGGCTCTGATATACAAGACCCCGCTACTTTCTCACTTTCTACGGATGTAACAGGAATAGAATGGCACAGAGTTTAATCACTTCTGAGACATTGCAATGGTTATCGTGGAACTGGCAAGGCTGGACTAGGAGGTGACCCTCTGCTTCTCATACACAAGGCAGGCTAGCCTATAAAGAGACTGGAAAAACCAAAGCGAGAACAAGCAACTAGCTTCCAGACAACAGATTTCTTTTCACCTGCCCTCAAAGCAAAGAGCGCTGACCAGATCCAAGCGTCCGTCGTTGGCTTGTAAAGAACTTGAAGCGTCCGTGATATGAGAGAAGCCGTCTGCGCTGGCTTTACTGGAAATCGATTCTTTTGAATCAAGCAAATGGTCCTTTAGTGAAATCTCCAATTAACAAACTTTGAGTCCTACAAAGATTTGGCTTCGGCATGATCCGTTTCTTCTCGTCTTCTCGCTGACGTCTTCTTTAAGCAACCTAGAAACACTACATTGCATCTGCAACAGCTATTAAAACCAACCTGACGTACTGACAACAAAGATTGCTGCCTCTCTGCATCGCCAGATGATATCATGATAAATATTATAAATTAATATACAAATCTTCAAGTTATCGGCAATGCAGAAAGCCAGTAATCAACTTTGGATTTCCAGTCTCTTTCCCTGAATTACCTTAACTTAACCATTAACTAAACTTTAAGGCTTCACCCTGACTTGAACGGTGTTTCCAGAAGACTCTATACAGTACCTTTATCACTTTTTGTATCATCATGTCCATCCTCTCCAATATCCTCCTGTTAAAGATGAGAACATGTGTTAAGCAAAACCAAACCCCCAAGAACCATGTGATCAAAATCTGATATAAGAAAAGGTTACAATACTTCCTACAATATCAGCTAAATTTAATAAGATACACAAGCTATTCGTAAGTTGACTCCCCTAAAGTGTAAACACTGTCAGCCAATCAAAACAATGCATTTGAGCATAACATTTACATTACATTTACATTTATTCATTTGGCAGACGCTTTTATCCAAAGCGACTTACAATTGAGAAAAACAGCAAGCGATTCGTCCAAGTAAGCAATATTCACGAGAAGTGCTAGTAATACAAGGTTTCAAATACAACGTCAAGATAGTATAAGCAAGTATATAGAGAACATTAGAAAAGGAAAAATAGAGGTAGAATTTTTAATTTTAATTTTTATTCATAACATAACATGCATAACATGATGTTGGCTCAACCAATGGCGTGAGTTTGTCGGTGGGACTCTGTTTGTTAAACAATGGCAGACGGGAGTCTTGAGTAAACCTTCAAATGTTAACATGACACACCCCAGCTTCAATTTTGCTGTCTCCAACAAGCCAATTTAATACAAAAAGAATCACACAAACAAGATCGGCAATCACATGTACCTGCTTATCCATTTCTTGGTGCTCTTCCACATCTGCATCATTTGTCACCATTTCCTGAAAGCCCAAAAAATGTCATACAACACGCATAAAGAAAATATAAAACATAACACCAAAAGACCAATTCTCACCTCCTCCAGCTCAGATCTGCTCATAACAGCATCGCTGACTTCATCAGCGTCACAGTTATTTGTGGAATCCTCCTTCAAACCGCCCTCATTCTCTTCATCCAACATGCTGTCTGGGAGCTCTTCGTCGTATTCGTCTCCACCTCCATTTCCCATATCAGCTTCATCGAGAATGTTCATGTCCATGATGTCCATCTCGTGGATGTTCTCTGGGACACCATCAGGGTCATCCTGAAGGACGCAAATGTTTTTTAGCGCACCGTAGATGAACCCAAACATGTTATGCATTTTTATTAACCAGAAACCTCACATTAGAGACCTGGCCGTCGACCGAGTCTTCCTCAAGCGTGCAGTCTTCAGCTTCGTCGTTGTCTTGTCTTTTACCTAGAGACAACAGTAGACATTAGGTTTTCAACATCGAATACGACCCAAACGATGGTAGATCTACACAAAGACCTTACCTTTAGGAGTTCGGCGAGGGGTTTTCTTAGGCGTTATCTCAAGGTGTACAACAATTTCATCTGGATTGCCTCCCTCTTCCTCGATTGCCTGAAATGAAAAGTAAATGTTACATAATAAACTACAGGAAGCACACGAGTTGTTCCTTTTAACTATTTACACAGTAACCTTATATAGATCATATGCAAAAAAATTGGCTGTTAATCCGTAGTACGAATATAAACAGTGAACTACATCCACAAAACACTGTAAAGCACATGCACTGTAATATCTACCACAGCTGTTACGCACGCACGCACGCACACGCCGTTTACGTCAATGCATTAAGAGTTGCACATGTCTAACGTCATTTTTTCAATATAACTGATGTATCTGAGGGGTTATCTTGCCTTTTTTAGTCTCTCTGAAAGCAGACTCTTATTGCCGCTGATGTCGAGGTTTCGGCGCTTCAGCTCGGCCTTCAGGTCGATCACTCTCAGCTCTGATAATTTACGAACCCCAGGCTCTACGGGACCAACATCTGTTGCAGACGAGTCTGACATGCTTGCAGGTAGCGAGGATAACAAAGCAGAATCTGAATTATGGGTCTCTTACCCACGCACACAAACCAGATTTCAGATTCAGCACGATAAACAGCGGCTTATTACAGCAAAATGGCGCAGCAGACCGACGTTCTGCGCATGCTCTTGCAATGAGCTCTTTGTGCGCAGGCGTAACGCTGATCAACGCTTGACAGAAACGGGCAGTATTTGATCATATTACAATAATTATATTGAGAATTTGTTTATAGTTGAAAGACTAACATTTAATATTTAATCAACTCTTTCTCATTCCTATTTTTGTTTTAAAATTATTGCTTATATTTGATAGAATTCTGAATATTTTGCATGCACAATTCATACATTATATTCTAACATAGGCTTATATTGGAGCAATATTGCTGGGGACCAGCAGGATTTATTTATATCAAACACATTTTTACATCTTAGATGTAAAAAACATTCTAGCCATTTTTTATAATATTGTCATTTATTCCTTAAAAATGTGTTGCTTTTTTAATGGTTAAAGAAAAATTCACCTGATATAAAATACAATATATAAAATATTTTAGTGTACTTAATACAAAAAAATACAAAATAAGTTTATTTGAAAAAAAATTCAAATTTATAGACAATGACTTATAGACAATACAATAAGGCATAGATGGACTTTGGGAGTAATGTTAACTTTCACATTCACAGGCTTCAAAACACAAACACTGTTAGGTACGGCAGGCAAGTATAAATACAGCATTTGCATTGTAGCATAGTCATAAAGTTTGTAACACAGAGCCACGAATGAAATACTTTCGCCACTTAAATAGAATTTGTTAAGTTGCTGAATTTAAACGGGAGATCCTCGGAAGCACCACTAGGCAAACTTTTGGTAGCAGGAGGGTCTTCACACTCAAGGAACTCTGGGCTTATGCTTTCCTCTGGCTCATTCCTAAATCCACAGCTTGTTGGTGATTCCATGGGCCTCTGATAATAGGACCAAGAAGTGGATTCGGATCCGATGGAAGAGAAGTCTGTGTCGGCCAGTTCAGCACCCAAGCCTATGCTAAAGGACGAAGACTCCATTTGAAGATCTGATGAGGAAGATGCTGAGAAACATTGAAGCGGTCGTTCCTCGTGGAGGTTGAGTTTTGATACTAGAGGTTTGCCAACGGACACCTTTATCTCCTCCATTAATTCTTCATCCAGATTAGTGTACTTGTAGTGTAGACACACAGTAAATGACAGCTCATTCTGTGAATGGAAGTCAATTCAATTTTCCATTACATTGTATTTATATAAATACAATCATGGCCAAATGTAATTTTTTACATTTTTTCAAGTATTTCATGTTGCATAATAAATATTGTACAAATATGCCCCATAAATATCCCTTTTTGGCACTACTGTACATACGTATATGCATATTGTATATATGATGTATGTTATAAAAACACCTAAACCAGCTAAACAAGGACTTTTCTTAAAAATAACAAGCATGTTTAATGCTGATTCGGCATTATTAGTTTTGCACCATCTACAAAACCATGATCATCGTACCTGGAGCCTTTGCATGGCGCTGATACGAGTGAAAAGCCGAGGCTGTTCTAGAGGCTGTAGATCATCCATGGTCAACAGTAAGCTGCCAGCTTCACGCAGACTTTCCTGATTGCTTTGTTTCAGGTCTACTTCAGAGCCCTGAAATGGAATAAAACAATCCATCTTGGGACACGTGTTTGGACAATCTTTCAACAAATATTTCATGTTCATGACACGTTTATGTCGCGTTTTATAAATCTATAAAGCTTTTTTTGTATTGACAGTAAAGAGAGTTTACCTCTGTAAAGTCAGAGAGTTGAGCATTGCAGGACATAATGTCTTTCGGAGTTTCCAATATCCGTGTGTAGATGATCATGATGTTGGAGAACTCTGCGGCGAAGCCAAGCTGTACCTTCACGCCACATTCAAACTTAAGACAGCGACTTTCAGGAAGAACTGGTACAAATAAAATAAAATCTTATTTATGTTTCCACATTTTATCAACAGTCTAAGATGAACTGTAAATTTCACATTAAAAGACGTAACGATTCACCGCGAGTCGGTTGAAAAACGATTGTAATATATGACGATTCAAGTCGGTTGAGATGTTAAATGAATCGCGGTACATGTTTTGAACAGCAGGGGCGGCTGTGTTCACTGCACACTTTGTGGATATGCTAATATTTCTTTTTAAAAAATGTTTAAAAAAACCAAGTTAGAAAAAGTACAGAAAAAGTCTTAGTATGTTTATATTAAAGAGACTTTTGTATTATACATTTTTATATAAATGTATTTTTATATACATATTTAATTGATTTGGAATAAAAAAAAACATGTTATTTGACATAAAAGATATTTTTATTTTACAAAGAAATGTGCAGCAGTATCATGTATCATAAATGCTGAGAGAATCGTTACATCCATAGTGAAATGTGTAACATTAAGTAGGATCTATTGACAAAAATGCAATATCAGAGGTGTATAAAGACCTTACATAATAAACCGTTATGTTTTTCTTACTTTAGAATGAGATATTTCTATCTACATACACCACGGGTCACCTTACATGGAGTTCTTCATGTTGTTTCTACAGTAGCCCTAAACGGACAAACTCTACAGAGAACTCTGTACTAGAATGTAAATAAATACTACCAACCATACTACCAATAATATCGAATACATCTGATACTAACCATGTGCAATAGCCCACTGTAAATTCCTCGTTGATGCCGTGACCTTGCAATCCGGGGCCTTTATCCGGTCAGTAAGTGCACGGCGCTCTGAGAGGTTACTGCGCAGCTCCAGAGCCTGCCGACCTCGGGTGATAACGCATCTTCCCATGTCTGCGATGGCACACAAACACGTTAAACTCGTGAAATCATGTTGTTTGATTTCAGCTCAATCATTAAAACAAAACCAGTGATGGAATGCAAATAAGTTGAAGCCCAAACCTTCTGCTACTTTATCGAGTAAGACGGTGACCTTCTCCGGCTCCATGAGTCTCTTCTTGAGGAAGCTCATGAAGATTCCATTAGAGAGGTCGTCTTTGTTTACTTCGAAGGCTTCGGCATCAACGCACCTGGATGAAATATATGATAACTGTAAATTTGATCTCTTAATTTCAGTGGAATTACTAGAGCGAGACTCACGTCGCGTAGCCGAACACTATGTTTGCGGTAACTTTCAAGGTGCCGGGCTGTGGGATGCTGTCATCGTAAGGGTTTCTGTTCGAACAGCACAAAATGAGAAATGTTTCCAAACTTGTTTGTAAACACATACATAAAACAAACTAGGGGTGTCACAATATTGACAATTACTATATCATTTTTGTATATAAAAAAACGTGATTATGTGTTAATTCGTGATATTAACTATTCAGCACCTTAGGAATCACAATGGGTAATTCATTGACCAAATAAAATGACAAAAAAACTAAATAAACAAAACTAAAGATGAATTTGTCCGATCAATTCAATAGATATCACAATAATTTTGTTATTGTAAATATAATACACGCATATATCACTTGAATGATCCCATACAATGTAAAGCCCCCCATACCCCCCCCCCCCCCAGGTCAAACCGTTTGCGACACATGTCCATAAGAAAGATGTTCAGTCCCGTCTGGCGTTGTTGCATGCGCTGTAACACGTCCTGCACCCAGAGACAGTGTTTGGAGGTATATGAGGCCGGAGCGTCGATGGGCACCATGAAACTGTTCCCATAATTCTCATAGCCGTGACCGGCGAAGTACAACAGCCCTGGAAATAACATGCATGCAGAATGAAGCATTATTAGAAATCAAACTGAATTATTCTAGAAAGAGATGTCATTTCATTTAATCGAGAAATTTATTTTATTCATTGGTAAGCCTTCACTGAGATAAACAATGAAGTTCAAAAACAATACATAAATACAAAAGGAAAGTTCCTCCAACAGAGATACCAAATACCAATAATAATACTATATATATTGTTTTGATAGAAACTGACCGTAAACTCCTCGATCCAGCAGCAGCAGGAACTCATTGACGGCACTGTGCATCTCCTGTCGGTTGAGGTCCAGCAGAGAGACGACTTTAAAGTCAAGCTGCCGTAGAAGGTTTGTCAACTCGTGCACGTCGGCCATCGGAGCTCTGAGCTGTCGGTGGTGCAGGTAGTTCATGTTCCCGATAAGCAGCGCGACCTTATCAGTAGCTGTAATTTGTGCGTGAGAAATGACAAGATTGACATAGCACATGTGCGACATGTAATGACAGTATTTTCATCACATACCGTAAAAATCACTTGTTTGTTTTGGAGCTACATCGGGAGTATCTGTAAAATACAGGTGCACATGAGAAGCAACATGAGAAACACGTTGATATTACAGTTCAAATGTTACAACTATGTGCATACCTGCTTCAGTCATTTCCCAGGCGTCGGAAACAGAACCAGGACCTGCGTGAAAACATGCAAGATTGCTATAATACAAGAATGCATTTAAAGAACCAACTAGGATGTCAGGTGACTCACCTATGTTTACCTGGACCTGATCACTCCACGTTTCATGATAGAGGTTGTAAACCCTGCAGGTGTATGTACCGCGGTGAGCTGTGGTTACGCATTGAATCTGCACAAGAACATATAGTGTTGACTCATGTTGACTTTACAACAAAGAACAGGAAGCTGTAATGATAATATAACACTAAAAGTGAGACCTTTATGACGCTTCTAGTTGAGTTTGGCATTGGCTGCTTGTTATGGTACCACTGGAACTGTGCAGGGGGGTTGGCCTGAGCACTGCATTCGAGACAGAGAGCGTCGCCCTCCACCAACGACTGAGGTCTTGGCTGCTTGGTTATAAGCAAACCGCTAGTCGTCGAAGGAAAGTAGCTACTGCTTGAACCTGCGATCACAGATATATACACACAACCAATAAAACAGAATAATTTCCAAACCAGTAATGGTGAAATATTCACATACCTGCACTTGAGCCTTCAGACCAGAGTACACGTACATGGGCCCAGTTGGAGAAGACGTACTTGTCTCCAGAACTTAGACGGCAGATGTAGTGGCCCTGTTGAGCTGGATTTAAAGCCCCCAGAACCAGTTCAGTGCTGCTTCCTCCTGGCACCTACCAAGAAAGGGAAGACTAGACTACAAAGACGTCCAACAAATTAGGTTTAGTTATACGGTCTTTGTTTACCAGACCTCATCTCTGCCCTTGAACCACTGGTAGGTGAGACCCAAAGGTCCGACAGCTTTGCAGCACAGAACCACGGGACTTCCCTTGGGTACCTGCTGACTTTGGGGATGCAGTGTGATGATGATTTGCTCCATCACTATAAAAAAACACACAGATACTATATAGGAAAAATTATTTATACCTTATGTATATATGTAGTATGCACTCTGGATTAAAATGTCTGCCAAATGTGTAAATGTAACTCCTTCAATATGTAGGAACAAAATACATACCATGCACTGTGAGAAATTCAACAGCCTCTCTGTGGTCAATTTTCCTAAAGCACTGCAGCAGGTAACTCAAGGTACACCCTCTATCCGCAAGGAGGGCGAGCAAGTATCGGCCAGGGCTGCCGCTTGAACTTAACACCTTAAGTGAACAGTCCGTCAACTCCTTGTCACTAAAACAAAAGATTATTTACTTACAGGTGATAGTGGCTTATAAGTCAGTCAATATTTAAGTCATGATTAAATTTACAATGAACTCACCTACAGGAGAACTGTGGCTGCTCGGCCACTGCCCTAGCAAGCTGTTTCCAACCAAGCTCTAAGTTGTCCAGCATATAACCTAGTCTGGTTAACGCGGCTTCGCTCAGGGTTTCGAGACCCACGTTGCTGTCCTCCATAACTGGTTAAAGGAACAGTTCACCAAAAATGAAAATTCTGTCTACATTTACTCACCTTTAAGTTGTTCCAGATACATTTCTTTGTTCTCATAAACACAGAGAAAGATATTTGGATGAATGCTTGTAAGCAAACAGTTCTTGGACCATTAACTAGTGTCACCTCAACCCATGCACAGTTAAAAATAATGCTGTGCTCTTAATGCAAACTCTTAGAAAATAACTGGTGTGTTTTTAGTCAAATTTGCATGGTTTTACTACAGTAACCAGTCTTAAAACAGTAGTAACCACAATGCATTATTGTCTCTGCGGTTTAACCATCATATTTGTAGTAAAACCTTCGTAATACTGTCTTGCTACATTTATTATAATAAACTAGGTTATTTCATTTAAGGGATAGTTCACCTAAAAATGAAAATTCTGTCATCATAATCTTTTTTGTTCTGTTGAACACAAAATTAGATATTTTGAAGACACTATTTTGTGGCACTTTTGACTACCATTGTAATTTTTCCTATTATAATAGTCAATGGGGTCCAGGTTACAAGCATTCGTCCAAATATCTTTCTCTGTGTTTAACTAAACAAAGAAATGTATACAGGTTTGGAACAACTGTTAGTAATTCATGACAGAATTTTATTTTTTGGGTGAACTATCCTTTAAAGGATTGATAATATGAGTTAGGGAAGAAACGCAAGTATTAAAATACGTTACAGGAAAAAGGGAAGCAACTTTTTAAATGAATGAAGAAGTAGTAAAGGTTAGAAAACTAAAACTCTAAAATCTCACTTTGACGTTTGTGTAAACCTTGAAAAAACACCGAATACCCACCAGGATCACAAGCAACGTGAACATGCGAAACTGATCGTATACATTTCATTACGCGTCATGACTTGTACATTTAAATAACCTTAGGGGAAATAACATTTTTTCGACACATCACTTTAGGATGAGAAAACATTGTTATAGACATATAAATGCATTTATTATAGACAATAAAGGCTATCCAAGTTTTTCAACATGTAGGAACTAGCTTTTAATTAATATGGCTATAAAAAGTAAACGTAACGTTACCTGCTGCACCGTAATTCAGACTCCAGGAAGTACGTTTATCGCCGCTTCCTAAATGTAGGTTAAATACCGACAGAGATGCGAGCGCACAAACATTGATATATAACGAAAATAAAAGTTAATAAAATTATTAACTGTAAACACATGAAATCAAACACAACTGATCTAAATCAGATGTTGAATCTTTTTGCTTATCACGAATCGTAAATCAGCGGGGTTAACATCGAGTCCGCTTTGTGTGCCCGCAGTTCCTCTTTCTGACATGTAGAGAAAGTATTTGCATGCACGCGCACCCACCGATTTACTTTCACCTTCTCTCGACCTATAGGAGCAAAGCCAAGCTTTACGTCTCAAGATTCACTCTTGCTAAAAAAATCTATATAATAGCATTGGTTTATGCAAAAGTTTGTCATTATATTGTTCCAACACAAACACATTTGAACATTGTTGATATAACCAGTAATGGCATAAGAATTTTATTTTTTATGTGAATTTACGGAGACAAATGCACACAATGAAATTAACAGTACTAACCAGAATGAAGTTTAAAGTAAACACCATATCAAAAATACACAAGCATTGATCAACAGATACAAAAGCACAAATGCAGACAAAATAAAAAAAAGGTTTTTCTCAATACTGAGATGTGTGGTAATCGTCTGTATTTGTAACGTAATGTCCGCCGAGCCTGCAGGCAAAGAAAAGTCCTATGGGCCGGGTTCACACATTACATCTTTTTGCCTTTATGCAGTTTATTATGTCTCCATATATGCTCCTTCCTTAAAAGCTTCCAGTATTCCCAACTGTCCGGATCCAGCTCGTTGAGTTTTTTGGGAGGACCGAGATCCAACTGAAACAACCTAAAGGTGTCACAAAATGGGTTTAACGGCATTCTTTCTAAATTATATGATGTGATCAAATCAGCACAGAGGAACATAAACATTGATACCATTCTGGATACTCCTCCTTGGGTTTAAGTGAAGGGTCCTCGCCCTGTTTGAAGATGTTGACTCCAACTGCGTGTGTGCACAGTTTGACTGGGTCCTTACAGACTTCCGGGCCTTTATGAACTTCTTTTACCATTCCTTTACCTTTACCTTTGGTTACTTTAATGGCAAAACAGTAACAAATGAGTTTTGCATTAAATGTATTTTGGCATCATGAATAAATGCAAAAATACGTATTTAATGTAATACTGGACGTCTACATAAACATCTGTCAATGTAATGTAAATAAAGTGACCAATAGCCAACTAATTTAAACCTAAACCACATATAACCACAGCATATTCTATACAGTACATAACACACTATAATAACACATATATTGCAAATAAATTCATAAATTGCTCATCCAAGGTCAGATGTCAATAGAAGCAGAAGCAATGCTGACGTCAATGGAAAAAGACATCATTGCCAACCTTACCTGCTTTTTTAGCATAACCACAGGTCTGGATCATGAAAACGTTTACAAAACGCTCGTTAAAAGAAGCTAAGTTTAAGCTTTTAAAAGAATGAAGCACATGAAGGGCCATTGTGCTTCCTTTGGTCTTCCACCATGCCTGTCTGTCATACGTACATGTGAGACGTACTTCCGGGTGTAAGCGCATGCGCACATACCAGATCCCTAATGAAGCCCTGTTGGCTGAAGCTTTAGCGCGTTTCTAAAAGCATATTTTTATCAAACAGCGCAAATATTATTTCTAAATACAATGTAACATATAAAAAATCGCGACAACAGAATGTTAAAAACACACAAGATATAATAATTATTAATTTTAAATTCAACTCCTGAACGATAGAGGACAGTAATACTGTGAATAACCTATAAAGAACTCTATTTGGACGGCTACTTTTGTTTTGCTGGAAGAAGCTAGAGATGTCGGAATACGCACCTACCCAGAAAGGCGCTCTAAAATTAAAAGGAGTCCAAATGCCAAGTAAAAAGTATGCTTTAATATATACATATACTTTATATTTTAGATCAAAACGTGTTTGTTGCCGATAAACCGCCACGATTACGACTAACTGAACGGTAGCGTTAGCTGTTATGATAACTAGTTTTCCGCTGGGTTGTGTTACGTAATGTAAAGGTTATTCGCTGTAATGTACTTTTTTCAATTATTAATTATTGTATGTTGTTTAATAGGAAGAAGAAGAAGGACAAGGAAAGGAAGAATTTAGAGCAGCAGGTGACGACCAGTCAAACCGAAGAAGGGACTACGCAAGGTTATGTTGATAAAAGGACACCAGCTCAGATGGCGTTTGACAAAGTACAGGAGAAAAGGGTATTTATGGTTTCATATTTTATCAGTATGAAGATGTTTATTTATGCTTTTGTCAAAATACAATATAAAAACACGTTTATAATTATATTAAAATAATCTAGGAAATTGTAGAAGGATTACAAATGAACACGTTTATAATTGTTAATTTGTAATCCTACAATTTCCTAGTCCAAAACATAATTAAAACATTGAAATTGCGCATTATGCAATGTATTTATTCTTGTATGTATTTGTTTTGTTCGATTTTATTACTGTTCTTTCGTTTTTTAGCAAATGGAGAGGATTTTAAAGAAGGCCTCCAAGACACACAAGAGAAGAGTTGAGGTATTTAGCTGGTCATTTGTTAATTTTGAAGTAACTTCTATGTTTATTATTATATCAAAAATATATATATATTTTAAAAACTTTTGTTCTGTTACAGGATTTTAACAGACACCTGGACACATTGACGGAGCATTATGACATACCCAAAGTCAGCTGGACGAAATAAACCGAACTTCTTCGGCTCCATTTTCAGCTGGTTGCTGGTGGAGGAACATTATCTCTTATGATGTTACATGAAATCACATTCGACCTGTTATGATATTGCTGTATATACACTTACATTTTTTGAATGGAGTTTGTAACATTATGTCTGTTGCCAGTGTCAAGAAGTATTTGTAGATTCAGGTTATTCTACAGCATTTCTTTTAGGACTTGATTTCTTGACACTTCAGATAATACAAGACTGCATTTCCAGTGATATTAAGTGTGTTTTTCTTTTTTGTAAGACTTGACTACTTTCACGATTTCATGATTGCTCATTGTACATCCCAGCCATATTCTTTTTTTTACAGGAGAATGGCAATATAGTTGTGTTTGGCTTTGTACCAATACATTTTGGCTTCTGTCATCTAAGCCATACAATGACTAGTAGTCCTTCCTTTTGGGGTCTTGATGCAGTTTTTCCAAGGTTATCAATGTTGCAATTTAGCTTAGTAACAACAGGTGGTGCCATTGCTCTGTTTTAACATTCACTTGCTTTCATATGAATAAGACTTTTGGAACTATTTTTATTTCTTGGTAGTTAACTTGAGCACAAAGGTGACATTTGTAAAACAGTATGTGATATGCAATGATAATGACTGTTAGTTATTGAAAATGTTTAATTCTATAGTTCAGACATGTCTTATCTAGTAGTCAACAAGAGATCTTTAATTCCCAGTCTTATAAATAAACCACAAGCAAAAATTAAAGTCCTGTATAATGCATTTTGGCAAACAGAAAATCTAGTTATTGTATTCCTATAGATAAATGTACATAATATGCACTCTATACATATACACCACAGAAATTGTAGTAGTCTGGTATTGTATATTCTAAACATAGGCCAGAATTCATTCCAATAACTATCTGCAAGACCTTTGAAATTTAGCTCCTGTGGTCTTGAAGTCAATGAAACCTCTTGTCATAAGAATCCTCTACCAGCTATAAGCACACCAGCCACATGCCTTAATTACAAGGTCAGGCAACTTAGAGCTTGTGTGCGTGTGCCGGCGCTCCGCACACACTGGACCAACAAACATGAAACAGACGAAACCACATAATCACATTGTTAAATTACACACTCATAAAATCAAACGTATCAAAGCTCTGCCACAGGGTATAATCATAGATCAGCACAATGTGTCCAAGCCATCAATCACTTACGTTATGTGAATGCATGTTGTTTTATAATGTGGCAAATTGTTTAACTACTAAAAATGCATAAAAGAATAGCTTCGGATAGCTATAAACAGGTCGCCAATGCGAGAACATTTGTGAAAACACTTTATTTTGCAGTTATATAATGTAGTATTATTGAAAATTATATTAAACTTACGTTTTAGAAGTAATCATAACATATTGAACTTTAATTGAACATATGTGTTATCCCAGCACAATTTGAAAGCGTTCCAAAGAGTCTCTTCCTGTATGTGCTTCAATATAAACAAGGAATCTTTCCAGGATTAAATACAATTTTAGCCTCTAAAGTTGTGTTTGAACAGCACAGTATGTATGTAGCCAAATTCAGTATATTCAAGAACTAAAAGTAAGAAACCTGCACACGTGTGTGGCTGTGTTTTATATTTTCAATGTACCTTTGGGACAGTCGGCCTTAATTTTCCTTTGAGATGATATTTACAACTCCCCAGACAATGCACCTTAATTAGAAGTTAGTAATAAATTACTGTTGCGGTGGTGATCCGGGTGGATTCTTTGGATCTGTGACATTGGATCATGTTAGCATATGGTTCTGATGAGAAGGTACTACTGATGTTATCTAAGACTTCAGAAGGTTCAGTCGCTATGTCAATGTGATTATACTTGTCTTATCTTTATGATTTGAAACAAGGGTGGCTTTTTGGCTAGGACAATTTGTGTTTTGTATTACAATTAAATACTTAAAAGATACTTTATACTTTAATCTGTAAATAGATCTGCATGACTTTCTTTCTTCTGCAGAACACAAAAGAAGATATTTTGAAAAATGTTGGTAACCAAACAACACTGGCCCCTATTGACTGTCATTGTATATATGTGGCATACATGTTTTGAATGAGATGAGGGTGAATAAATGATGACAGAATTTGTATATTTGTGTCAACTGGCCCTTTAAGAGAAAGTGTATTTACTGGTACTCTATTTTAGTTTTTCTCTTTGGGTTAGGGGCACACTTGTGCTGTCCCCATCACTAATATTGAAGGATTCATGTTAACTTCTGGTGAGCCCACAAAACTCATCACCCAAAATGCACCGCTGCCTGGTCTCTAATCATGAGCGTGCTGCTGCACGAGCCACAGGAGCTAAACACAGAGCTGGAAACCCACAGACATAATGAAAGTGCTGTAACTGAGATATGGGTTTCAATGAAGAACAGAAGGGTTTTTTGAAGCCCAGAGAGAAGGGTCTATAGTGCTGAGTGCAGGTACGATCAAATAATATATTCAATGTATTAAAGAAATAATCACCGGAATAAAAATGCTGTCATCATTTATTTACCCTCATGTCATTTAAAACCGGTTTATGACTCTTTCTTCACAAAAGAAGATATTCTGAGAAATGTCTTGGTGGTTTTGTGTCCATACAATGGGGGCCGATGTTTTCGGTTACCAACGTTCTTCAACATATCTTTTGTGTTCTGCAGAAGACATAAACTCATACAGATTAGGAATGACATGAGGCTGAAAACGCAAACATTTCAACAACGCTGTGTAGGACAGCACACTAGATGGACTGCTGACAACTCCAAGTCTCCCCTTGTTATTGCTCTTTTTTTGACGCTAAACTAATCCCAGTGGAATTCCTGTCAGTGCTCAACCTTGATAAAACTTGATTTAAGCAACCAGAGTGGGAAGTCCTGGTGAATTATGGGTTTGATTTATAACCAAAGCTGACGCTAACCCTGTGACATGAGCTGGGGGTCAGGTTTGTCGACCCAAATGAACTCCGCTTGGTCAAGACGTTAAAACTCAGACGTCGATGTTATCTCTTCCAATAACGAGTTAGCGATGAAAACAATAGGAAAATGTAGAGAGCTCGAGGGAAATAAGGTCGTGATATTGCGAGCCTGCTCGCACAGACGGAGGCCTAGCTATAGCTGTCTGCCAATAGTTTTGACCTAAACAGCGTCGGGTCACTTGATGACGAACATGGTGCTGCCTGGTGGGATTCCAAACACACGACTAAAGCCCTTGATGTTTACATTACAGTTTTACATTTCGGGGTCGCTGCTATTGCTTAAGGTTTGAAATTGTCAGGCTGTGCATAGAAGCAAGTCAACCGCAGAATAGTTATGAAGGAAATGCGACTAAAGCAAGCATGCATCTGTGATTGATGGCCCACTCGACAAGCTCTTGTCAAAGCGTGAGCAGTTTTCCTGCTCATAACAAGTTCCGTCAATAGTTTGAAGGCCAACATGTTAAACATGCACAAAATCAAACAACAGCTTATGGTTTAAATTGCTTTTAATTTAGTGTCGGCACTAATTCAATGAAAACGAGGACAGAACGCCACATGTTCTCAAATCTGCCAAGTGACTTTCGCAGAATGCAAACTCCACCTAAGAACGAGAGAAAATCTGATATAATACTATAGCCAGATGCACTTTGTTGATATTGTCGCATTTTGGTGCTGTAATCTTCTTCCAAATGTTATTAGATTTCTTTTTCCATTTCTCCATAAATTCTCCGTAAAGTTGTTTGCATAAATTATGAAATTGCTTGGATCTTGGATGCTATATTTATGCCAACGATTGTATGATATCATACCCGAGATGATACAAAACGCTTGTAAGTATATTGGACACATCAAAAGGACTAAGATATCCAATAGCTTTGTACTGGGTTGGGGGGGGGGGGGGTGGTACACGGCCAAATTACAAACCTTCCCCATCATCTAGTTAGGGATGCTAAACTCGAACTATTAATTACAGCCACGGACCCCCTGAACACTAAACCCTCCTGCTTTACCCTTTTTAATGTTCTTGTCTCGCAACCCCTCCAGGAAACCAGATTGTTTTGATAGCGCTGCAGACAGTCATTTCAGAAGATCCTTTGGGAAAGAGGAAACAGCAATTTAGACCTATTGTCTAGACGTGAACAAAGATGCTTAGTAGAAAATCATGCATTATAAATAAAGAACAGGTCAACATTTAACATGATTATGGATTTAAAACTATAAGTTTTCTTTATATTTTTCAGAAGCAACATGCATCAAAATTTTCTCTTAAAAAATAATTGACAGTACAAATTTTTTTTATAAACTGTGAGATCAAAATGTAGTAAAGTACAAACAGCCGTTCAGCGCTTCATGAAGTCGAACACGCCTACGTGCAGAAAGTCACGTGAGAGCGTTACTATCGCGCTGTGATTGGCTGAACGCCATGTCAATCAATCGATAATACCCGCCTTCGCAAATTAAAGTTTGGCCCAAATCCGTCAAACTGGTGGAAGAGAAAGTACTTTTAAACATAATAACTTTCCTAATCGGATACTGACGAATCGAAATCTATAAATCGGTTTCTTGAAACAACCCGGTCTGAGGTAAATGATGCACGTGCAAAAACCGTTACGTCATCTGCGATGTTTACAGAGGTGTTGACGACAGAAGTCCGAAAGTGTGACCTAATAACAATTACTGCAGAACAGTGTGAGTAAAATAATAATAAAAATAATAATAAAAATTGAAAAATTACAACGAATTTATGTAAATGTAAGCAGCTTAGCAGTGTATGTTGTTTCAGTTCAGTTTTGGTTTTCTTGAAGAGCAAATAACTACGTTTCTCTTTTTTAGTTTGACCTTTGATACATTTTATTAGTAAAGATTTAGAAATTTAGTAATGTGTTAGTTCAAATACTACTTACTGTTTTTCCTCACGTGAAGGAATGTGTAATTATGGTAACCAGGATTGCGCTCCGTGTTTTTTCTACTGGGGTAAATAAAAAACACGGAGTGGACTTTTACACTCATTCACAACACACCACTTGTACATATAAGTCAGTATTTATTTACATAAGATTCCATGGCAATGTCATACACATAAATGAGTTATCTTTGCTCTTTCCTCTTCACTTTTCTCAAAACAAACATTTTTCCCACTTTACACTTAATCCACCACACACTGCAGCGCCAATAAAAACCTAATGACAACCTTTCGTTGTTATTGTTATACAGCGAGCCTTGCACACTTGATATAGTGTAACCATATGGTCTCCTCCGACAGCTGGTTTGGTCTCGCTGTGACAAATTCAACAGAAAACATGCGCACACGGCCTATTGTTTGAGCCTGGGCCGGACGTCAGGTTCACCTCCACCGCTGGCCTCCAGATCCAATGTAGATAAAGATTTGGCTCAGAGTTAAAGAGAGAAACTCAACACAGCTGTTGCTTCATTCAGCAAGACTGTGAGCAAGTTTTAAGAAAGAAGTTCAACATTTATGTTAATTTTGTTTCATATAGCAAAATTCGACACAAATGTTGAATGTCGGTGATATTTAATGACATTCAGACTTCTAACTGCGATGGATAGCCTGTGCAAAGCTCCAGCTGGGCTTTGTTTTAGTTTGGCATGGTCACAGGTTGATTTACTATTGCTCTGGGCATTGATGAGATGCTGTAAATGCTAATTTACATACGTTTTGGATCCGAATAATGTTCTGAATCTCCCCAATTTATCCCATCGCTGTGTCTACAATCATCCAAAAGCATTGGTTAGCCAGCCATAGTGGTTCTGTTTAGGGTTTGCCAAGATCTAATACATAACAAAGGAACTATCCTCGAGATGATCTGTGGATTATGCATAACACACATATTTTCACCCAAAGACAATATTTTCCTCTGTGGGCAAACTCACTTTGGCTTGCAAGTTGGTGAAAAGCTGGATCCTTGTTTAGTTGCGCAACACAAAATGGTGATTTGGTGCGAGATATTGATGGATACTTGCAAACCTGGGTGTATAATGTGTGATTTTTTTGTTCTGGGTTAATTCTGTTTATACGCAAGGTTGTACAATGGGCCTATTTGTATTTGAAGGGTACTTTTTCATTTAACAATTTCGTTTTCAGTTTTATTGTAGTTTTATTAATGTTTTGAATTAGCTTGTATATCTTTAGTTTTCATAATACGTTTTTTTCTCATTTTGTTTTATTTTTATGTTGCTAAGTTTCATTTATTTGTTTAAACTTGTGTATAGGTAAAAACGTATACATTTTTAATTCATAATTTTAGTGCCTTAACTTAAACTTATTTCAGTTTATTGCTCAGACAAGTTAGGCAACATTTCTGATTTTCATTTAGTTTAAATAATATTTAGGCTGACATCGTATTTAATTTATTAACAAAATATTTTAATAGTTTTTAAAGATCATACAGCGTGCACCCGGCATAATGCTTAACGGGGGAAACGGTCAACAAAGAGCCTTTCCTCCAGCAAGCCATGTTTGGCTATTTCAGGAGCTGAGGTCAGCGGCCCGCACTGACTTGATGTCACCTCCTGTACTCTGAAGTGTCATATTTGGGTACGGGAGCATTGGAATGTGGTGAAGGAAGTGGTTTAGAGCTACTGTACTGTCTGCAAGCACACAATGAATCAGACTTCTTGAAAGTGATGCTTCAGTACTGATTCATGTAAATTACATATTCTGTAAATGGTATTACAAGTTAAAAGTTATAAAATATAATAAAAACTGAAATAAGATTGTAAATAATATATAACATTTTAGTTTGCATGAAATACAGATGTGTCAAGATTCTTATATTTTTGTGTCTCCACAGACAAAATAAGAGCATTGCAGGTTTGAAGCAACATAAGGGTGATCAGTAAACAATGAGAACTGAATTTTGGGAGAACTACTTCTAAAAAGTAGCCGTATTGGCACTTGACATTTTGAACTTTCAGAATCCTCCCAGCTAAAGAAATCCCCATAAGTCAGAACCCGGTGTTTGCCTGTCTGATACTAGTATTAGGATTGTTTGAGGAGAACTTTGTCAAGCAGACGTTTCCCCTGAGTATTGTGCAGTTATCTAATCTGAGCGCCTCACTTTGGTATGTGAGGTGCTTGTGGTCAACGCGGCTGTATCGCACATTGCATAGATAGTGTGTTTCTTCACGAGAGACAGGATGAAGGGCTTTTGGTAAACGCCTTGTCTGATACTCTGAGGTAATGAGGGTATTATGGTGAGACACTTAATTGTTGCATTAATAAGTCATTGTGGAGGTTTCCAAACGTGTTTGGAGTGTTTTGTGTTTGGCGACTAACAAACAACTTATTTCAAATGTATTTAACCCCTTAAATTGATGTTTGTTGGGGCGTTTGTCTGTGTTATTTTAGATATCTGGGAAGACAAGTTGTGCAGAGAAACATCTGGAATGAAGGTTCTTAGGTGTGATAACCAAAGCAAATCTGTAGAGGGCACTGTTCCCCACACACTATTTGAAATATTGTCTCTGTTGTTCTGGAAGGTGTCAAGTGTAACTGTGTCTGAATGTTGTAAGACAACACTGAATAGACTGTTTACCAGGTTTCTTTTTTGCTTTGTTATATTTTATTCGTTTCTTCTAGACTGCAGTGGAGACTTGAATGGAAAAGACTCACATGTGTCCCCTTAAGTGTCCAAAAGCGCTCAATAATGTCTTAGACTGTGCTCAGATTTGTTAGAATACCAAAGTCTGAAAACAAACAAGTGTTTAGTAATTTATATTAGCAGTGTGCAATGATTAATCGCGATTAATCGCCTTCAGAATAAAAGACATAATCATGTCTGTGTTATATATTTGTTTGTGTACGTAGATGTGTTTATAAATTCAAAATAATATGCACAGTACACAGATGTATATTATGTAAACACAAACCTTTATTCTGGATGCGATTAATCGCGATTAATCGATGCACAACCCTATTTTTATATTAACATTTTATTATAAATTAATTGATGAAATCCTTAGATCATCAAACGATCAAAACTACAGTATTCACTTATTGTATGCTATTCTATGTAAGCAATGTATTTTCTAATTTGTTTCTGTTTTCATCTCCCATAAGGATACGAAATGCCCAAGGCGATATTGAAACCTAAATGAGATCTCCAGTAAATCCCCTGAGCTTCACAATTATCAGCTTTCGTTGGTTTAGTTACATTGTTTTACTTCGTTCGGGTCAAACGGTGCATTCCGGCTATCCGGCTTATCGATGTAACCTTGCCCTGAAGAAAACACACGTTTGTTTTAGAAACTGAAAACCTTAACTCATAAAATTCCAATTATGAGTGTTCTGGCATTCGTATGTCCATATGTTTGTCTTTGACGTGATCTAATGCCTACGTATCGAGTTGCACAGGACACCGAGTACCTCTCGCTCCTTAAAGGTGTGTTGCGTGCTCGAGAGTCCTGCTGTTTGTTATTCTAACATCGTTGCCTAGCAGCCACTTTTTTGTGAGGGGAAACCCTTGCGTGTAAGCACACCTGGGTCTGTGACGTGAGCAGGCAGTCATTCCTCAAAAGAGCGCAGGCGAGGATCTCGTACAGTTGAGTAGCGTTGAGTGATGTGGGACCGTTGGACGGGAGCCATGTACGTATAGAAGTAATAGGATTTGTTTTATGGAGTGAAGGATTGACGAAAAGCTTTCAGACTGATTCTATTTGAATGCCTCGTCCGTGACATAGATGCGGGTGACTTGAAACATCAGTGGCTTTGCTTAACGTTAAATGAATAATTCACCCCAAAATGAAAATTCAGACGTTTACTCTAATGTGGTTCCAGACCCAAATGATTTCCTTTGTTCTGTAAAACACAAAAGGCTAATTTAAAGCGAATAAGGACCGGTGTTGTCAAGCTGCATAAATGCATCATTAACATGGTCCATATGACGTGCACCATATTCGAAGTCTTGAGGCCATATGACTGAAATTAAAGTTATTATTCATTGAACATCTAGACATTCTTCTCGAGTAAAGCACAAAAGTTAAACAAAAATTACACTTACTTAAATACACCTTCATAATGTACATAAAGTGCTCTATTGTCACACATTAGGTTTGTATTTATATACTAAAAAATATATTTTCATGGTGTCTCAAAGCACAGTTGATTACACTTAGATATTCTTACATTTATCTTAAGAAGTACTAAAAACGAATTTGTTGTTTATCGAGTACAGAATTAGTGTGTAAAACTTTAAGTACATTTTAGTATATTATAGTACTTTTTTTCAGATCTTTTCTATATTGAATCGGGTGTTTCAATTCTCATTTTTGGGTGAACTGTCCCTTTAAATCCAAATGTTACAATTTTAAACCAAGGTTCTGCACAGCTCTTCATCAGTGATGAAGATACCTGAAATCTAATCTTCCTCCCCGGAGCGTGTTACTGGGAAATATCTCTGCATGTCCCAGGCTTGCTGTGCCCCTGGGCATCAGGCGACTGCCAAGGTATGAACTTTTACTGGTATTCTGACAGTATGATGATGTTTGTCTCCAGGACATTGACTGCTGAACTCCTAACGCTATGATGACACATAACGAACCCTCAGACGGGGTGTTGACCCCTGGCCTTTTCACCTCTCATAAATGAAGTATGTGCAGGTGAGTGTTGATGTCTACCCGAAAGTGTAAAACAAAACCTTTACAGTACCATCTTTTGTTCAAACTTATTTAAAGGGACATTTCACCCTGAAATACAAATTCTGTCATCATTTATTCACCCTCATGTCATTCAAAACCTGTATGTGACTCTTTCATCACAAAAAAGATATTTTGAGAAATGTGTTTGTGGTTTTGTGTCCATACAGTGGAGGTCAGTGGGAGTCAATGTTGTTCGGTTACCAATGTTCCTCAAAATATCTTCTTTTGTGTTCTTCAGAAGAAAGAAACTCATACAGATTTGGAATGACATGAGTGTGTATAAATAATGAAAGAATTTTCATTTTTGCCTAAACTATCTGTATGTTTAACCACAGCTTTAATCTGTTATCCAACGTGTACCTAGTTGGAAATTTTGGAAATGTCTCCCATGTCTCTATATGCTGGATTTCATCATCAGTTGACGTGTTGTGTAATCCCACACGCACTAACCCCTTGAGCGAGTGCTGTTTCGCTAACAGATGAACTTCTGGTTCATTTTAAGACCTGAGAGGTTTGCCAGCGAGCGGTGTTAGGCACAAATAGGTTAATGTCATTGCATGCAAGGAATGTCTGGCGAAGATAATCTGATGGATTACACAACAAATGCTGTTTACCGGATGTACGCGATTCTTGTGGATATTTTATAGAGATGATGTTTACTGTTTATTCCTTTGAAACGAAAATTCACATGTTAAATTAACTTAAAAGTAAGAATTAGTTACAGGAACTCAAAATATTTTTTATATAGTAAAATGTTTTAAAGATTACATTCACTTTATCTATTTATTACTTTGAACATTCAGGTTTACAGTGTATTTGATAGCTACAACACATAAAGCTTGGCTACGATAAAAGTTAGCCAAAATCAAAGAAAACATCTAAAATGGTTTGCTGGTCTACTATTAAGATGGTTTTAAAAGGGTTTGGGCACCAGACTAGAAGACCAAAGTCCACTTGCTCATCTGTAAGGATGTTGCTTACCACCCCCTACATCTCTCCCCATCCACCTCTGTAATACAACTTCCCGCATTGGAATGCAGGAAAACCACCACGGCGACACGTGTGCCCCGTAATTTTGTCCCCTTCATGCGGCGACCACTCTCTAAAGCCATGAAGTGGTTTCTAGCCCTCCAAACTGCTTTAAAGGGGAATAAAAATAAACCCTGGAGACACATGTGCTTTCCATTTGACTCGAGGAGGAGGTGAGGGGGGTGGCAGAGTCAAAAAGAAGCACTCATTGCGACCTATTTACTTTGAGTTGTTATGATTAAGCTTAAACCAGCATGCAATTTACAGATTATTCCCTTTAAATAAGAGGCTACGCTCAACACAAGAAAAGGCCCAAGATGAGTGAAGTGGGGGGGAGGTTTTTTTTTTTTAAATGAAAGAAGTTAAATATAACACATACCACATAAAGACACCCCCAAAATAGCATGTATATAAACCGACGGTTTAGCGTATCGTATGGAAAGCGCGTGTATATGTTTAAGTTCTGTCATGAGTGTTAGGACTGAATATGCATGCGTGGAATGACATTTTAAATGAAGCGTGCAGTGTTTGCATTTCTATAAATATCACGGTAAATCAAAATAGAAAGTGCCAAAATTGTTTTAACAAAATGATATTCATGTAGATTTAGAAAAATAAAACAAATCTTTTTTCCGTTTTATCGGTTTCTAAACATGTCCCTTTTTCAGTGTAACTTTTTCAAGGGATGTCAATGATGTCTGTTGCATGCAGTTACACAAAATGTAGCACTTACGATTAGCATTTATTTAGACCTCTTTAAGTATGAATAGTAATTCCAATGCTTGCCTTAGCAAGCACCGCTTATGAGGAACTTATATTAAATTAGGAATTGTTTATCGATTAATCCTTTCAGATATCTCATGTTCAAGTCAAACGCTGCCTTGCATATTGACATTGTTCTCGCTTTAAACATTTATCTTGCCACGAATGACTCATTCCTTAAATAAAGAAACAAAGCATTTAATCAATATTGTTAGGAGGGAACAGGTCTTATCTAAGCTATACGCCAAGTAGGGGATTTGGAGATAATAGTTAGGAACACGTGGGGATGGTAGCTTTCCATCAAATTAATCATTAATCTTTATTGCATTTTAAAAGAAAGACATTGTTTCCCATCTGATGCACTACCATAAAGCAAATTTAACACTGAATGAAGTGTCCAAACATGACATAAAAATTTAGTGTACTGGCATATGGTATATGTGACCCTGGACCACAAAACCAGTCTAAAGTAGCACAGGAACATTTGTAGTAATAGCCAAAAATACATTGAATGGGTCAAAATTATCGATTTCCTACCGTAAATATATCAAAACTTTATTTTTGTGAGTAATATGCTATGCTAAGGACAACTTTAAAGGCGATTTTCTCAATATTTAGATTTTTTTGGCCCCCCTTAGATTTTCAAATATGCTAGTTGTATCTCAACCAAATATCGTCCTCTCCTAACAGACCATATATCAATGAAAAGCTTATTTGTTCATCTTTCAGATGATTCTCAATTTCGTAAAATTGACTCTTAAGACTGGTTTTGTTATCCAGGGTCACATATGGACTCGGCTTGGCATAGCATTGCATTGGTAAACTGAATTTGCATTAAAAAGAAATACGTTTAAGATAAAAGTTTGACTGCGACTCTGTGTTATTGTAGCTGGACGGCGTTAAGCCGGATTGTGCGGTTAATATAAAACACAGGTGTTTGCGCTACAATACCGCTGAAAAGCAGTTTTGTGAATTCAGCTCATAAGCTCCCAAAATATGCAGACTACAGGAGATCAGAGCACGACTCGAACTCGTCCACATAAAATATGACATGTTCAATCATGCATCTGCCGGCTCCAAGAAAGCAGGGACATCCTGTTCCGTGCGCTTCGCGTTTTAAGCAGAGATCGTGCGAGGTCGGGGCCCCGCGGGGCATCGTGGATCCTGCGTACAGACAGTTCTTACCTGAGACAGGTAATCGCTGTAGCCCTGCCAAGTCCTGTTCTAATCTTAACTCAGTCTCTCACCAAACAAGTTTAAAAGGGCTGGGAACAATGAAAAGAAAGTGTGCGGTTGGCCGTGAGTGAAAGCTTCATGCTTTGCAATTGAAAACAAAGCTAAATAAAAACACAGTTCACGGACGAACAGTTGGTTGCTTCATAGTAGCTACAATTAAAGGCAGCTTCAGAAGGAAGTCCAGCAGATCTGCTGTTAAAGGAATAATTCAAGCAAGAGTAAATAAATAAACTACACTACTGGTCAAAAGTTTGTGGTTACTTGACGAACATGTTTCTCATGGTCTTAAAAAGGTGTATGTGACTATGTGTCAATGTTTGAAGTGTCTTTTGTAGACAAAATATAATTGTGTCAACTTATTTCTTTCAAAAAAAATTAAAATATAATTTTGAAATGGATTACTTAAATTCTAGATGATAAAATATAGCAGAATTCATTTGTTTTGAATGCTTTTAGTCACAACATAATACCCACATTTACAGTTGTGTTATTCATGGTTTTGATGGGTTTACTATTACTCCTTTTTATGCAGTATTCGAAAAAATATTTCTTTTTTGGATCGTTCATGGTGCTCCATATATGTTCTTTATATTAACAACATTATAGTGACCACAATTGTGATTAGTGTTTGTTCATTGCTTTTGTTGTTTGTGTGAAAAACAAACCAAAATTATACTAGCTTATACTAATACTATACAGTACTATACCATACTATACTATACTATACTGTAATATACTACACTACACTACGTATATATTTTTCTATTTTTATAGCACTTTTGTTGTGTCTTTGGATGTTGTATGATGATCAGCCACTGTGTGTAAAAAAGTCTTCTACTGTCATTCACAGGACAAAGCAGGTGAATCTGGAGCAATATGTGGGTAAGTAAAAAATATTTTTGATTTATTATGAAATAATGACTAAATATTAAGTTTTGGGGTGTACTGGTCCTTCAAGAGCCACAAGTGTAAGCCAGATTGCTCTACATTTTAACCAGCTTTACAACAGGTGAATCCCAGTTAAACACCAGCCTTTGGCAAGGATTAACGGCTTGGGTTTTTACTCCGCTTTTCCCACTAAACCGGGCCAGAGAACACGGACATCTTCTTTTAGGCCCACATTTATTTTAAAACCCGAGAATCTGAATACAAGTTCTCGGTTTAACAGATACAGTAAGGTGTGATGCACTGTAATGCTTCTGGACCAAAACAGATACGACGTGTTTTAATTTAAACCTTTGTTTCATGTGTTTTGGAAAGTCGAACAAGAGAACGTCTGTTTCAAAAGATTAACTATAAAGACACATAAGGAAAAATGAGATCTTTGGCCATTTAGCAGATTCTCTTAATATTCTGTGATAATAATATGCTTTGAATTTACAGTCGCTCTGTCATTTTGTTTAAACAGAAAACATGTGAAACCAATCATGGCGCGTTACCTTATATGAGGTCAAGAGTACAACCTCCTGCTTGGAAGACAAATTTTTAGGACTCTCTAAAGTAAAACCAATACTGTAAACATCACGGGCCTTTATTACATTAGAAAGGGTCAGGTGAACGTCCAGGGATGAAAGCAGGTTTTCCTCCCCCTCCGGGCAAGCAGCTGTCAAAGCAGTAAGGTGCACAAAACAAGATCGACCTGAATTTCGTGGGACAAAGCTCTCACGGTTTGCTACAGAGATGTTTACAGGTTGTCTGGGAATGGCAAATGTGAAAAGACATTTTCACAAGTTTTAAAGATATTCAAACAATGCATTTACATTTTTGCTCATTTTTTAGGGTGTATTGAAACATTTTAATGCTAAAATGATCTGGTTTCGTGGTTTGTAGCATGGACAAATCTCGCCGCCGTGATGATAGAGATGAACTATAGCAACCATCCAAAACAGCCTGAGATATGAGATTATGATCGGTAGATACAACTCAGGTCCCTCCTTCTTTCTTTTTTTCATCCATTTTATCATTCGCCAGACGATATACGTAATAGCATACCTCTCCTCTACAGGCCAAGCAACGTGAGGTTACATGCCGAACCTTAAAAACCCATTGAAATCCTCATCCAAGTATGAGATACATTAAAATCTAATATTGATGCCTGTCTTAGCACGTATCCATAATGTACTTCTTTCAAATGCCGAAATTGGTTTTCCCTCCGGAGCTCGGTCGCGGATTAGTTTAGCAAGCATGTTTTGTTTACCACATGTCTGCGAGTCGACGTGGAATGCGTTCTTTTTATTTAGCACAATCAATCTCAGACATCAAAAAAGATACAATCATGTTGACTTGGAGTAATCCAGCGAGCGTGTTTTTCGGCTGTCCTCTAATAGCAGTCACGTTTTTTTCCTCAAAACAGACAAACAGCAACAAGCACAGTAAGTCAAATAAATCAATCTGTTAAAGAAAGAAGACACCTTGCACCTGTATTTTGGAAGCCAGTATTGAATCGTAACACACTGTCTTGCAAGTTATACAGTTACAGGATCAACACGAAACCCTTGAGATCCAACAGCTCCGGGCGATTGTTTGACCCGCTACCAGGAATAAAGCGGTAGGCACGAGGGGCCATGTACGTGTATGTTTGTTTTTTCGAATTGTGCCGCGATCTGAAGCTCAGATTCGTTCCAGTTTGATCTAAGCGTGAGTTCGCACTCAGAATGTCGAAAAACAACATTGCCCGGTGTGGAGCATTCCAAGCCTGTTTGATTTTCTCCTCCAAACATTGGCCGTTTCAAAGAAAGTCTGTGTGACAAAATTGTTTGGAGAAAATACCAAGCGTTACATCATTGAAATAACAGACTCAGTTATAGACCACCGTTCATTTTTATTGAGCCAAAAACTAATATTATTCCCTCAGCACATACGAATAACCGTATTAGGATGATATTCAGCTCATAAAAATTGCAGTGTGAAGTCTTGTTTTATGTTTGCAACAGGCTCATATTTGCACAATACGAATAATGTAACATCCACAGAACATTTCATGCCATTGAAGATTCCCACGAGAACCTGTTGTGTTTGCACTTTATCCGTCTAGTGAAAGTGTACATTCATCACATGGGACGCCGACCAAACAATACACTCACAAATATTCATGTAATTGTGGTTGTTTGGTTATCGCGTTGGCCTTTGTTATTACAGAATGTCACTGTACGTCAAACACCTGGCCTGGCAAACCTCCAAGCATGCTACCATGACCATGATCCCAGAAGTATTTTTAATACATCAAATATCTTTCAGTGAAATTTAATGTCCCGGAGCGTTTCCGACTGTACGCAAAAACTTTTATCTTAGAGATGAGCACAGATGTCACTATCAGATTCTTGGAACGCATGTATTCTGTCACCCAGACATACTTTTTTGTTTAACGTCTGGCACAGATTTGATCTGGTTGCATGCATGATCGATCGACTAAAGAAATGCGTATTGACGTCCGCTTTGAAATATGCTTATAAATCTAAACCCTTGTATTAATTTCATTTTCATTCTGTATTTTTCATTGTTACATCAGGTGAAGTTGCATGGGAATATAAATAATGGAGGACCTGTGTGCCATCATTGACAGGTAAACAATTGAAGTATTTAATATTATTTATTTAAAATGCTATTTATAAAGTTGTTTATAGAAAACTTTCACAATCTTATTAGTCTTATTATTTATGAGATGACAAACGTAATATGCATGAGTTCATTTAATCCTCAAAGTCTATTCACCATTCTTTTCTTTAATTCAACATTACGGAAACAAACATTACAACGTGTCAAGAGTTGCACACATACTTCCCTAAATCCTAGCTTAGCTTGAGCTGTTTTTTTTCTGTCTACCCATAAGGCACCTGTCTGCACCTCGCAGGACCAAGTCGAGGCTTTGCGGGAGACCTGGGAATGTTACAGACGTGGGATCAGCGGAACAGGCCGTCTAGACGAAGGTGCCGTACCTGCATTCCTTCCAGAGCGACTCATACCATCCAGCTTAAGGTCCCTCTCAAGCAGGACGCGTGGGAGGGAATTAGGCGCAAGCTCTCTCCGCGCCGGGCCACGGCAGATGTTCGCTACGTTCGAGCGCCACATGTCAGCTCGGGCTGACCGCTGCCCACCACGCATCCCCCATTAAGTCACAGTCGCATTAAACAACACATGCGAACCCTCCAATCATGTAATTATACTATTTGAGCCAAGCATGTCATTTTGGGTTAGTAACTCGCCATTGACGTGCTGACAGACTCTGCAATTTGAAGGAAAATGACACACGTGCTCTGCTGTCATTGCATTAGGGCCGTGCTGCGCTAGGCTGAAATGAAAGGGCCGGCTGACGTCACGGTTGCGAGGTAAGAATTAAGTGCTTCGAGAAGGAACGTTCAAAAAGGTCGAGAGCAGAAATGAACCGGGTCGCGGCTAATCCTTCATGTTTTTTTTTTTTACAAATGTTAGCTGATATCTTTCGATCATCTCATTTTAAATCGACTAAACTGCAAACGCAAGCTCCTCCAGCCAAGAAACATTACGCATTGCCAGGCGCTTTTCTTTATGAAATGATTTTACGCAACACGCTAAGCATAAACGGCGGTATAACTCACCTTGCCCTGCCAGCCGCCTTTATCAAACGGGTGTTTTTTTAGGACGAGCGAGTCCCACATGAGCAGTTACCTTTTACATGATTTGCTCAGATTTTAACCTTTAACAATTGCAAAACATTGCATCACGAGAGAGTAAATCAAACTGAAGCGTTGAAGCGATCCATTCTGCAAAGGGTAACAGTAACTGCTTAATACTTCAGGAAAATGTGAAGCGGTTCAGGGAGATTTATGTCCCGAGGGTCGACGCTAGAGATTCATCTGAAGACGATGGTGGTCCAAACGCTTTAATCAAACATAGTTTTGGGTTATTTTCAGTTATCTAAGATTGCCGTAGAGAAAGAGGCTTACGTTTATTCATTTAGCAGACCATTTATTCTAAGCAACCAAGCAACAGTATATGTAGTATCACACTGCCAGGTTTCAGAAGTATTTCAGAATGGAAATGAGTAGAGAAGGAATGCTTAAAGTTGATCAAAAAAGATTTCCTGAATTATATAAGCATTACTGTACTTATTTTAAAATATTTTATTTTATATATAATTATAAATAATATTATTTTATAATTTATAAATAAATTAGATATACCATTTTTAGTTTTACCTATAGCTTTTTTTCAGCAAATAATAAAGAAATATTTTATTTGATTATAAATAATACTATTAGATAATTTACATATAAATTATATATGTAAACGTTTCTTATTAATTATTTTAATTAATTAAAAACATACTTTTTTTGTTTTACCTATAGCCACCAAGCTATTTTTCCTTTTTTCAGGAATAAAATAAAACAAAATAAATCAATAAAATAAACGACACGTCTGTAAAGCTGAATTTCTGTTTATGTGAACTTCCACTTTCCAAATTCAAAACGAACTGCACACAATGAATTTAAGCTCATTATTAACTACAATAAACAAACATTTTCAAACGTCATTTAAAATGCAACAAATAAATAACCCTCAAGCATTTCAAGTATTTGCGAGCATGCAAAGCCTTCATGATTTTATTTAATTTGTGTCGTTTTTGCTGGAACCAAATGGATTGCGCTCCGTTACCAGCATTGTTATGCACGTCCGGGCTTTGATTCAACCTGATAAACATGTATTCTGAAACAAAGACTGTTTGTTTATCCCCAAACACACACCTGAGACAGGCGCTCGGCAGGGGAGTGTGGGAGTCCTAATTATTTGTCCCGTGTGCCTTTTACTATGCATTATCTCTGGTAAGACATCAACGCACCTGAATGCACCTTGCCGGCCCCCTGTTGGTAAAAAGGCCAGACTATAGGAATTTGAGTTTAGGGTCAAGAGAACAACAAGTTGTTGTCTGAAATACCAATTGTGAGTCCATCTGTTAGACTCAATGCACGCTTTTTTAGTATTGTATCGTAACAGTACCGATTACCATGAGAAAATCGTTGACTGTAATTGACACATTTAGGTTGAAGTCTAAAGGTTCAGAAGTAAACAATCGGCTCTCTTGAGGTGGTTTTGACGTATGACGAAGTTTCACGTTCTTTCACAGGGTTTTGAATGCTGTCATGTCAGCGATGTAATTGAGTGTAAATGATCGGGCGTATTAAATGTAAAATGTGTTGCCTGCAGATCTATTTATTTTTGTTCAATGAGGACAGATTGAGCAAAAAGACATCTGTCAACATCACATCTGTCAAACATGAAATCTCACACCCTCATCTTGGCATCATGCTTACGATACACTTTCACACTTATGATGGTGGAAGACAGCTATTAAAAGACGTTTGTCATTCATTCAAAATATTTTTACAATCACTTGATCTCGGTCTGTGTTTTGAAAAATATGGACAAAGTTACATAGTTTCCATCTCTGTTGCTTATACGTTGTAAAATAACCCCTTCAATGCATTTTCTGATCCGCTTGCATGCTCGAATACTTAAAGGCAATGAAAATCAAATCAGTGTGTCAGAACAAAGTACATTCAAGTTATTTTGTAGTCAGACTTAAAAAAGGATAAAAAGAATAAACTGCAGCTTTGCAAGCGCTTGCACGCAAAGACTCGCACAGAACCTCATGCAGAATGCAGATTTTGGCACGGGTCTCCTAAAGCTGTTAATGCATCGCACAGCAATCGGTCCTGTCTCACATCTGTTTGCTAAAATGCACGAAGAGAATACGTATTCCGCTTTATTATAACATGCTAAAGATCGTACGTCCCAGAACATATTGAACTGTTTGAGGCCGTCACGCTAAAAGTTCACCGGGTTTACTGTAACGTCAGGCTTTACCTGTGTATACGTTATGCGGCCACACCTGCCGGCATGTACATAACACAATGAAGATTACATTGTCTGTTTACTTAGTGGTAAACTTGAAAATGAAGTGCACATGTCTGTCCTGTTTTCCCTTGTTTGAGAAGATGCTTTGTGACGGGGTTATGAGAAAACCGGTCTTGGAGATGAGATGAAAGTTTCTGGGTTTGTTTCGAAAGATATAATTAAGTTTTGCCGTTTTTTTAAAAGGCACTATTTGAAATATGTTGATATTCATGTCTGGACTGCATTTTGAGGACAAATTCAAGCTGAAATGGAGGCAGGAGTTACACAACGCAGACAGCTAGTCAAGTAATACAAATAGATGTATTACTTGTTATTTCACGACACATTTGGGACTTACAGTGTAGCCAGTTGTGGAGGCAGCACAAGTGCTGTACATATAGTTAAACATGGTGCAGAATAACTTGTTAAATCTGTAATGCTCTGAGACACCTCATGCAGGGTTTAAAGGGACAGTTCACCCAAAAATGAAAATTCTGTCATCATTTATTCACTCCTTTGTCATTCCAAACCTGTATGACTTTCTTTCTTTTACAGAACACAAAAGAAGATATTTTGAAGAATGATGGTAACCAAACAATGGTGGAACCCATTGACTTCTATTGTATAGGCACAACACCAATGCAAGTCAATGCATGCTGCTGTTGTTTGGTTATAGACATTCTTCAAAATATATATATATAAAGTCCTACAGGTTTGAAATGACAAGAGGGTGAGTCAATTTTCATTTTGGGGTGAACTATCACTTCAAACCTACTACTTTTGAGTAAGCCACATCCTTAACCACTGCACCACCTTTAACATCTTGTGGCATCTGAGACACATCAGAAAACACTCAAAAGTTATCTATCTATACACATATGTACACTCCAAATAGTGTGTATACTTGTTTTACTGTATAGCTTTATGATTATAATTGTTATATTTATAAATGTATTAATAATAATGAGATCATAATTATATTTATTCATTATGTTTATTTATATATAAACAAACATTTAAACACTATTTATAAAATATATTTACACTGTTTTTGATAAGGTCATAAACACGTATTTGTATTATTGTGTCATTTAAGCAGTTGTTTGTGTTTTGTGACTTACAGGTAGAAATCAATTGAAGCTGAATAAGTAACACGTAGAAATCCACTCGGCAAAATGTCAAAAGTACTTTTTGAACTTTAAAGCTTTTTTTTGAGAGTGACTAGTTCTTATTAGAAATGGAGAGAGAGATTTATACTTTGAAAAAAACTTTGTCAAAGTTGGCTGCTGCATTGCTGTTGGAGATCTTGGTTTTGTTTCAACTTGGTCTCAAAGTAATTTAAGTAGAGATATAGATAAATAGATAGATAGATAGATAGATAATCTAAAAGCATCTGTTTGTTCTCCATTTCATCTCAGGCATCTCTGTGTGAAACAGATCTCATGTGATGTAATTTCTTTTCCTCTGGGCACTTGGGAAATGATTTCTTACATTAAAATGACAGAAGCATTAAAATAATCATGCACATCACGTCACTTCAGCCGTAGTAAGTTTTATTACTGCAGCTCTATTGCGGGGATTTTGCACAGCAATTGCTGAGCAACGGACAGAACATTACAATAACATTTAAAGGTTAAGTGCCCAAACAGACCACCTGAAAACAATTCAGAACGGTGGACTGGTCGACTGTGCCTGTCTTTTATTAATGCCTCACGTCATCCATGAAACAAGGGGCTAGAGTAAAGCTGGCCCAGCGGTCCGCATCTGCTGCAATTGTTTATTGAAATATGCCCATATTTTTCCATTACTCCCCCAGGACCCGTATTCAGGAACGATGCATTCCAGAGAAAGAAACGAGCGATTCCTCCGGCAGAACTTATGATTGTATTCCTGGAAGGGCGCCTGGTAAGAGACGGGGGCAGTTAACGTCAATTTCAAAACGAACGAGCTGCGCGAATCCGCTTCGCCAGGTCAGTCGTACGTGGAGTTACAGATCTTGGAGAGAGTTTGGTTTCAAAACATTCACAATGTTTTTCATTGTCGATTTTTGGAAACTTCTGACAGGCGCACGAGATCTGTTTACCGAGTTGATTCTTCATGGTGTAGGGTTTGAGGTGAATGAGTTGAGCTTGGATGGGGATTTGAAGCCACCGAAGAGCACATTAGTTTTGATATGTCGGGATGGAAATAATGAGATGCCGATTGCCAATTGCGGTCGCCATCGGTCAACTTCACATCATTGCTTATACTGTTGTACCATGAAGGCACTGAGATTACAAGAAGTGATGTCTCTGGCAGGCTAACCTGAGATAACTCGAGTATAGAGAGATGGAGGAGAGATAATTACTCTCAGCAGGCCGAGAGAAAAGGGAGGGGTGTGGAGAGAAAGCCAAAAAGAGGGAGAATATGAGGATAGCTGCCAATTTGATCAAGATGCTTGTGGTGTTCGGCGCATATGGGCTTCATTACGACATTCTGCTGCCGGCGGTGACCCCCATTGGACTACTCGATCCTGCCTCGCCCCCAAAAGACCGCATGGGTGCCATAGTGCCTGCAGGTGGACCTCGGTAACCTTCTGGTGTGGTCGCCGTCCAAATCCACCAACACTCATGCAAACACGTTCCCGTTCCCACCAAGCTCTACGGCTGGCAGGCTCTCTCAGTTTGGAGCTGCGTGTCAGGGTTGGCCCGTCTCCAGTCGAGCCTCAGTCATTTTGACGACACTCCACGCACGCTACAAAGCGCGCCAAGGTTACGCCATCGCTGACGTCCGTCAGGCGGGATTCCTCTCCCCGTTTTCTTTCTTGATCGGCCCGAGTGTTTTCTCTGCGGTTCGGGAGACAGAAATCCGAACATGCCGGTGATTATTGCTGGCTTAGAGCGAGCTCTAAATTCATTTGCTGTCGGCTCCGCTGTCACGGCGCCAAGTCAACATGGCGACTGGAAAATACCCTGGAAGAGAGTCACGGACACGCCTGTCCCTCGCTAAAAAGGCCGCTCGTGAGGGCGCCCCTGTTAAAGAGGGAGATGAGAACGGGAGAGAATAAGCGCGTGTCGAATCACCAAGTCCTTTGTTTAGGCTCTGCTCTCCGTGGCAACCGTGAAACAAGCTTGTTTTCCTCTTTCGTCTCGAGCACCCAAGATTATAAGAAGGGGCTACGGGGGGAAATGTGCGCTGTATGTTTGCTGCTTGTAATTAAAAGCTAAGGATGTTGAGTTCACACATGCACAACAGTGTCTCAGTTTCACAGGTTTGTCAAAATTCAAGATTTTGATGTGTCATGTACACATACATACATACATATATATATATATATATGTATGTATGTATGTGTATATATATGATAGAGAACTGAGATGTGAGATGAAATTCGACCAAGTCTATAGACAAATATTTAAATAAAAGGGATTAACCCAGAAAATGGTTTATATGTGACCTAACAATGACTTAAAACAACCAAGCATAGGTTAATTTATTGGGTACAAACAAAAAGTACAAACCCAACCATAGGGTTTATGGATAAAACAACCCAGCATTTGTTCATTTACAACCCAACTATTGGGTTCGACCCTTTTTGAGCCAGCGATGTGTTGAAAATATTTGCATTTTTGGAGTGTAAAATAGATAATTTAAAACTAAAGTATATATTTACAACCAAGTAAAGAAATTAAATTTAAGAGGAGAAAGGAATGTCAACCAGTCAAATGCAGATTTGTAAAGATTTCTGAAATCTGTACTGAAAGGTCAAAGGTAAGACTTGAATACAGTATGAACTAATTTCACATCAAATTCTTTAAAAATGTAAGAAAAATGATCCCACTCACAATAATCTTATAACTCTGTATTCTTATTCACGGTCTCGTTTTTGTTGTTTTGTCTTTTTTGTTTTTAAGGTCTAAAAGGCATAGCTAAGAACAGGTCTCCATGAATTATGAACAAGCAATGTTTGAACAGTTCAATTTTCCTTTGTGAGCAAGACTTTCACCTTCACAGGATTTAACACATCGACATGCGTCAGCATTCATCTCCCGAGACATTTGTTTGGGTTTGAACATCCCAGGTACCATCTCTTCTCTAGTTTAAAGGTAAAGCTGTTTATTTTGTGTCCAGTTCTTCTGATGGATCTCTATCAGCTGATCACACACATCCTGTGTTGACAGACCGCTCGCTGACCAAGACCCCGAGGCCAGACAGTACATGGGCGGAAATGGCAAACACTTACGGTGGACTCAAGTCAGTTCCTGTAGGCCGTGATAGTCAGGAAATCACGTCAAAAGATGACTCCGGACTAGACACGCCATTTTTTAGCTGGTAAATGGTAACAGCAATGAACTTGAACTTCACAAGCATCACATCACCACAAAAGTAATAGACAGCGCAATGTAATGTAAAATAGCCAAAACCAGCAAACCATATTAGATTGGTTTAACACAATACAGATGATAAAAATATGTATAAATTTTTATTATTTGTATTACTTACATCTCACGATGAGTAAACATAACACTACATACATCAGTAATATAAGCCGGATGACTCAAAAATGTCAAGACAATTGTTTTCCGTAAACAATGTAGCAAAGTTCAACGCTGTCGCTTGAGGTTGACAAAATCCTTCTCATTAAGTCTTTTGCAATGGAATTTGGTAGTAAAGCCAGACAATCCTCAAGAGAAACGCTGACGCAACATCTCCAGACGTAAAGAAACAGGCTCAACTGCGTCACTCTAATATAATATCACTGTTTTTCAGCGGGGGGAGGCTTCGGGCAGCGTTTCAAACCCATCTGCAGACCTCACACAGCAAATAAGTGCAACCTGAGACCATCGCACTGCCAAAACACTTTGGAATTGACTAACACGAGCATCAACATCAGGAAAGTTGTTGTAATGGATTCAGCCACGCCTGACGGCGCTCAGCCTCACAAGCTCTGGGTGCCGCTTCAGGATAGGGTCCCGTCATAGCGGTTGTGATGCTTTTATTAAAATTGATGGAATATTTAAGTCCATTACTGCCAACGGCTCAATTTTCAAAATAGCTTTGACAGTTTGACCCCCGTAGCTGGAAGACAGAGCGAATGCGCCGTCCAGAACGAAATCCAAGATGATGTGAAGAAATATTGAATGTAAAATGTAAAACAATGGAGCTGGCTGAGGGCCAGCAACTCGGTCTTGAAGAAAGGTCTATTCAAATCTCAAAGTAGAAAACAATGGGATGTCTTTTCAGCTACATGGGAACTGGGGGGTGCATTTTAAGCTCAGTAGGTCAGAACTAAAAGTAGCGATTTTATTTGTCCGTGATTAAAATAAGATTCATTGTGAGACATTGGAATTTCATTGTAGCAGCTGTGAAGCACCTGCATCTGGAGCTCAGCGTCCACAGGGAATGAATTCCTCAGACATGCATCCCATGATACATAACTGGATGTATTAATAATGATCAGGTGCTTATGCTGTAATGATTTGGGTATATGACTTAATTGGGGTTTAATGGTTAAAATTACACGATAAAAGATATAAGATTAGACAGTTCTGAATGGATGTTTTGAAATGATCCTAAATGTTTTATAGTGATAAAAGAGATGACAAAGAAAACAGGCTAATATTTTGTTAAGGAGAGGGAATGTGAGGAATGGAGGGAAAGTGGAGAAGAGGGAAGAAGGGAAGAGATCATGAAAATTTCTCAGAGGAGTTAGTGAGCGGACAGTATACAGACCTAATGGTGAAGGGTGCTGGAGAGAAAAGTGAGAATTGCTCTTTTTTTGTATATAATTACATTTTATTGGCTACTATTTGGATTTTTACTACACTTTAAACAATTTTGTGCTGCCCTAAATTTTTTGAGTACAATCAAATTGGTTTTATAAGTCATTTCTACTTAATTAATTTTAGAACTTGAGTTTTAAATGATTCATCATAGTTTTTCTTCAAATCATTCATCAAATCTCAAAAAACTTGCTCTGAAATGATTTCCATTTTCCTGCTGGCATCATCAATCCTGTCTTTCAGTTCCTCCTCCCAACCACCAATCGTACAAGATAAAATTATGATGCAATTCACAAATAAAGTTAAGTTCCAACTTCCAAATCACATTTTTCTCATTAAATGTACCATTTTACTAATACTTTGTCAAAGTTAGATTGTTTTAGTTTTTGCTCATGCAAATGAATACACAAATTAAAGTGTGTGATTTCTGTACCACTATCATCACTTACAGAAGTTGCCAAAAATAATGATGAAAGGTTTTCTGGAACAGTCTGTCACGGTTTGGCCAAACATATAATCCTACCTGAATCACACCGCAAACAGACGGATCAAGGTTTATTCGTGCACTTTTAGGAATCAACCTTACTAGAGTTTACAGTTAGGCCATTGAAACACAAAACATGATCACTCATGCTCTTATTTCTTAGTTTAATTACTTCTTTTCTTTCATTACTGTACCATAAATTAAGCCTCTCGACTATGTTTTGCTAGGAAAGATGACAGGGCCCAGATTTTATTACCAGCTGGGTGCATTTTCCACCACGCAGCCCCCTTATTCCATGTGGGCTAATTAGCTTAATAAAAGACGCCTTTAGCTCAATGGAGGCAGTTTTAGTGAGCTCTGTCTCCAGTCAGTCTGAATGCCTTCTCCGTGGAAGCAACTCTTGAAGGCCACAGTGTTAAAGCGTGGCTCTGAGGTACTTTGGCCGTGAGGGGTTTACTGAGGGTTGCTGGCGAGGGAAGATGTTATCAACGCATCGGGGGTGCAGAGAAGGGGGGTGCATTTATACCTGCAGTAGTTACAAGGCTAATTAAACGGGTCAAACTCCCGCTTGCTAATCTCCATTAGGACTCCAGACTCTTTGAAGACCTCTGGATTGACATGAACCTGATTTATTTGCAGAAGGAGGAGGAGTTTGGATCGTAGACTTGCCTGACTTGAAGTTGAACCTTTAGCTGTGTTTTCAAACACGCTCACTCCAATTTAACTTTAGTCAACTCTAAAAGTTTACTAAAGGGACAGTTCACCCAAAAATGAAAATTCTGTCATGAATTACTCACTCTCTAGTTGTTCCAAACCTGTATACATTTCTTGAACACAGAGAAAGATATTTGGATGAATGCTTGTAACCAGTGTTTGTTCTTGGACCCCATTGACTACTATAGTAGGAAAAATGACAATGGTAGTCAAAAGTGCCCCAGAACTTTTTGCTGTCCTACATTCTTCAAAATATCTAGCAGAACAAAAAAATATAAAGTAATTTTTCCTACTATGGTAGTCAATGGGGTCCAAGAACTGATGTCAGATAGAGAAGGCACAGAATGGGTGTGTTAAATAGTCTATAAGCAAATATTTTTTATATGTTCTGAATCTTGACTTATTTATTGGAAAGTTGCAAACAATAATTTTAATGTGTTATCTTGAATTAGTCACAGTATTTTAAATTGTCCATGGTAACAATATTGTGCAAATTAGGTATCAGGGTAAACTGTACTATTGAATACCGGCATAAGTATAAAAAGCAATAAAGCTTATGATTTGTATTTAATTTGAGAAATGTTTGAGGTAATATTGTTATTGAAAGCATAGAATGTCTCAATGTGCTCTCATTTAATCTCATTGGGCAGAACAGTCGAAATTTGAAAAGATCTTGTGTCATTTCATTCTCACAGGTTCTCCATTAACATCTAATAGAAGAACCACAGGCATCTGATGGTTTTGAAATATGATTCAACATCACTGGTGAGTTGAACTTGTTGACTCCATTAAAGAATGTGTATATTGACTCACCGACCTACGAGTTTGAAGTATTCGTCCCCCATTCAGTAGCTAAAAACTCATCGCCGTAACATTATGCTTCCTGCAAACAGCTGTCAGGGTGCACAGCAGATTCACGTGGGAATAGCAATATTCCCCTGACTCACTCTCCTGACCTTAGTTTTCCTGTAACAGCTCCGATCTGGTCAACTAACCCACTTCCAATACCATTTTTCTGAGCGGAAACCTGGCGTGCTAGAATTTCACTCTTCCTTATAATGTTACACCAGTCTGCATGCTGACAAGTATCCGGTATGTCGGTTTAGGTCCTAGACCTTCTCTCGTACCGTTCGCTGGCATCTCCACCTTCCCGACCGTAGTCATCGTACGTGTGGTTTAACTTGGCCTGCCTTAGCAGCGGTGTGAATCTCCAAGCTAAATATTTTCCCCTCCGCAGCATTTCGGTGGGAGCCTGTGGGAAAGTCCTGAATCTTACAGCAGCAGGAATGCGCTGCCTGCTTCTTCTCTCTCTGCAGTTTATTGTCTTAACCTGAACATGCAACACCGACTCATCTCTCTCTCTGTTCTCCACAGGCTTTGCGCTAGCGCTCGAATGCCAACGGGCCAAAACCTGCAGGGGCAGAAATGGAGACGCTTGGGGAGTTTTGCTATTCCCATCAGCAAAACATTGTCTTGTGAGTGCAGGTGGTTATTGGGAGAAGCTCCAAGGTAGATATTGGCCCCCAGGTGCCGTCGAAGGATCATAAACTTGGTAATCGTAAGCGCATCGTGGGAGCGGAGGAAGGAACAGTCACGTGAGGAGATGCGAATGCTAATGGATTAGCGCAGGAAGGTTCTCATAAATGTGTTAATATTATTGGCGCTGCATATAAAATCTCATAATTTTCATCTCGGGGATGTTTTTGTACAGGGTTCAAAAACGTGTTCCTACACGTGGCAAAAGCTACAACAATCGCTGCTGACCACATGAAACAGAAAACACTTAATATTCTGGACATTTTCTGCTCTGTTAACACAACAAGCCCGTTACCCTTTAATGTGCAATTACAGATGCTAATAGTCATAATTACAGTAGTCAACTAAAGGTACACCCTCGCACGACCGCTCCAGGGTGAAAGCAGGTGTGTGAACCTTACGCTCGACAAGACGCAGACTATCTTTAACGCCTCGTAATGTACTTTTTACCTTCATTTCCTTTAATGTAATTGCTAGTGACATTGTAAAATTAGCTTGTATTCCTAACAGCTCTGACGTTTCTTCGTAGTTCAGTACAAAACCAAGGACACCGTGTGCGAAAGGATCAGTGTGTTCCTGACTTTTACCCTCAGGGTCAACTTTCAGCAATGTATAATCATAAAGAAGGTTATATAACTTCTAATTAGCAGTTTTTCTCAGTTGTTCACCTTTTTGTGGTTTCTAAGAGCATCTATTTACTGATACATAAAGCCAACCCTGATAGCCAACCCCTATTTGATGTCTGCATGTACATCTGCAAGACGTATTTTTTCGATTGCTTGCTCATCTGCGATACGTCTCTGAGACGTTTCCTGTCAGATGTCAATTAGACACCTAGATGATGTCTGTAAGATGTTTATGATTCAGAATGGATGTAAAATCGCCTTTTCTAAGACATTTATTAGATGTTTTTACACACCAGATGTATTCCAGATCTGTAGCAGACGTACATGTGCTATCTGGAAACAAGAGCTAGTCAAACAAATTTGTAAAGGTCAAAGGTCATCCAATCGCATCGTATTGTCTGCCATGTCACATGATGTTTCTTCTTCCCTTTTATTTGTATTTAAACGCAAATGGGGAAATCCTCAAAACTTCTGTTTCAACTCTGAAAATTAGGCCTGTATTAAAAGGCACAACGCAAGGTCTGTAACTTTAAACCAAATGAAGCACATAATTACACGTCTACACCTGACTTGAAAGAAAGGACACGGTTGTTGAGCGTGTGCGCATTTCTGTGCATGTGTGTGCTCTGGAGCCCACCAAAGTTGCAAGAAGAAGTAAAACAACCTGACAGAATTTGTCGCAACAGATCAGTCGAGTGGAAATGTTTGCTTTGCGTGTAGTTCTGACAACAAAACTGGCGTGATTGTGCCGCTAGTGAACTTAACCTTCGCAAATTACAGCTTCAAAAATGTCAAACGGCTTTAAGAAAAACTGTAAACGGCAAACATTACCTTTGGCAAGAAAAAGTCAACATTGTAAATTCCTACAGTACTCTTTTTCTCTTTTAGCTAGTTTTAAATAGACAGCTTAGAGATACGTAGCTTGTATCAATGCTACGAGTCATGCAATGCTCTGAACTTTGCTTGACATCGCATTCATTGAATCTTGAAAATGTAATTAGTCGAACCGTATTTGCTCGGCGCGATATCGTTCTTAAGTGACCAAGACAAACAGAGTCCTGTTGGAGGGTAAACAAACCAAACCCTTGCGCTTGGTATCTAACACGCTGTTGGATCTCTTTTTGACGTTTGAATAATTTTGTTTACCCACATGGCCTCTGACACATTTTTCTGTTTACTCTAGCTAGGCACACGAAGGATGGAGTGTGAAATAGGTACTATTAGCCAAACGCAATGAGATTTTCACAGCGGCCTGATAATGAGACAAATGATTTGAGGTCCTTCAGAAATCCGTTCGCTTTGTGCGACTTTGAATGGATGCACACAAAAAGTTGGGCTTCCTCTTATGAAGCAACACCAAGTGTGATGTCCAAGTGTGCACGTTCCTGCTTCCTTGCAAGGACACTTGTTTTCAAAGTAACTCTTGTAAAGCTCTGGAGGTTCCATTTGGAGTTAATGATTAACTCAGATGTTTCTCCTAACGTAAAAAGTAAAGTGACAAACAATAAGAGTGTAGAGAAATTGTGCATACATTTGTACTATGTATGTATTTTTACAGATACACTTCTGTATACTTATGAGGTGAGATGGATGGATGGATAGGGTTATGAAATAAAAAATGTAATAACAATATTTAATTTGTCACTTCTCTCTACATGTTGGGTTCTTGTCAAAGCCATCAAAACTCAAACTCTTTGCCAATATCTCAAATGTGGAGAACCTGCATTTTGCTTTTTGAGTCGTTTAACGTGTGCATGCGTTTCTCTACCGACCATTAAACCTTTAAATGCGGTTAAGCACGGTTTGATGATTAAAGGAAAGAGGTTTACCAGACTCTGAGGACTTGTCATGTGTGTCTGAGAGGGAATCTAGTAAAGTGTTGGTGGTCTGGTCTCAAGCATCTGAAAGTGTTGCCGTCACGACTTTCTAATCTCATAGGTTTCAAGGTGCATTCAAATAAACAACCCAACATACTTCCTCATTTGATCCAACAACCCTTTGGATATCCTTCTAATATCTTTATTTTGGACCTGTACACATAACACGTATTGTGACTTGCCTTGTATATCAATATCGTAATCCACACAATCACTCATCCAAAAAAAAATTCACAGAGAGTTAAATTATTTACAAAGCAAATACAAGAACACAACACCCTTTGAATTCCCTTCCAACCTTTTGGAAGAGGCGTGTTTTACATCTCAAACCCATAAACCAGTTAACAGTAGACTTTTATGGCAAAATTAACTGTAACTTTAGGCTAATTTCCAATCATTTCTTTTCATCCTGCGGCCTATCAAATTTACAGGTACGCCACGGATTTTCCACAGCGCTAATAAACTTCTGGGACAAAGCGGTTTTTATGATGATGCCGAGCAGATCGTTGAAACTCAGTCTAGGTTAAACAAAGATTAACCGCGGGGCTGCACTCCGGAGACACTCGAGTCGCAGAGGCTTCTTCCATAAATATTCAACTAGTATGCACTCCAGACATCCGTCTACTTGATAAGACCTTCAACGTCATCCATTGAGTTGATCTACTTTCATATTATCTATTGCAGGATTGACTCGTGCCCGACCGGAGCGTTGCACACTAGCGGCCCGTCTGTTGATATATTACAACAAAGTAAACATGTTCGTTCCATTAAAGCTTTTAGAAGACTTTCTCTGGGTTCTTATAAATATAACAGATTACAAAAACAGGCAGTTGTGGGGAAAAAATGGTCGGGTATAAACAAAAATGTACGTTGTGTTAAATGAACAGAAATTCTGTCCGTACACGCCCTCTGTGTCGAAAGCCAGTGTTAATGCACAATAGGAATAACTATTTCAGCTCTAACACAATAAACCTCACTGCGTCTTATGTTTTACGACTCATAACTGTACCTCAAAGGCCCCGCGCAGCGACAGTCTCGAAAATTGTTGACTCGGCGAGAGCCAAACGCTGTAATTTAGGAGCAAAACAGCGTTTACAGTTAATGACGGCTGTAGCCAGACAAAAGCGCATCCTTTGCATACCCCATTAAACCGACTCGAGCGCATGCACGGTTGGACTCGCGACGGTTCTTTTGTTGTTTTGATGAGTAGGCAAACACACGGCCCACCGTTGCCTCTTACTCTCACCGTGACCTTCACATACATGAGCTTTCTAAGACTGGAGAAACGCAAAGACTTGATCTCAATCACACAGGCAAGCAATTGAGAATTATGAATCCCGGGATGTTTGACGTGGAATGTTGTTTTTCATTGCAAAGCATATGAGAAAACAACTTGTCTTTGAAGGCCGGCGATGAGTTGCTTCATATTTTCCCCAGGGGAGTAAAAGTCTGAGACCAAGTGTAAAAATGCTTTTATTTTGCATGCATTCTTTTCTAATTGAATACAGTTTTATTGATGATTATTAGCATAACAATGTGCATGAAAGAAGCATGAATTTGCAAAAGATGCACTTGACATGAACTCCAAGTTTGTGCAAAAACCCTTGTTATTCGAACATCAGAAAGAAATTTGGTAACATTAGTTAATGCATTAGCTAACACGAACTAACAATAAACAATAGTTTTTCAGCATTTATTCATCTTTGTTATTATTAGTTAAATGTCAATACAGTTGTTCATGTTAGTTCATTGTGCATTAACTAATGTTAACAGATATAACATATAATTAAAAAAATTTATATTATTAATTGTATTATGTAATAGGGCTGTCAAACGATAAATCGCGATTAATCACATCCAGAATAAAAGTGTGTGTTTACATAATATATGTCTGTGTGCTGCACATGTTAATTTTGTATTTAAACACACACACACACGTATATATTTAAGAAAAAGAAAATATAAAAATGAATAAATGTTTATATATAATTTCAATTATTGGTAAATATAAATAAATACACCGAAATATTTCATAACTATATATAAACATGCATGTGTTTGTGTTTATAAATACAAAATGAATATGCACAGTATACAAACATATATTATGTAAACACATACTTTTATTCTGGATGCGATTAATTGCGTAGCCCTAATTAGTAAATAATGAAATTAACATGAACTAAGATTGTTAAATGCTGTCAAAGTATTTTTAATTGTTAGTTTGTTAGCTAATACACTAACTGATGTAACAAATACAGCCTTGTAAAATGTTACCAGAAAATTCCAAAGAAATTCGCTTTTTTTATTAGTGAAGAACTTTTCTTTACAATTGAAATGCTCAATATGACCATATGATGATAATATGATGTCAAGGTGAGCAATGCACAGGTTGTCTTTTGCAAAGGAATTCACCAACCGGACACACCAAATGCACGGCTCATACGTTTGTGCCAGGTCTCCGTCTGTAAAGGTTCCCGCTGGCTTCCTGTTCATCCTGCCACTAGCGCTGTTGTCATTATGAGACCTTTTACAAATATGTACCCACACCGCGAATGACTCACTCTACAAACACTTGCTCGCAAGAAGCCTTTTTTCTTCCCAGTGAGCGATTCTCATCAAACGATCCGGAGGAATGCGGCAGGGATGGCGAAATGGGTTTCCAGGCTTGAATCGCTCATTTTCTTCCTCTTATTGATCAAAACCAAAACAAACACGAGGTTGCCCCGCAACACGTTAGATATTAAAAACCCGATACGGCGTTGGCAGCATTGATTGAATTTTGATTGTGCTATTGACAGACGGGACTTTAATCGCTTTATAACCGATCCAGGAACAACGGGCGCTCGTAAAGTTTTATAAAGGGATCGCTGTTCAGGTTGGGCTGTAGGCCTCTTTTGTCGGAGCGTTTTCTTGACTGAGGTAAACAGCTTTTTGTAGTACTTGGTTAAACTAGATTCATTTGATCATTCTTTCGTGGAGGTGAAGTATTTTCACACGTTAAAGAGGCGCCTAGGGCACATATCACAGATCTGCCAAGTAAGCCACGTTATTAGAACAAACATCTAAACCATGAATGCATTCTGGTTGTGTAATGAAGATGGTGTACCTGTAATTCTTGGAATCGACCTGTACAGTGTGTGTTCACTTCATTTCAGGTTAAAGGATGCCAGCTAGTATGCACTAAATGTGCTCAATGCCTGAAATAAATGCATCGGCTAAATGATACTTAAAATATTAGGATAAGCGTTAGCCAAATTCTTTCTCATAGAAAAAAAAAGAGTCTCACAAATGTCTCCATTAGAGTTTCAAAAGAGATCTCAACAATGTCACAAACCGAGCTCAGATTTGTCAAGTCTGCAATAGTCAATATTATTAAAGATCTCAATATGAACTCAAACATTTCTCATCAAATTGACCTTCATTTTACACCTCCATACTCTAAATGTGTTTTAACAATTGTCTCACTTGTTTCTGTTTTTAGGAGAATATTGATATTCAAAAGTGAAACGGAACTGAGAACTCCATCAAATCTCCTGAGCAACCTCTGAGCAATAAAGAAACCCGTGTAAGAAAAACTATCATTATTTTTTCCGTTTGGTGACGTGCAGAAAACACACGCTTCTTTAAATACAGTGTTTTTTCACCATTAAGCAAAACCCGCTTAAACGCAACCCTGTACTCATACAGTCATTAATCTTTCCAAATTGCTCCACAACTGTAGGAAAGGTGCAAGAATCATTGAAGCTTTTGTTTGGCACACAAAGAGCTCCTTTATGGATCACGTGCCTGTTTAAAGTGCCTTTATTTAGTGTGGGTCAACAGTACAGGTATGTTTACAATATAGCAATCCTTCATTCCTAAAGATCAACTGCACAATCTGCCATCTGTCATTTTTAGTAGCAGTGCGCTTGTGTACAGTGTGTCACTTGCGAGCGCCACCGCAAGTTAATTTGCAAAGACATGCGACGGTTATCTGATATTACGACACTAAACTTCAGAACAATCGTGTGGGCCAAAGTTAGCCGCATGATGTAAATGTTACAATGAAAGAGACATCAAACGTGCTGCCGTATGGAGGATATTACCTCACCGCCGACACACACTGAAACAGCCACACAATGTGAGAACGTCCAGCCAAGGCCCTGCTAGCAATCAGCCATTGTTTAGGAAAAAAGAAAAGGCTCTGCGTGTAATTCCTGTGAACATGATAAAAAAGGAAAGGCCATTGTGCTGTGCGTAACGTTTTTGTGATTACTCGGCTTTCTTCAATGGCTAACGCTACCTCAGCTTTATATCCGAACAGATCCTGGCATACAAAGAAAGCACGTAATGTTTCGCACGATCCCACGTCAACGTAAAAAAATATGTTTTGTTTGCTAGTTAACTTGCAGGTAAACTAACCGGAAAGAACGGGGAACAAACTGTTTTTCAGGGTAGGGAAATCGGTGGGAAATGCAAAAAGGTTAAAAATTGTGTAATAATGACCGATTATAGCACCTAAAACTTCAACATAAACTCTAGCTCAAGGGAATCATTTGATTGGATGAAAATTGTTGTAGTGCAGCATGAGTCATCAAAAAATCTTGTTCTGTTTTAACAGAAATTCATATTTATGGATTTAAAGGGATAGTTCACCCAAAAATAAACATCTGTCATCATTTATTCATCATCATGTCATTAAAAATCTGCATGTGACTCTTTCTTCTGTGAAACACAAAAGAAGATATTTTGAGAAATGTCTCTGTGGTTTTGTGTCCATATGATGGAGGTCAATGTTGTTTGGTTACCAACGGTCTTCAACATTAGCTATCTTTTTTTGTGTTCTGCAGAAAAAAGAAAGTCATACAAGTTTGAAATGACATTGAGGGTTTTGTAACTACCCAAATATACCTAGATTTAGTGTTGCAGCTAACAGAATCACAACAGCATTAGTCATTCGTGCAGTCCCATTCTAAAGTTGAAACCAGGGCACATTGCATGCATACTTGTGCAGTGATAGTTTTAGGCACAGGTACAGTATGTATCTTTGTCTGTACACGTTCTTGGAAATAGTAATGTAAAGAAAAAAATTCCACTGTATGCTTGCTTCTTAACGTACCATCTTAACGGTGTATCTGAAACTTTGTATTGCTGGCACGTCTCGTGAATATTGCTTTACTTAGACGAATCACTTGCTGTTTTCCTCAATTGTAAGTTGCTTTGGATAAAAGCATCTGCCAAATGAATAAATGTAAAGAAATTTTTAAGATCAAACAGAAGAGTACAATAAATTATTAATAGCACGAGTCTTATAGTTGATAGTGTAACCTGGGTAAATCGGTGTAGTTGCAGTCATTTCTCAGTTCTTGTTTAGTTTAGTTAACAATTAAATGAACATCACATAAAAGGAACAGATGACGACGGACCGTTAATTCAGTGGTCCGGAGACGACTGGTCTGATTACCATGGTAACGTGTTTTTCAAAGCATTTCGTGTTTTTTTCCTAAATCGCTTGTTTGCGTGTAAAAACATTTGTATGCGACGGATAAGCATGTTTGTATTAATAGTGGTGCACAGTAACTTTTGTCATTTCTTTATGCTTTCTATATAATAATTTGTATAATTTTTTTCTTGACCAGTTTTGTTATTTTTTTAGTTGTTATTGTTTCTGCTATTGTAGACTTTGTGGCGCTTTGACGTTACGTTAATTTGATACTCCGTAACAATTATGAAGGAATGTGGCAGAGTGATACCGAACTGTAACACAATCAACAAACCTGGAAGCACATCAGAGCCGTACAATTACAAAACCAGAATCAACACCTTGGAATGTCAACCAATCACAACCAAGAACTCAACAATGGAGGTATAAACACATAATCAGCATCATTTAATAATAACTAATAAACCCCTGGTGCTATTATGGTGTAAAGTGCTGATATTCCAAAACTAATAATCATTGAATGGGCTTGTCATCGGTCTACAAAGCCAATGTCTTTGGTTTTAAAGAGTAATATTTCATTTACAGTGCATTACGGAGAATGTGTGAAGTACAATGTGTAAGTGACAGTTCCCCTCAGAAATGCTGTGAAAGTAACCATTCGTTTTCTCAAATGCATTGTTCACTTTAGCACTTGCTTGTCTGTTTTAGAAACAAGGAAATGCAGTGTTTTCACAAAAGAGAGATCGGTCTCAGGATACAGCGCTGCTTCCTGAATCTTGGACGTTTTGTGCTTGGCTGCGGAAAGATTTGAAATAGTTTTCAGATTGAAACTCAAACAAAATAGTTGACTACAGACTTTTGCCCAAAGGGGCTCCAAGTACAAGGTGTTCCAGGTTGGAAAATCATTTTAAAAATCTAAATTTCTTGGTTATGTTGTGGATGAACAAAGTGCTATTGAATTATGTAACGCTTTATTTTCAAAAGCAGAAAACAATAAATTCAGATGAGCGCGATTAAAGCGTTGAAATCCTCGATTTGGAAAATGTTCAAATCGTTCAATCAAACGGCATTTAGTCCTTGTAAACTTTGCTAAAAACACGTTGACGTATGATTAGAGTCACGTCGAGCCACTGGAAGCCAGCGTAGACACATGTGCTCAGAGTCGAGGCACCTCATCAGCGCGTGTGTTTACACTCGGACCAAAACATTGGCTGTCACGCAGTGTTCCTGCGCCGTGGCCCTCCGCTATCAACCACAGTGTTTCTACAGACCTCTCAAAGGTCACCAAAACACGGCCGGCGTGCAACGTCTCGTCCCTTGGCGCCGGGCTATCAACAGGAAACATCTTTCGCAGAACAGGAAGTGCTACTCTCTAATTGGCCCAACGTGATTCAGTGAGAACCTTTTTTTCACCAATGGGGATGTGGCTATTTTGGGAAAGGCTATATAAGCGAAGAGCACAGCGTACGGTCAGTCAGAGCTCGTATGAGGTAGTTGGTAGAGGAGGTTTCCTGCCGAATTGAGAACTTAGTAATGCGACGCTTGCAAAGAACGGAAAATCAGAGCGTTGCCCAAGACTTGTGTAATATGCAATGAAATGAGAACTAAAATCTGCTCTCAAGCTAAACACATGTTGAGTGTTAAAGTGTTAAAGGGAATAGTTCACGCTAAAATAAAAAATTATATTCACTCTCATGTGATTCAAAACCTGACTCTTTCTTCTATGGAACACAAAAGAAGATATTTCGAGAAATGTCTCAATGTTGTTTTGTGTTCATAGTCAATGGGGGTCAATGTTGTTTGCTTACCAACGTTAACCGTCAAAATATCTTCTTTTGTGTTCTGCAGAAGAAAGAAAGTCATACAGGTTTCGAATGACATGAGTAAATTATGAAAGACTTTTCATTTTTGGGTGAACTCTCCCTTTAACACCTTTTTGTGTAAAAACACACACATTTTTTTAATTTCTGTTTACTTTGTTGACCAAATTAGAACGGCTTTCATCTAATGACACGGCCAGTGGAACCACAAATGTTTTTATTGGGAAGTAGGGAGAGCGAGGAGAAGAAAGAGAGAAACTTTGCTATCCATCAAAGGGCACTTAAAAAAAAAACTCAAGGCGTCTCGGTGCATTGTGTATACTCGAAAGCTTTCAACAAGAGAGTGATTACAATTACAACACAGAGCAATGAGCTTTGAAATCTTAACATTAGTGAGTCGCTGAGAGTCACGATTACGCCAGTACACATTATCAGTGCTGGGAAATCCAGCGGTTGCCTTATCACGTCTTTTACTCTGTTCCAAAGCCCGTTTGCTAAAAACACTCAGAGCCAAAGAGAAAGCCGCAAAACTTGTAAAAACAATAGCAACTTCTGCACAGATCAGCAAAGGTTTTATGCTTTGAACAAAATGCACGTAATAACCGTGTTGACGTATGTTGCCACAATAACTGCAATCGGCACTTTGGCGCTCCGTGTCGTTTTCTCCCCCCACGCTAAATGCAAAACTAACAGTTGCAGTCTATTAACTCTGAAGAAATTGGATTTGTTGGGTACAGCGTAAGCATCTCTATAAAGTCTGAAGTCTATGAAACGCGTCGGGCGTGTTAGCTCCAACTTTCCTGTTTGGAAAAATGTCACGTGTTTGGTGGGCGTACGGGATGGATATCTAACACGGCTATTATTATAAACTCGTGTTGCTATGATTTAAACACTTTTGTCATACTGATGACTTGCAATGTGTTGCAAGCTTTGCGGTTACTGATTAGAATGACATACATTAATTCTCAGGCTCCTGTGACACCTGTTCCTGTGGATCAGACTGAAAAGTTAGTGTTGTCTGAGAGCGTTTTGTGAGTCACGGTTAGCGGCGACATTGACGCTTGGTTTGGCGTAGTGGAAAAACAGCGGCGGGAAACAAGCATTGCCCTTTACTTTACTGCTGCACACCTGCACTCTGGAATTTTAACTGGCCTGGCTAAGCTAGAGCTTATTAGCGTGTTGAGCGGGGTCGCTAGCATTGGGACACACATGCACAATACAGAGTTAAGCTTAAGATTCTGTGATTCAGTTTTCAAGCCAGATAATAAACACTATTCTTTGGCATGTGTTGTACCTGAGGTTTTACTACAAATACCATAGTAGGACTATGGTGAATGTAGTACCATTGTGGTTAATTTTCATAAGGGTTGACATCACAATGCTTGGGGTTGTTATGTGGTTGCTATGGTGTTTGGAGTGTTTAGCAGGTTGTTGCTAGGGCTGTGGATGGTAACTTAGGTATTGCTAGGTTGCTAGGGGGTTTTGTAATTTTATTTCGGATTGTGTTTTATCATCATGTGTGTATTTGCTTTATTGCAAATGTATTAATATATCTATTATTTTTGAATTGTATAATTGTAATAATAATAATAATAATAGTCAGTGTTTACAACGTTAAGTGCCTCAACTTATTTCTGTTCTTTCCTTAGGCGACATGTTCGTTTAGGTTTAGGCCTATTTTTAATTTGATTTCAATTCATATAAATCCTTAAATCGTTTCAGTTTTTGTAATATTTAATAACCTTGAAGTTTGTTCAAAGTCTGAAATTACAAAAAGCTAATGTGAAAATGTAAATGCTAATGTAAAGCTAAAAAGTGAAAGTGATGCTTGACTTAGCCAACAGCACTGAAAATATCTTTTCAAACTCTGCCAGTGCTACGAAAATGACAAAACGCTTACATCACGTCAAGCAAACCACTTTATGAGTTAACACTCTGTTAAGTCGAATCAAATGATTGATTAAATCCCATCATTGTTCACAGGCCTTCAGGAACACGCTAATGTCCAAAACTCAGAAATGAATAGCTGTGCGTCAACTTTTCCATAGAAAGGAACACATCAAAAGCTGATGGTGTTTGGAAAAAATCCTACAGTAAATAAGATCATTTTGATGTGGGACATGCAGGCAGTGCTCATGGGAACAAGACCGACTGGAACGCGTCTTTAAAGTAATTTGTGCGATTTGATCAGCGCTGTTTTGCATTCTGGGATCACAGCAGTTTATAATTTTGATGAGCCAATCTCAACCCCTCCTCTCTCTCTCTCTCTCTCTCTCTCTCTCTCTCTCTCTCTCTCTCTCTCTCTCTCTCTCTCTCTCTCTCTCTCTCTCTCTCTCTCTCTCTCTCTCTCTCTCTCTCTCTCTTAAAATGTGTTTACAGCTTCAGCCAATTCTTTCCTGTTGTGTCATAGGTGTCCACCTGCTTAAAGAAGCCGTGGGGTTTGTTCCACCTGTTTTGTTGTTGGGGGCGGGGGGGTCAAGAGATCAACTTGAGGTTTTTATGAAGCATTTAACACCTGTCCTAAGCTGTGATCTTTCAAAGACGCCTTTCTTGTAGATGTGTGGTTGCTTCATTGTTTTTCAAGTCATGTGGTAGATTACACTCATATTTTCCATTTAAACAGTTGAGGTTATTTGACCTGCTGTCAGTGTGGCTGTCAATGGATTGCATTATTTAATTGTGCAACACTTATATCATATTACCCCAGATAAAGACGAGTCAAAAGCGTTATATTAGTGTTATATTAGCTTTATATTAGTGAGGCAAGGAGAATGGTTAAATAGACCAAAATGGTGGGGGTTTTGAACACACATTACTTGCTCAGTTATTTAATTTAACTCACATTTATTTCTATAGCATACTTCTTTATAGTAAAGTATACTTTGAGTCTACTTCTCAGAAATATACATAAAAATTAAACTTAAGTATTGACTAATGCTGACAGAAAAGTATTTCTGGTGTACACTTGTATTGAATCTTTTGATGGAGATATACTTAAAAGTATAATTTTATACTTTTGTATAGTATCAAAGCAACTTTACAGTAAACACAGGGAAGGGACGTACATACAATAATTAAAAATATATTGCATAGATTATTACAAAATACAAGTTCTTGGCTGTACAAGCCGTGAAACAATCGGACTGTTGAAAAGTCTGTGTTTCAGATTTTTTTCATAAGACATATATATTAGCAGTACTAACTATAAAACGTAAAAAGTTGTCTGCAAGATCGCAAATGAGATGTCAGTTTTTTAATGCTATTAAATAAATATCAAATAAAAAAAGGAAATATGAACATTGTTTCAATGGTCCTAAGATTTTTTTAAGTTGTAAATGTAAGCAACAAACTTTGCGATAATACCATAAAATAGTAATAATAAAATGTAGAGTTACTGTAAGTCAGACCATTATATAAAACGACATTTGTAAATTATAAAGCATGATTCTTTTTGTTCAGTTTCAACCAAATAAGCTATGAATCGCAGCTTTAAGCAAAGATTTTATCTAATAGTATTATTCTCCTAATAATATTAACCTGCTGAATTTACAGCCCTTAAATGCACTGTGGACTGAATGACAACACGTTTGAAATGATGACTTTGAGATTCAGTTGAGTTGTAATGAAACAATTGTAGTAAATGTAGTGTTTTTCCGGGTAACCAGGATTACACATCGGCACACAGTGTCCATGCTAAAACTATCAGCGTCGTCCACATACCGTAATTTACATCATCCGGGAATCCTCTGAGTTCCTTGGAAAGGGAAGTGATAAGAGTATTTGTCATCAAAAAGTTAAAAGGAAGAACAAAGAACCACTTCCCCGTTGGGTGCCGCTAAATCAACACAGAGTCGAAGTTGAAACCACACAAGAGGTTTAATATCGAACTCTACATCTAATGCCTTAATCTTAATACTAGATAGGTTGCAAATCACAGGTTACCCACAACTCTGAGGTTCTGTGCCCTAATGTGAGATAATGTTTGGATGTCTCCATACCGTGCGCAGATGCTCGTACACATTTGTTTTGTGAGTGGGGTTGCCACAAACACAGGTTTGAGTTAAAACTTCTGCTAAAACCGCAAGTGTGCTTGCAGCTAAGAGTGACCCGATTCTTGTACGCAGTGGCAGGTGTGGGATACCAAAGTGGTGTGCGCAGCTGCATGAACCCTTGAGCAGTGGCACACGTACCTTTCACACAATTTCTACTTGGTGTGCTTAAGGCGTACTGAGAATCAAACCACAGGAACTAAGGTGTTTTTCACTTCTAGGTGTATAGACCAGCAATGCAAAACGATTCGCTATTGTTGCTTTGTGAAATGATGTCCTTTTATTTGGGTTTCTTTTAGGTGTTCCTGCAGCACGATTGGTAGAATGACACTATAAAAGTGACTATTTTGGATAAATCGTCCGCCACACGTAGGTTTCCATTAATGTTTGCTTAGTCAGGGTCACTCTCAGTTATTCATAGTAGCATAACAGAAACTGAAAAATCAAAACAGAGCAGGACGCAATGGGGGATGGACAGCAACCAGATGATGATAAAGAGCTGGAATCCGCCGAGAACAGGGATCGAGCTCAGCGCTCGTATGATGTAACGCCGAGCCGTGGAAAGGGGGCCCAGATGCTTTTGCGAGGCGCCTGCTTTTCTTGTTTGGAAGAAAACCATGGTAACAGAGGGGAAATCCACCCAGCTGTAGGGGCTGCGTTGGGCTTCGGGCCCTGAAGTCGACAGAGAGCCGATGCTCCAATCACAGGCTTTCCCCCTGCGAGCCAAGGCTGGGTTTCATCACCAGAGTCCAGGGCTTAATGCACTGCAGATGTGTGGCCAACAGGAGTTGGCAGATCTTTGACAGGGCTGGATGGAGCAATCCCCCCTCCTCCTCCACTAACAAACCCCCCCTTCTTCATCTTCCCCTTAGGAGAATTCTGCGTGCGGGCTAACGCGAGGAACCTCTCGGAATTCTTGGGAACGTGCGATGCGCTCGGTTAAGAGCAAGATGCTTCTCAAGCTATTTAATCAAATTGGCAACGTTTCGACAATACTCCCCCCAGCTCCACATGTGCGAGCGCGCGTTCTCCGGTGCGTTCTTTCACATACAGTCATGTAATTTGAAATGCATGTATTTTTAATAGAGTGTGACAGAGGCACATATACTGTACGTGAAGCAATATGCCAACATTCCGTGCGCAAATAAATGCACGGTTCCATGCGTCCAAAACAAATCAGAACTTATCTGCATCATGACGGTGGGCTGAGACTGAACAGCACTCTGTCTTCCCAGATGGACTGTCTCAAAGAAAACGCTCCAGCCAGGACTGCCAAATCACTGAGAGCCGGTACCAGCTAGTGTTAGACTCCTGTTGCAAAACCTCCAGCTGTTACCAATAATAATCCATCCATGCTCGTGCGGAGGTAAATAACTGTAAATAAGAAGGTATTTTAACATTACAGACCACTAAATACAAGAAACAGTTCGCAATATTCTACACTGTAAACTCATGTTTGGGTAAAATATGCACAAACACAACCAATGGGTTAAATTAAACCTAGAAAATGTCAACCATGAGTTCAAACAACCAAACATAGGTTAGAATATACAGGTATTGGCAATAACCGTGATATAAAACCAATGATGATCAATATTGTGTTAATACTACACATATGATAACATTGTAAATAATTCAGAACTTATTGAGTCATCACAAAGGAAGATATTTTGAAGAATGTTGGTAACCGAACAATGGCTGTACCCATTGATCTATTGACTTGGTTTTGTGTCCATACAGTGGAAGTCAATGGGGGTCAGTGTTGTTCGGTTACGAACATTCTTTAAAATATCTTCTTTTGTGTTCTGCAAAAGAAAGAAAGTCATACAGATTGGAAATGATTTTACAAACTCTCTCTGCCTCACTACACTTTTTTTAAACACACAATAAACAAAATGAAAGAAGATTTTGACAAAAAAACGTTCAAAAGATATCGCAATATCTGGTTTATATTTGCTAAACTGTAACCTAGATCTAGACCTTGTTCAGTTCATTGTCACATTTCCCAAATGTTTCTGCTCAGCTTTCAGCGGTCAGAGAACACAGTATAATTGAGGGTCTACACTGAATGAACTTCCACTCGACGGGAACGTCACAAAAAACAGCAGGTGCTGCCGGCTGAAAGAAACCACTAATCAGTACTTTGCAATAAAATCTTCTTCCATTCTCCAGTGTTCACATCCACAGTGGACTGCACTGGATGTAATGGTCATATGTGTGCGTATGATGAAAAACGACTTTCTTGGCAGTTTACGATGTTTATCAATACTAGAGAACATGACTTCTTACGATCGCAATGCTGATGCAACAGAACGGCACTAAAAATGTGTGACGCTCTGCGGTGAAGCGTGGTTTAGCTGTTAGCGAATTGGGTTCAGGCAGAACCGCCTTGAAACATGCTTGTTTTTCTGCATAGCTGTGGATTGAGATCTCACCGCAGCGGAGATCTGGAGCGTCAGCGGTGCGCTTCCAGGGAGACATCAACATCTGCGAGACGCGCTTCCTTCCATAATAATGTTTGTCCATGAGACACGAGCCTCCAAAACAAAAGCCCTGAAGAAAACAGAGATAATGTTTCGTTTTGTCCATCTGTGGAAGCAGATGGGTTTGGAAGTAGAATTTACGAATCGAATTAAGATGCATAAATGTGATCCATAAGGAATGTAACGAATCACAGAATGATCCCAAACTAATATTTGTTAGTTTATGTGTCAATTTTTATTATATTAATGAATGAGATATTACAACAATCAATATGGTGTGTTTTATCGTATTCTTGATACAAATGAATGTGTTTTGCGTTTCTGTTTACGATCTGCAGATTGGCATCTTCGGCCCCGTATCACACCTCCCTGTTATCTGCATCTTCACATGCACCGTTTTCTGCATCTTATTTGGTTTTTATACCAATTGACATGTTTCCAAGTAACATTTACAGTCCTTTAGAGAACATGTGGCAGTCGTGGCCCAGTGGTTAGAGAGTTGGACTCATGATCAGAAGGTTGCTGGTTCGATTCTCAGGGCTGGCGGGTATCGGCTGAGGTGCTCTTGAGCAAGGCACCTAACCCCCACTTGCTTACTATACAAAATGTACAAATGTATAGTACAATGTAATGTAAGTCGCTTTGGATAAAAGCGTCTGCCAAATGCATAAATGTAAATGTAAATGTAAATGTGAAATGATTTTACACACATGTACTATTTGACAGAATTGTGTGTTTCCGTAGGTTCAGCAAGCTGTTGGTTTCAGAGGGTGCAAAAGACGCTCAGAAGACGAACGGACTTCAGATATAACCTAATCTGCAGACGTGAAACGAAAAGGAAGTGGTTACGATTCAGGAGGAAAACACTCACACACACCTGCTTTCACTTAGATTTTAAATGAAAACAAAGTCTTATCATTGGTTGAAATCTGAAGCACGGCAGCGCAGTCATACGACCGTCTTTAAATCCAGAGCCAGAGCAAACATAAACGAAAAGGGCTTTAATGAAAACAGGAAAAGCTGTAACATCCACTTTTTATTTAAATTTGTAATTGTTATTCTGTCACACACAATTTTATTCTCAATTCAAATAATATAAATACGAAGCACACTAAGCTTGATGTTTGATATGTTTATTGGTGCTTTTTTACTGTATATATGGATCACGCCGTCCACCTCATTGGACCTCATTGTGGGGAATTTCATCCCAAATCATGATGATCCAATTTTTATGACTTCCAAAGTCTTGCAGATGTGTCCTCTATGATAACAGTACAGTTCTTGGCTCTAGTTCATCCTATGAACACATTCATATTTTAGTTCGACTAAAACTTGGACCTTGGGAATGTGGCGCATTTTAGTAAGCGACACTTTTCCACGCTCCTGTGTGTTTGCCGTTAAGAAAAAGACGTATTTTCTTGACGCAACTAAAACAACATCAGTCTTCAACGTGTTGTTGCTAAGCAGCAACTTTGTAAAGCTCAAAAACATCCCACGTATCATTACATCATCAAGGCACTTGGATGATGACATAATTACAGAACGAATAAAAGACATCAGCCGCTGATGTAAGAGGACCTGGTGGAAAGCATATGATCCTGTATAAATGCTGTGAGTGGGAGGCAAACGTTTTAAATGCGTTACATAAACGACATTAGTGCAAGTCTGTTGAGAGCTGAAGCAAAGTTTGATGGAAAAAGCAAAAATAGTACATTGAATATTATCAACTTTCCACAAGACAGTTACTCTGTTTCACATAAAGGAAATGGTTACAGGTTCTGAAAGTTGCCCCGCTTCCGACAGAGTATCATTCTCTGCAACAAAAGAGTAAAAAGTGAGTTTTTAAGTCACGATATGTTGCTGATTCATAATATGAAAGGTGTGATATTGTGAGTCATTTAGTCACAGCTTCAGTTAAATGAATCAGTGAAGTAAGCTAAACATCGAACAACCGTCGACTATGTGACCTTTCGCCAACATCGGCCCTCTCCTCGCATACATACAACGATTTCACAACGTAGTATTTTCTCCCAGCTCTTATGTGGAGAAGACCCTCCAAAAATATACAGAGCTCTTTTTTTGATGTCCCGTCACGCAGACGTCTAATTACACGGCAATCTGAGATCTTGGGACGGCAGGGCTCAGGGCAGGAAGACAGTGTCAAACCCCGGATAAGTGGGACTTGCTTATTCAAAGCCAAAACCCCCACGTTAGCGGTCGGGGACCATTATATCGAGACACTGATCTGAGTGGTAATAAGTGGCTGCAAGAACTTTGAGGTTCCTCTGTTGTTGCAGTGCCGACCGACCCCCCATCTATCTGACGTGTAATTATTGCTCTAATAAAACAGCCGTCGGGTTTAAAGACACATGGCTGCCTGGTGGTCGCACGTGGAACACCCAGATCGACCGTCTTCTGCGTTTGAGATCAGTATCCGTGGTATAGTCTGCTGTAATCTGCCGGGTCATTTGCGGTAGTGCTTCATATACTATTGACAGATCTATCTACGACTTAATGTCAGATGTCGGGTACGCTTTTAAATGTAATGTTTTAAACATAGAGGCAAATGTTATTTCAAATCGAATACTTGACAAGTAAATAAAAAAATCTCTTTCTATCAATAGGTAGTGTTCTGGCTTTTGTGGAAACTGGTAACTTGGTGTTAGCACTTATTGTATTATTGCCCCTGTATGACATCAGTTTATTGCTTCCTGAACTCTCTGTAAGTCGCTTTGGATAAAAGCGTCTGCTAAATGACTAAATGTAAATGTTACAGTTCTCAGATTGAATCGTATAATTGTTTTCTATGGAAAGTGTACGCTTAAACCAATAATATCACGTGAACATGGCAAAAGTTCTGATGGCACAAGACAATATGCAATAAAGTAATACAAATGAAAACTGTAAATAATATTACTTCATGTTGAACCACAAAACCGTATTTCATCTTAAAAATGCATTTATATAACAATGTTTGCTTGTTGATTCAGGCAAAGAAAACAAAATCCAGCATCGTTTACTTGATCTAAAAAGTCTTTTTTATAATGCGTGACTTTTTGCACTTTGTGTTTTCAATTGTAACCCGTTTGTTTTCAGACTCGGGGCCAATTCCTCACGCTGTTTCCGCCTTCAGGGTTTGTGGCTTGGACCAATATCATCAGTAATCTATTGAAGATTTATTACTGTAAATATTACAGTCAACGCTATGGTTACTCGTGCTGTATGTCGTGCAACGAGGACAGAAGTAAACTCAAAGAGCACAAAACGCATCGGTCCTTTATGCAAATCACAGGGGAAGTGTGTATTGTATTCCTCGTCCCTGTTATTTATCACGCTCGGTCCGAGAGGTACGCTACAGGTCGAACAAAGTCTGTTTATACGAGCGCCTTTGAAAAATGAACTGTTTGGCCTGTCATACGCAGGACTGGAGGTTAAAAAACGCTTATGAGGAGGGAGATCAGAGGGTCGTGCGTTTTGCAACACGCACCCTTGTAGAAACCGCTAGCTAACCGAAATAAGTTTATTGACACAACTTGGTGTTAAAAAGCAGCATCACGTTTTCATTGTCTTACGAAGGTGACAACCATCGACATTAGCATGTTGCTGAAGAGTGCAGCTTTGGGTGTGGGGCACACGGTTGCAGGAGAAGAGCTGGTCTGCACTGAAACTGTGGTGCGGTTTAACAGACCACACATCCTGTAGCTGCACGCTGCGAAACCCTCACTCACACATACACAATGCATCCAGAGCTCAAGTACAAACCCATAGCACAGGGAGGCCTCGTCTATCTGATCGAGCAGCGTGCAAAACCGCAAAAGGTATATCTGGCTCACACTAAAAATGAAAAACACAGCTTTACAGGAGCTCGAGCAAATCAAACTGTCACACATGCGCTGCGCCATGGGGCCTTATCCAACCGAATCCACGAAACAAAACATGAGTCAGAGGAACGCGAAAGGTGATGTTTGGTAACCGCTTGAGCCGATGCACCACTGTACCTGCCATTGTCATGGTTTGGGTTGTTTTTGAGGTTTGATTGTGAGAGGATTTGCAAAGTAGTGACAATTCTGTCTTTTTAAACCTGCAGAACACAAAAGAAGATATTTTGAAGAATGTTGGTAACCGAACCACACTCAATGTATGGGCACAAAACCATTTCTCAAAATATCTTCTTTTGTGTTTTATAGAAGAAAGAGTCACATACAAGATTTGAATGACATGAAGATGAATAACTGATGACAATTTTTATATTTGGCTTAACTACACTATTAAAGTGTTTTTTATTTGTAAGGCGCTTTGGATGGAAGTGTAATAAATAAATATAAATGTATAAAAAAAACAACGCTTTCACGAATAAAAGTTGTTTGAGGGCACACAAACACTAGCGTTTGCTAATGACAGAGCACCTGACAGATAGGAATGCAAAAGATGTGCTTTAAGGTTGTGGAAAGCGATTCTGGAAATCCACCTTTCCAAGAGCCAAAACTTCAGGTTGTGTGGGATCAAATATGTACTTTTGGTTCTTAAAGTGACAATTCACCCAAAAATGTAAATTCTTTCATCATTTATTCACCCTCATGTCATTTAAAACCTGTGAGACTTTCTTGGGCACCCATTGACTTCCATTGTATGGACACAAAACCACAGAGACATTTCTCAAAATATCTTCTCTTGTGTTCCACTGAAGAAAGAGTAGCATAGAGGTTTTGAACAACTAGTAAATAAATAATGACAGAATGTTTATTTTTGAGTGAACAATCCCTTTACTGTGTTTTTATGGCTGGTACCCTTAACTAATATTAAACCAAGGTATTTGGCTATTCCCATTTCTCCGAGGAGGTTTTAAAATAGCGAAGGTGACGTGTCAATTTTCAAAAGCAACGTGCCTCAACAATAATCCTGGAAAAGCATCACCGATGGCCTCAGAGAAAAAGCGCAGAACTCTCTGTTCCCTAGCGCTTGAGTTTATGTTGCCTGAGAGCTATAATTCACGTGAGACATATGTGTGTCACTGGCACACCGTGATGCAAGGTAGAGACAGATCACGCTACATTCCTTAATGATAATGAGCTTTCTTAGAACCAGAGAACAGTACACAAGATACTGAGAAGCCAACTGTTTATTGGTGACACCCACTTCTTTACTTAAACTTAATAGACGGTTTACAAGGCGCCTTGTAAACAACAGCCTGGTGTTTAGGTACATGGCGGGCATGGGTTCAATTCACATTTTGATACGTTTGTCATTTCACGGTTTCTATTTTTGGATCTTGTAAAAAAAAGAAGATATTTTAGTCAATGTTTGGTCACCAACATTCTTCTAAATATCTTCTTTTGTGTTCTGCAGAAGAAAGAAAGTCATACAGGATTGGTATGACATTCGGGCGAATAAATGAACAAATTTTCATTTTTTCTTTACAATCTACATAAATTTCATAGGTTTTAAGGATTAAACAATTTTTCATTCACATGCATTTAACCTCATTGGCATCTAAAAGAAACAATCGAGATATTAAGGAGGTCTCCACCGTGAGGCCTTCTATGTAAAAAATTCCCCCGATGTGCTACTCAGGAATGTCTGGCGAATTTGTGGTCGGGTCCATCCATTTTGGATGTATACACGACATTACAGGCACGCTGTAGCCAAGAGAGTTCAAAGCCGGAATAGAAAGAGACTTGTGTGTTAGCGCGGGCTGGTGTATTTATGCAGCTGGCAGGATTTAAGGAAACACGGACACGTTTGTGGTCAGGCTGGCGTATAAAAAAACTGCCGTGGCTTGCCTGGTTTTAAAGACTCGACTCTCCATTGTAACTCTCTTTGTCCATAATTCCTACTCCTGCATGAAAAGGAATTGGAGTTTGGCAGAGCACCATGGCAATTCCTGTGGCTTTGAGACTTATAACCAGCGAAACAGAGATATGTTGATGTCGAAACTACACGAACGCTGCCAGGTTCAACTGCAAAACATTTCAACCCGAGCTTATAATTTCCCAATCCACCGTCTGTGAATTTATCGCTCGCAACAAAACTGTAATGTTCTCATAGTATCACTTTAGCCGAGAGGGATGTTTTGTGATTACGATTAAAATCGGTTTGTGTTTTGGGCCAGCTACACCGTCCTAAAATTCCAGATTGGATGTGATTTGCTGTCTCCGAGGGACAAGGAATCAACACCGTATCTCGTAAACATTTCAAAAATCATAAAATACAGAAAATTAAGAACACGCTACCCAGAAGCAATCGACGTGTTTGTCATTACGACTCCAGGTCCAACGTGGATCTCGAATGGCTCTTCAGCACATCATCTGGACCTTATAAACAGGAGAAAACATATTTTCTTGATGAATTGTCGTAAATCTTGCCGTAATTACGACGTTTATCATCACGAACGTTTTTTTTCCAGCTAACATCAGAAAGTGCTCCCAACACACGACCCGCGGCGTGTCAAGTGTTAACAGGCTATAAATTGGCCGCGTCCCAGGAGAATTACAGAACCAATTAAATCCACACGGTCGACGTAAAAGCCGAACTCAAAACTCCCCCACGGAATACGATCCGTCTTGTGCTGTCGTCGACTCCTTGAGAGATCCATGAGAAAAGAGGAGTTTACGGCGAGATGTTTATGAAAGTCCCTGTTGATGTTGACTTGAGAATATACAGACGTGCATTTCTGAGCATTGTCGATAAAAATGCATTTCTGCAGTAAGTTTATCCCAGATAAAAAATTTTGTATTCACTCTCAAGTCGTTTAAATCCTGTATATGACTCTTTGTTCTGTGAAACACAAAAGTGGTTTTGTGTCCATATGATGGAAGTCAACCGGGGTCAAGGTTGTTACCAAATATCTTTTGTGTTCCTCAGAAGAACGAAAGTCATACACATTTTAAATAACATGAGGGTGAGTAAACAATGCACACATTTCCACGTTTAGTGGAAATTACTTTTCAATCCTACACATTTGATTTGATGTTCCCGGGTTCGTCGTGCCCGTCAGACTCCCCTTGGGAAAATCACTTGCTCCGCCGAAATGTAATCGTACAAATATGTGGCATGATTTTGACACTTTTTCCCTTTGAGTCAGTGCCTGGTCATCACTCTCCTTCCCCGATTGGCTCGGAACGGCCCAGCGTGCAGGCAGGAAAGCGAGCCAGGCTCTGCTTCCTGAGCGCTCGAGAGAGGAAGCCGTGTGATAGGCGAGAGGGAGTGGGCTAAAAATAGGGCCGTATATAAAGTCCTGCACAGAATCCCATTTCGTCTCAAACTCTCTCACTCGCTTTCTGGCAGGACTCTCGCTTCCTTCTCTCTCGAAAGCAAGGGCCCTGGGCAGGCAGCGCTGGCGTCCCGCTGTGAAGAAAGAGCAGGTGTTTCCCAGTGTTCGAGTGAAGCAGCAAAATACACAGCGTTGCGTTAAATAACCAACGGTTTTTTTTTTTATAAATGCGCATGAGCTTGGTTCACACGCGAACGGTAATACCTTTTCCAAAAATGACAGAACGTTTAAAAGTCAATAGACTTGTTCAAATGGGCAAGAACTTGGTGTACCATGACGTAACTTGAGGGCACAGATTTTATTATTCGTTGGCAACCACATAACAGATCGATAATGCGGAGTGATGCGTCGAAAAGGAGTCGAAATACACAATGTTGTGTGGATAGGACCACAAACAGATGCAGAACAAAAGATGAAAGAGGTTTCAGTGTTTGGGTCATTGAAATGCGTGTATGTGTGTGTGTGGGGGGGGGGTTCTATTACAAATAAACAAAGATTTCTAAAGTCAGTTTTGAGATTTAATGTGACAGTTCACCCAAAAATGAAAATTCTGTCATTTACTCGCTCTCTCCTCATTTCAAACCTGTATGACTTTCTTCCAAAGAACACAAAAGAAGATATTTTGAAGAATGTTGGTAATCGAACAACATTGACCCTCATGGCCTTCCATTGTGTGCACACAAAACCAAAGCAAGTTAGTTCACAACATTCTTCAAAATATCTTTTTTGGGGTTATGCAGAAGAAAGTGGGTGAAATAAATGATGACAGAATTTTCATTTTGGGTGAACTGTCACTTTATGTGGTGCCATTTAGAAATAACCAAATCATCTTTTAACACGTTGATGTTTTCAATGTTACTTTCAAAATGTTACACTTATTAAAATGCTTCTTGTCTTGATTCGTTTCTCACGACTAAATTTAGGCCAATCTGTCCTATAAAGGCATTCACCTGAGGCACAAACCACAATAATGTTGACAGTCTACAAAACAACTTAAGTAACAAATATGAGCTTTGCATAAACACTGCATGTCTCCATAATCTCCATTATGAGTGATGCAGTGCATGCTGGGAACTCACCTATGCAAACCTACATTTCTTATTCAGACGAAGAAGTATGCAGCATAACCCCAACAGGTACGAGATATTCCAACGGCGTACGTCACATGGCAAAAACAATTATGCAAAATCGTTTCACAGCGACTGTGCAACATTTAGGCCTGTTCACCTACACAGGTGGAATGTAAAGGGTGTGTCGGAAACCTCAAAACACACGTGTTCCTGACACTATTAGAAACCCACAGATTAATATGTGCTCCATTCTTCCCTGAGGGAAGAACAAACTGTACTGTACAATAAAACTACACCCTCGTCTTTCATTCTTAAGACCAAAAAACATACAGTACTTTAAAAACGAGCTATTGAATCATGTCGTTCGGTTCTTGGAATAGCGCAAAACAAATCAAAGCGGTTGTTGTTAAACGGCATGTTTTCTTCAGATGACTTAGGGAACATTTAGGGTTGGATTGGATCACGGCGTACCCCCTTGACCTCTCGCGTGGTACTTTCTCAGCATTAGTGTGTTATTTTTGACATTAAAATGGAGACGTGATGTAATTCACACAAACTGACACTTTTTGGATGACCAGGCCTTAAAATGACTAGGACATAAGTGTCTCTCTGTATTTCGGCATTACAATTTGTTGACCTGATACCTGCCGCTGGGGGGCGGGGGAGGAACCCCCCCTTCTGATCAGCTGTATTTGCAAATGAAAGCGGTTTTAGGAGCTTAATGGCACATGCTTTGTAAATCGCTTGATGCTGGCAATACATTTGGCGCCTAAGATTTGAAAACATCGAGATGGCTCGTGTTTTTGTTTTTGTTTCGGTCTGATGACATGCAAATTCGATACGTAAACGTTTTGGCTGCGTAACCTCGTTTAAAGATGCAGCGTAATGCACAGATATTCATTATAATCGTTTCATTTGATCCATATTAACTTGTTTACACTATTAAAATAGTTGTGAAATCGGATTTAATCACGTGTTAAATTGGCAGGTTGCTTAGCAGATGCTCAACTGAAGTTTTAAACGAATTTGCATTTGTATTATTTACGCTTTTTATACATTTAACTGTTTTTAAAGCATATTTTCATATTCAAGACTCGGTTATATATTAAAATGTGACTGGCCATAAAAAACAACAAGTGCTAGCTACAGCAAGTATGCAAAGATTATTTATACTGATAATGAATAGAAGATGTAGATATAAAGTTGTCTTTTATCATCATTTATGTAATATAGTTTTATAAAAACATGAAAGCAATCATTCTAACTCTATGCGTAATGCATATAACACTTCGAGCTTAGTGCTTCACTGTTAAACTCTCTCAAATGCATAAAATAAAGTTTACTTGCAGCAAATGTTATATTACTTTCAAATACATTCGTGGCTCAAGCACTGATCCTTGCTTTGTTAGGATCAGTTCTCAAGTCGGTACGCGCAACGGGTATCGACAATTGACATCTATAAACAACGTGTTAATGGTGTGTATTTTTCTTTCATTCTTTTCTTTTCTGCACCCAAAAGAGAGAGAGAGAGAGAGAGAGAGAGAGAGGAGGAGGAGGGCTCTTTCACCAGGCTGTACTCGTTTAACTCGTTTTGAAGGGGGCGTGGAGTGCCTCGGCTGATTTAAAGAAGGAGAGCTTGTGCGCTCTCACCATCCAACACAAGACGAAAGGCGCACACGCCGAAGAGCGACAGCAAATATATACCGGGGCTAAAATTAGGGACGCCTAGTGCGTATTTCCTCCGCTTCGTACAATTGGTTCAGCTTCCACTGCGTGATATTTATAAGATAAGGTCTTGCACCACTCATACTTGCTACATGAGTTTGAAACTTTAGTGTGTAGGAGCAGAAACCGCGTTGTAGTTCCACTGCAACCAACGTTTCTTGGAGGGATTGCGACTGGTCCCTAAACGTTACGATTTGTGTTTTTACTGGGACGACTGGAAATGGCTTTAAGTGGGACGATTTTGCCCTCGATTTCCACATTTTCTGCACAGAAGGAGAAATGCTGGGAAAACGTGAGTATTTATTTGATTTGATTTTGAGTAAGGCGTGTGTTTGCGTAAAACGAGTTCATGCCATTCACTCTTAAATAGCTATATTGAAGTAGCCTAAGTTAAGTTCGCATTTTCAACTTTTTGTTACAGAGATGGAAGGATGAAATGGACAGGTCCGTGCATCCCAGCTGCCTGGCTGACATATCCAACATGGACAACCTCTGCAGAACAGACGACGAGGATCTGAGCAAATATTTGGATCTGGAGTTTATTCTGGCCAACACCGCCGGTTCAGATCTCGGGATGGGTGTGGGAGGCGACTACAGAATGCAAGAATCCCGCAACATGTACAACACACCGGTGGCTCCCGGCACTCAGTACGCGGTGCCCGAGATCAACCCTTCACCACCGCCGTACAGTACCAGCCTGATGGCAGAGCTGCTGCAATCTGATATCGACACCTACTGCCAACCACCTGTGCCCAACAACATCCAAGGAAGATTTCTGGTCAGGTCTGCCTTCCCCACTCAGGACATTTCGGAGTGTATCAAAACGGAGCCGTGCATGGACACTTACGGACCCGTCAGGGGAATGGTTCCCAAAGTCAAACAGGAAGGCAACGGAGCGTGCATGAGATCGTACGAGCAGCCGAGGCTCGCCAACTCTCCGCAGGGCGCGGGGAGCATGACCCCTCCGCAAAGCCCTGCGGAGCTCATCAACACGGACTGTCAGTCGCAGCTGTGCCATGCCATGACGTTCACGCAGGGTTACCAAGGCAACGCGGGGTTCCCCCACGCCGCGCCTCCGCAGATGCAGCTGGCGTACCCGAACGCGCATCACTTCAGCGTGTGTGACGACGGGCTCGGGATGCCCAACGCCAACCAGAGAGTGCTGCTGACCCCTCCGTCATCTCCTCTGGAGATGGACGCCAAACCGAAGAGGGGGAGGCGCACGTGGCCGAGGAAGAGGACGGCGACGCACACGTGCACCTTTTCGGGATGCGGCAAGACGTACACGAAGAGTTCCCACCTGAAGGCGCATCACAGAACGCATACAGGTAAACACGTGGGCGCTTTGCGTCGTGTCACTGCCGTGATGCGTCATTTATCGCTTGTTGTGATTTACGCATGCATTTTAACAAAACATCTCTCTTTCTTTTGTAGGCGAGAAGCCCTACCATTGCAGCTGGGAGGGTTGCGGGTGGAAGTTCGCCCGTTCCGACGAGCTCACCCGCCACTTCCGCAAGCACACCGGACACCGACCCTTCCAGTGTCACCTGTGCGAGCGCGCCTTCTCCAGGTCCGACCATCTGGCTCTCCACATGAAGCGTCACATGTAGGAACATGACTCGAACATTTGGACTAAAAGCACTGAATAATGAGCATCACGGAGGATGTTCAAAGCAAGCATTTTCTATTTAACGTGTCCAAGAAGAATCGTGAACTGACTTGACCTGTAGTCATACACCTGCATTATGTAGCTGGCTCTACACTTCATTTAAAAACCACCAAATATATTGTTGCCAAAGAGCTTCGCGAATGCCAAACAATGTCTTTCTAAGTTCAACTCACGTTAGGCTGGACCTAAACCTCAGACGCAACTGGAATCGTATAATAAAACGTGTTTTTTCTTAACATGATGTGCTGAGCATCACGAAAGTGCCTTTAAATACACGTATACATCTCACGAGTGCCATATATCTCTTGGCATCTTTTCAAATGTATGCTAATGTTTGACAAAGACTAAATAAGCTTACTGAGACAACGTTTTTCTATTTCAAAACTGCCTTAAGTTAGCCTCGAAGCAGGTGTTAACTGAATGTTTGAAGTAATTTGTGCATTTATCTACGTAAACATTTACAAATCAGGGTCTTACGGTTGTTTTCTTTCCTTTTTAATGTATTCTTGCAGTTTTTAAAGTGCATCTAAGACTGTCCCATGTTCAAACACATGATAAGGGCTATATGTGAGTTCCTCTGGAGAAAACATTTTATGTACATAATTTATACACTGTAAATATTGTATTTTATGTATATATTAAACTTAATGGAGATATAAACATTTGTGTATGGTGTGGTGCATTGTTTAAGATTATGTGTTGTTGTTTTTCAGTCAAACTGGTTGTGGTAAGCACCCAGAGGTATTAAGAAATGTTATGTGACTTGAGGAAAAATACAATCTTTCCCAGCTGCAACGTTGCCGTTGCCAGAGAGTTGTGGCTGGGACTGTAAATACAAACATTACATTTACATAATTGTTGAGACTGAATATAGCCTTGTCTGGGTAAAGGGCTACGCCACACTTTAAGAGACCACGTCTCTTTGGAAAAACAACGGAAGACGTGGGACATCAAAGGTGTCGAGTTCGGCTTTGAATTTCTTTATAAAACTGAGAATTAACCTTCAAACGTGTACACAAGATCACTAAACATGTTAAGAGTTTAATGGGTACTTGGCAACTAAAAGTTCATGTAAATGTTAGTTTTGCACATTAACAAAAGGCTAGATCATTTGGGCGTTCATACTCATCTTTCCATTAACTACAAGCATTCAATTCCAGTCTGACAAAAACAGAGATCAGCTTAGTATTGGGTTTTCTGTGACCTGTGCAATGACATGGAAATATTACACTTTTCACTTATTCGAAGGGTATTCACCATCTGGTCTATTTTGAGAAAAACAAGAACCAAAACCGTGTCAATGGATGGCTTGCTTTGTAGAGTAAGAAAAACATTTTCATATCACTTTCAGCTTAATCTCAGATCACTTTTCTGACTTCTTATATAGTTGATAAATCAGCCTGGTAAATATGTCATTTAGGCTCCAAACAATCCCTAATCCTCGCATGAACCTGCAAACTGTTCATTACTATTGAGAAACGGAGACTTGACACTATTCAACCAGCAAAGGCTTTTAACCTACATAAGAAATGAATACGACACCATTTAGGATTGTGTTTACCTGGCGTTGAGCCAGACTAGACCTCGGATTTCATGCAGAATGATAATATCAAGAATTAGTTACAATCTAAGAAGCGTGAGCTGTAGTACGATATATTATTTATGCATTGAGGGTCAAATGCAAAATATGCATGCATTGGGAAAAATGATGTCAAATAATCTGTTTATCCACAAGACACATCTGTCCTGTCTGAGACTATACAAAAATCAAAAGAACACGTTTACAAATGTTTGCAATAGCCTATATAGTTATTTTACGTTCACCTTTGGTGCAGATTCCATTGAAAAGCATTGGAATGCCGTGGGAAGAGTTTGCCACCTGCTGGACTTGCATAGGAATAATCTTAAATGTTCCCCCAAAACTGAGACATGTTTGACTTTCTTCAAACACAAGAGATATTTTGAAGAATGTTGGTGACCAAACAAAATCGGATCCCATTGACTTCCATTATGTGGACACATTTCTCTTATTTTGTGTTCCACCGTATGAAGACGACACAAATAGTGAAACCATTTTCATTTTGGGGCGAACCGTCACATCCATTCCAAACCTGCCCGTAATGAGTGAACGTTGTGCGTTCGTTACGTGACGTCGCTTTTGCGCCAATTTGAGACAAACCATCGAAACCCCATCCAATCTAACGGTCCCTCTAGGAAGGCGAGAACACTACACGTCATCCCCCCTTAAATCACCTCTGCACCCATCAAAACATAGTTTGGAAGACGATAATCCCAACGGATGACGGGAAACCGCATTTATGCGACAACGTAATGGAAAGCGGCCATCTGGCTTCGATTTCCCAGCATACCTCCGTTGACGGTCATGGTGTCTATAAGTACACCGCAACATCCCCAGGGCAGCAGAGTCGGCATAAGGCCCTCGATCGTTTCCCGAACCAGGCCCAGCTGATTAAATACACAAATCCAGCTCGGGCCTGGAGCTTCTCGTGAGCACATCGCGCTGATTTGAATCAATATGCGAGAGAGAGCAGAGTTTTCCCGGCCAGCTGTCAATACGCTCGGGTCTCCTCGTGTTCAATCACCCAAGCGGGCGCGCACGGACGATCTTGTTACCCATATGAGAGCTAATGACCTCTTCCATACCCGCAAGCACATACATGCGTGTCACATTTCACAAAATATGATATTATTGGAACACCTGGGCTCGTTTCATTGCATGTGTGTTGTAAGGTGTGATAGCCTATAATAATGCGCTTTATATAAACTGTAGCAGTGTAGTGATATGCATTTGCCAGGCTTGACGATGTTCTCGCACTTTGGTAATTGAAAATGTCAAACATTCACACCAAAACTATTCAGGGTTTGTTTTTTTATTCTTAAACAACTACGAAGGCGTGCGTATTTAGAGTAAATAATTGTCCGATTTGCAAGGCAAGAATATCTGTCTTCACGGGTTTGTATTCACTGATTTAATTCCCAACATCCTAGTTGAGTAAATAGGCGAATTCCCTTGGTTAGTGCACATTCCGTCGGCATTACTGGACGCTATTCAGGTTGTCTCGTTTGCATTTTTACGATCTCTATAACGCAGGCCTGCTACGCGAACAAACCAGTGCATTTGAATACTTAATAATAATATCATTGCATTAAATTATTTAAAAAGTGAACCCAATGTCATTTTTGTGCATCTTACCAGTTCTCCATGCACGTGACCCAGTAGAATAACCCCACGTGTGGTTGATTAGATTAATTAAAGAGATTTTCCTGATGTTTGACAACCAGAAATATTTTGTGTTCATTTTAATACTAGGCTACAAATCAATTGTTATATATTATGAAAACGTATTATTCTGTTCATAATACAATAACACACAGACACTGTTGTATTAGAAATGTAGGTTATATTGTTGCACTGTTGTAGCCTACACAATTTTCTGACGCATACTTTGCAAATATAACTTGGAAACATACTTTCATGCTTATGCTGCGTTCCAGGCACCTCGGATTTAGGATATTTCCCATCTCAACCTGGAAACAATTTCTTGTGCGACCCGTTTTTATTGTTAGTAAATAGGCTACTTTTAGGTCCGCTTTCACAAGCTTAGCTTAAGCTAGGTCTACCTTAGTTCAATAATTCCTTCGACAAAACAATACTAGTGTGCATCTCAAGACAAAACAATGACATATTTTATGATATGTGAAAGTTATTTTCAGTTTAACACATTTATTTTAGTCTGGGACTAGCTTTAAGCCTGGTCTATGAAATCCGACATTAACGTTTAAAAGTGACTTTAAAAATGACTAAAGACGTTATTTCCCGGTTTAGGGTGAGAAAGATCTCAAATACGAGGTGTGACGTCACGTCTAAAATGCTTCTAGTGAGATTATTTTATCGTGGAAACGTAAATACAAACTTCAAAGTATTCTCAGCACGAAATGATATGAAACAAAGTTTATTCAGTAAGTTTTATTAATAAATTTAAATGATAAATATCGTTGCGGCACTCTTTAATGTGCTGTGACGTGTGATGACTGGAACGCAGAGGTCGGAGGTATGTTCCCACCTTAAATTTAGAAGACGAGCATCTGCACTTTAAAGACACAGTTGCACACATACTAATATATATTTACACACAAATATAAATATACTTTAATGTAAATATTACCTTAAATTACGGATTTATTTTTAAAGCTGTCACTGAATAGACAATTCAACTTGAAACTCAAGAACCATTGGCATTGACACGAATGTGGTTTCTGATTGCAAATGACCTCCTGAAGACGCTAGACAGACTCTATATAATTTAAAGATTTGCTTGGTCAGAATTTAGCTTTCTTGATGATGCACACATATGGATTCAATACAAGAGCGCCATGTATCTGAAATGTTATCTTTTCTTTATTCCGCGAAATCAAGGGACGGCATACTGAGCGTGAACATTTCCCAAGAAATCCAAGCATGAAATCCTTAAAATGTGTCGGGTTACACGTGTGCAGTTACTCATGTTTCATTGGACAAATATAACACATACATGGTTTCTGTATACATTGTATGCATTTCTCTATCAGGTTAATATCTACACAGGTGAGGGTTAAAGGCAGGCCCATAAGGAATGCATTCAGCTTGAGTTTAGCAGGACATACATGCCCCAAATTATGACAGTAACAAAATGATCACTTGAATCATAAAAAAATAAAAGACACAATATGAAAACTTGAAATGAATTTACAAGTATTACAACAAATAAAATATACAAACTATTGCACAATGGAGGTATAAAGTACAAACACAGCATTAAAGTTCTAACGTGGATAAAAATAGGTTTGTTTTGAAATTCCAGCTGTATAGCAAAATACAGAACATTACGCCACTAAATTCACTTTATATTAGTTACAGTTTTTGATTTTAAATTAGTGTACTAAAATCAAGTAGGCTAGATGCAGGTTGGGTTTATTTCTGTGAAAACCACCACATTAGAATTCCAGTGTAAACTAGGTCCCAGGTACGCACTTTACATTTTTAAATAAGACACAATAACACTGTTTAATGTAACACTAACATGACAAATGACGTGTGGGCAAAACAACACGAGCGGATTGTAACCTAAAAACAAAGAGGAACAAAAAACGGATGAAATAGCTCAAAATTAGCAGTGTACAGTCACAGTTGTTCATTTGAACAATTCACTCATAGTTGCGTCCAAAATGTTCGACGCCGAACATCAATCATCATCATTCGGGCCTAAAATAAAACAATTGTACCCGTGATGACCGACCACAATGCATTACTCGTAATACTTAAATTCAACAAGAGGTTGGTTGTATTAATAGTACCAGCTAGATGTTTGTTTATCTAAAGTATTACGATACTTAAATTGTAAAAACTAAAAAAGTTGGAAATGTTCCAGGCACTACGTCGCCAAAAGGTTCAAGTGCATAAAACGGCATCTAATTCAATACCGACTAAAAGTTAGGGGTTAGCCGACTGCAAATCTCAAACGTTAAAGTAATTTGCGTACCACGTCGAATGTGCGCCATCGCCCACAAAGTTGATGTTTAATAAATATTTTTCACATCTGATTGTGCTTACAACTACAACTGTAGTCGCCTCAGCTCAGTTTAACATATTTGATCATATTAATTTCACAGAACTTCCCTTTAAAACAGCACCGGAAATGCGTGAAGGCCTACGTTTTAGGAAAAGTGAACACTTGAATCGACCGAATCCTGAAAACGCAACTCTAAAAAGCACACATCTAAATAACAAGCAAATAAAATAATTCTATCCCTTAAGTAGGCATCTGCTCAATGCAAATCTCCTATAACACTGCGAAAAACTAATTTATAACAGTTGAGTTTGTCGAAGCTATGTCGGTTCGGAAAATGTGTTCCAGTCTGAATGAAACGGCGCTCAAATGCGGGTTATTCAGCTTTACGTCGGCTTCACCTTCAGACGTTTAGTCTGCTAGGCGCTACTCTAATTCCAGTGTGTACCGCACTGACTAAAGCTACAGTCAGTAACTTCTTATTTACGCAGATAGTCTTTATCCAGATCAACGTACTGTATGCAATTGAGTTCCCCCTGAAGAAACCAGGAATTAAGTGCCTTGCTCGATGACGGTTAGGAGTGTAGTAAGAAATTCAAGTCCTGGGATCAAACCCTATTTTAACCTCACAAACTTTCCACCAATCAGATTGAGTTTGGGAGACAATGGCAATAATGACCTGTGTGGACCCATCAATGTTCATGGCTCCGTCGATGCACGATTACATTCACACGCACGCTTTAAATAAACTCTGAGACTTAACGCAGTGCATGTCGAGTGGATTAGCTGATTCACAAACCAAAGGCCACCTACCACACAAACACAAAAGGAGGTTTTACTGTAGGGACTCTGCCCACTTGCATTGAGTTTATCTTGGACCATTCACACACGCACGCACGCGCACACACACGCACACACAGCTGTAGTCTACAGTGAGGGTGGATCTGGTGGGCGGGGTCAAGCATTGGACATCTCGGCTTTGCTGAGAGCGATGGCCAGCTCCAGATCTTCCTGCTCCTGTTGCCGAAGTCTCTTCAGCCGCTCTCGTTCCGCCCGCTCACTTTCTCGCTTCGCCCACTCCATCTGCTGGGCTTCATTCCCAAACTAAGCAGGAAAAACAGGAATACGACACATTAGCGCTTGTCGGTATCCTATTCGGGTTTGAAAAGTGGTGTGCGTCTGTAGTTGTGATCTGAATTGACGGCACATCCGAGTGTGAACAAATGACATTTGCGGCACTGCACAAATATTAATATTATTCTATATAACATGTATGCTATTCCTTTAGCAAAATAAACCATCATGTTTTGATCTTGAGTACTTATATGTCACTTTAAATGTTTTTAATGTTTGACTATGGTGCAAAACTAGACAATAATGATCAGTGCAGAACATCAGTTTAAGGGCAAAAAATATAATTTATAAATTCTTTGAGGTCCAAAACAAGGACTTCTGAATCAATGCATATATTTGCATGACATCACAGACCACATTTACATGCACATGACTGCGGCATTACAGCTACATTGTCCACAGACTTATGATATTAATAATAGTTAAATTAACACATATGGACGGCATTTGGTAAATCATGTGTATGAAAACGTGGTTAACAATGTAGATTGTGTCAAAAAGCGGTTCATATTTAAAACTGTGTGTCATGTTATTCTGTGGCCTTTTTCGATTGCAAACTGAGACATTTTTTTAAATTCACACATTTTCACACATTTCTTACCTTAATTCGCTCAGTTCCTGCAAGAGAGGAATGAATTACAAAAAAAACACAAAAGAGATTTACACCAAACCACCACACAACCATCCACCAAACCTGTAGCCACGCCCACACACACGTACACAGATGCTGATTGGACACCAACAGAACACTACCACCGATGACTCATGATGGACCTTTTTTAATTGGTCGCTGAAAGCGATTGTGTCATGGACAGGAGAATGAACATGCATTGATCTCGTGCAGAAAAACAATGACAGGAGGAAAAGACATTACAAAGCTTTTCATTGATAGCTATAAATTGTGTACAATGACATATAGGCTCCTAACATATGCAATATAACATGCAAACTACAGTTGACACGGAGCAAATGGAAGCATTGCTAAACCATCCTAGAGGATTTAAAAACCAAAAAGTACATTATTTCTTCTTTTAAGTCATTTATCAGTTCGTTCATAAAAGGACATTTAACTCAACTGTACATTACATTATACTTTGTTTTAACATTTTCTTAAGACAAAACTATTTTATTTTATTTTATTACTTTATGGTAAACTATAAAGTATTACAGTATTAGTGATACATTTTGTTAATTATACATTTTGGAAAAAAATAACATTTTAAAAATAAGAACTAAATGAGAGTTATAGTGAATCAGAGATGGTTTAGCAGGTCCATTGCACCTGTGTTGAGCACAGCAAAATTAAGCACAGAAGGCAGGCGGAATGAAGATGATGCTACATCAAACACGGTGACTCTAAGACCAAGCGGCTTTGCAGTAAAACACTAGCGCTTAGACTGAACCCATGCTGAGATCAATCCCAGCCTGTACGCTGAGTAGTGATACTGACATCTCAATGTCAATCTATCGCCCCTGATCGGCCTTTTGACAAGTGCAACACGTAGCGAGACTATTTAAATACTTTCGAAATTTTCATTCTAATACTGATATGGTTTTTGCTTAATCTTCCTTCTGGATGGGTAACATGAGACTTTAATGTTACATTTGGGAGAAAATGCTTTCGCTAAGTTTAGGTCAAGATGGACAATACGATTATGCTTTTTTCACTTACACTTGCGAATGTGTGACCACACCAAAACACAAGCTACCCACAGTTCTACATGTGAAATCGTGTGACTGATAATAGATCTGTGAGAACCACACGAGTGTTGTCAAAAAGAACTTTAAAATGATGGGGGGATAGATAATAAATTCAGGAAGAGAAACAATTAGATTGACAGGGGGTTGCAGGGGAACAAAGATAGATAGACCGAGGGAAAGAAATATAGATAAATAAAAGGAAGCAGTTAAAAAGACAGAGGAGGATAAAAGGGGGAAAAACTAAAAAAAAAACAAAGAAAGAAAGAAAGACGGAGGGAAAGAAGGAAATAAAGACAAACAGTTGGGAGGGAGAGAGAGATAAGAGGAAAGAGAAAGTAAGAGAGAGAAAAGGTAGGGTGGAAAGCAAATAAAAAAGAAAGAGAGAGAGAAACAGGGAAGGAAACTTTCAGGATTCTCCTAAAATGTCAAGTGAACCAAATCAGCCCTATATGTCAGTGTTGTAAAGCAAAAATCTGAACACTTCCTGTTTAAAAACAAATACTGGTGTATAATACCTTTTTAATCACCACATAACGTATAGCGTTTAAATGTTCACTTTACCTATTTTTATAAAACAAACACATTTGCATTAAAACTAAACAAAACAAAACAAAAAACGAACAAGACAGAAAAACAGCAAGAAGCCGCATTAGCTTAGGCAAGAGCGCTTGGAAAAACCAAGTGCAACTGCTCGTCTTCCTGCAAGCCCATGCAAGTGCTGAGCAATACGGCAGATGACATTATAGTCATGTGCGTCACAAACAACCCAGAGGTGATGTCTGGCTGCTTGAATTAGGGCTTATCATCCAAACGTTTTGTGTTGGTGAGAGTTAATCACAGATGGCAAGACATGAAGAAAATAAATGAGTAGCTGGCACAAGGCGACAGACTCGACGAAACAGAAGCCAATGGAGCCGTCTGCCCTACAACACCTCGTTTTTGATTAGTTTCTGGGTTCGATTTCGCTTTTTTGGAAAGTAACATGTGGTTTGGACAAGAGAAGAGTATCACTATGCTCAACTTACAGAGCTGAAGTCTGCAAAACCCAATGTAGAGTCTTTAGAGGCTTTACTTGAAGCAGGTGGACCGAATGGGTCTTTGCCACTAAACGGGTCTCCCGGCCCTTTTTTAGTCTGAAACGGATCGACCGGGTCACCGCCGAAGGGCTGGAAGGGATCCGTTGTTTTGGCTGAATCCGCAGAGCCGGGCATGTTTACTGGAGTGCTCTTACCTGGAAAAAGAAAACAGAAAATTTGATTTTATTGGTCAAAGTGAGGGTAATAAAATACCCCAAAAAACTTCAAATGCTGTGTGAAGTGAACAGCAAATAATATATATTTTAGGTAAAGTCCCTAAAATGCTCTGCTGTTTGAGGGCGCAATTGTGATGGTTAATTTCATCGCCCATTTGAACCTACGATCTTTCGGTTATAATCCCAGATGTGTAACCACACGACCACAACACCCCTGCACCTTCAGCATGAGAAAAGCATCTTAGCATCATACCCACAATTTTCACTTGCGAAACTGACACATGAATATTGCAAATGTACTAAAAACGAAACATTTAAAGCTGCAATACATAACTTTAGCCTCTATATCGCCATCTCTGTTTTAAACAAGAAACTGCAGGTTTCTTTACGTGATTGACATTACAACTATAAATGTAACAAAATATTACAGACTGCAACATTGTCAATCATTGTGGATATCATCTGGTGTCTTTTCTCCACAAGTTCAACCTAAAAACCCACTGGTGGTTAAAGCTTGTGTGATGCGGTAACTATCTCTCCTAATGCGAAAGGACACTGAAATCTCTCTCTTTCCCACACACACCCAACAAGTGCACTAAATATGGTTCATTTGTGCTGACAACAGCATCGCACAGAAAGTTGGCGAGGATGTTCACATAAAACAAAACATACATATGCGTACTTCTTTTTTTCTCTCGCACCATTTGCAAAGACTGGCATTCTCTTACTCGTGAGAACTGTGAGCTGGTTGCTGGTTCCTCTAAAGGTGTTAACCACATATTCAATAGGGCTGTTATTTATACAAGACCAGCAATCAGTTTTTCTCTGTCAGTAAACGGAATTGTAAACCACGATACAAAACCCCACCCTGCGTGGGGGGGAAACCGGTCAAAAACAAGCAGTGCTCTTCAATGAAAAGGCATTGACAACGATGTCTTACATAATTTTCCACATTTTACATTTACATTTATTCATTTGGCAGACGCTTTTATCCAAAGCGACTTACAATTGAGGAAAACAGCAAGCGATTCGTCTAAGTAAGCAAATAAATGCTTTCCATTGGAAACAAGCTAAATAAAAGACAAATAATAAATTTTGCTTTTAAGTTGTTTTGCTCCTTTTTTAATTCTGTATATCACGGTTTACATTTATGCATTTGGCAGATGCGTTTATCCAAAATGGGAATTGAATCCACATTAGACTTTTCTATTGCACAATATTTTTTCATTCGGTATTTTCCTACAACAGCTATTACAAACATACACCACTTATTATCCAAGCAGCCACATTTAACAAGTTAAAAAATTGTTTTTGAAAAACAGCACAAAGGTTAAACACACAAAACTCAGTTGTGGCAGCTAGGCCACACAACCCACTACACACACACACACACACACACACACACACACACACACACACACACACAGGAAGTGGAGAGGGGTGTGTATGTGAGCACATCACGCTGGCAAGTGCAGGCTAACCGCAGATCATCCAAGCATGTTAGATATACCACCCTAAACACACCGAGCAAACCTTCTTCTCTAACCTCCATAACCAACTTAAATCTCCCTTGTTTTCTAGGATGAAACAACAGACTGTGAAAAAGTGAGCTGCACAGATTCGCCTGCAACTGAGGACTGCAGAGAGGAAACCGTAAATGTTTCTTCCATTCAAGGGTCAAGAATTGTGCCTGAGATGAAGCTAGTTTGTCTTTAACAAACAGTTTTTTAGCAATATGCTTAACCTAACATCTTACCTATTTTTTAACAACCTCAATATCCTGTTGACATCTAAGGGAAGATGAACGTCCTGTATGAAATATAAATGTGGACAAACAAGACTCTTGCTTGCCCTGAAGTACCAGGTTCTCACTAGTTGTGCGTTTACTACAAGACTTGTGAATGTGTGAGCTGAGGTCAACATCTTTTTGCAAAAATACTTTCACATCAGCTGTGGAGATCTTTCACTTCTCTACTTTGCTGATTTTTATCTTTAAATATTAAGACCAAAAACAACGAGAAAGATATTCAAGTAACACTCTTGTGCACTTTCAGGTTTTTGAAAATAACGCTTTTAAAAAGTGTCACTTGTTTGTTTGTAGGCCTCAGATAACACACTTACCGCTGGGTGGTTTGGGCCTGGGCGGTATGCTTTTCTTGGGCGGGAGGGCGGGCATGTCTTGGTTTCGGCTGAAGGGGTCATCTACAAAGCCCTGCGATTTAACCACAGCAGAAAGGAGAAGTTTTGTGCCATCAGCCATGAGGTGTGAATGCCACAAATTACGATGGCACAATCTAAACCACATCTAACGAATGACACACTGCACATGGGAGAGAAAGTGAAACATGTCATCTACCTTTGACATTTGGCTGAAGTCGGCAAATCCACTGTTGCCACCGAACGAACTGCTTCCGAACGGGTCCAACGTACCAAAGAAATCTGGAAATGACATGGAAAACTCTCAGTTACAGAACTTGTTTTGGACAAAAACAGGACTAGTGTATATGAAGGGACCAAAACATCCAGTTTACATTTGTTCATTTGTCATCTAACTTGTTATAACTCATGTGATCATTAAACACAATGTAAATAAATAAGAATAAAATCCATGTTCTGAATGAAACAGAGACTAAACCAATCAGGTACATGCATCTTTTTCCATCTCAACAATTCAAAGCAACAGAATTGTTTTCTGTTTTTTACTCTTCTACAACCCACAGGTTTGAAAACAAGAAAAAAAAGTGTTTCCTGGCACTGCCTCAGTGTCAAACACAGATCTGCAGTAGATTCTGCATTACCGAAACAGCAGAGGAATGTTACGTTCCCCAGGCTGCCAAAGGCACCGTGTCGTCTGCTGCATGGGAACTATCTTGACGGCTTCTTCACACGTATTCTCTCACAGAGCTCTCAGTGGTCTTCAGAAAAAAACACGAGTGTCACCACTGGGCACGATGTGTGAATTATCACCCTGCTCGAGCATGCAATACACCCCAAATGAAAACCTCTGGGTGTTTGCTGAGAGAAGGAAAGGTTTTACTGTTTCTAGCGGATGCCAGATCAGTTTGAATGTTTCTTTACATGCCTTTAGTGAGAAGAGGCTGATCTATGATCTGCATCTTGGAAAAAACTAAATATCAGCAAAAAAGGTACCTTGGCCTTTCGGTTTCGGGCTGGTGGAGATGAACGGATCATTGCTTGGAAAGTGATGACTCTACAGTCAGAAGAAAGGAGACAGTTGAGAATTACACTTTTTTCAAAAAAATTCAACACAAACTTTTGACTTTCTACCTTTGTGGGAAGGGTGGTGCTTTTGCTAAAAGGATCGGATTGGCTGAACGGGTCCGGTTTGGTGGGCTTCTTAAAGAAATCTTCAGAGGAGGTCCTAAAGGGGTCAGCTTCTTTGAAAGGATCTCCTCCGAAAGGATCTGCAAGAATTCAAGTCCCCTGTAGTTAAAATTAAGTTTTTAACGTTGCTTATGTGGTGTTTTAATATGCTTTAAGATCAACCATGTGAAAATGCATCATTTGAAACCACTGCTGAGTATTTTCTAATGTGAAGCACTCTGAATCAGCTGCTCTAGAGAACCCAAGGACATTTAAATATCATCATTTACATGATATCATCATCTATATTTAGCCCAGGTTTCAAACAAAGTAGGTGAGGAACTGAAAAACTCATTTATTACTGAGGGGGAACTGTGCTAAAGTAACTAAACGCGATGTTCAGCAGCATGAACTTTGTGCCAGAATTGTGGTGCATTAAACTTTTAATACTTTCTCACACTTTGCATGATGTGAAATATTCACTATGCATTTAGATGTACCAAATACCTGCCACGTTGGAGGGCTGCTTTGAGAAAGGGTCATTCTGAAAAGGATCACCTACAACAAAACAGAAAGAAAGATGGAGATGAGTATGGTAGCCATCAGCAAAGTCATCTGCAAATCTGAATGAAATAGGACATCGGTCATCACCTTTGAATGGGTCTGCTTTAAAAGGGTCCTCAGACTGAAATGGGTCCGTGTGCATCTCCTGAGGAGCGCTGTTGAACACAGCCACCTTCACCTTGAAAGGGTCCTCCTGTAACCAGTTAAAACTAGCAATCATTACCCCAAAATGTTTCCTTTTTTACTGATCTGAGGTCTGTTTTTTCATCTTAAAAAACAGTAAAGTTTTGTCAAGTGTCATGCGTCATATTTTAAACTACTTTTTAATGCAAACATCTAAGAAACAGGCCACCAATAGATCAGCCGAAATGTTTAGCTCACATGTGAAAGTTGGAAAGCAATAACACTTGTAATAGGAGCCTTCGAGTCTATTTCAACAATTTTGTGCAGTTTTTTAACTACTCAGCTGTTCCAAATAACAGGCGCAACACAAGAAGCTCTGTTGAACGTTTTGGGTTTCCAAATTGCACCTTTGCATGCGAGGCATAACTTGCTAAGAAAAGCAAGCAGGGGTTTCCTTCAGAAACCAAAGAATGTCAAAAGGAATTCGTCATAATTTCTTTTCATAGTCTGCAGTCACTGAAGTTTATGTTTGTTCAAAATCGCTCAGGCTATGAAGCCTGAACAATATCAAAGTGACACTGTAACAAAGAAACTGAACAAAGAATCTATCTATCTATCTATCTATCTATCTATCTTATAACAAATTAGTGTACATCACAAAAGCCATCAGACTCACCATCGCCCCGAATCCTCCGTTCTCCTTCTCTGGAAATCCCTCACTCATGTCGGCCAGGTTAGTCATGCTGCCACCGTGGGTCCCATTCAGGGTGCTGCTGTACTGCTCAATACTCTTGCTGATCTCGTGCTGGCTGTCCTGAATCTGAGACAGTTTGCTCCGAGCCTGCAATACACGTTACAAATACACAAAGATAGACACATCTTTTTTTTAAAGTTATTAAAGTTGTTTCTTGTTGCAATAGCTTCATTAGTAAATGTATTTGCATGATGGTATGCAACATGAAGTTTTTCTGTCATTTGTCACCCCCTAGCAAACACATGAGGTAATGCACTCTCAAAGCTCTGTATGACTTGGAATAAAACACGCAAGTGAAACATCTTTGCTATGAAGTTTAGTGAGCCTCTAATGAGCCAATAATACAAAGACTTACAGGTAAGCCATTTATAAATATAAAACAGAATGAAAGTAAACTGAACCTGGTTGATCTCATCTTGTGTGGCTTTGAGGGACTTGATGATGGTTTCTAGCTGAATCCTACCAGCTTGTAAGCTCTGCTCTAGCTGAGCCTCCTCCTGCTGCAGACGGTTCAGATCGGCCTTGGCTCGCCCCAGTTCTTCCTCTTGACTCTGCAGGTCTGACTCCTGCGAGTGGATCTGACTCTGCAGGGATGAGATCTGAACACATAGAGTTGATCAGTGAAGTAAAAGCAAACTGAACTCAACCTTTCTTTGTTTTGATGATCTTCTAGAAATGTAACAAGAGAGAATGATGTTAATATCACCATTCTAGCTTTTGGCTCACCATTTGCGACTCTTCCTGGCACTTCTGTCCTACATCGTTGAGCATGTCCTCCAGCTTCGCTTTCTGCTGGTCCATCTCCTCCAGCCGGTCTTGAGCATCCTGTTTCTGGGCCTCAAGTTCTTGAAGGGTGGACGTCTCTCGGTCCAGATCATTCTGCATATCCTGTAAATAAGACATTGAAAAGACGCTTTACATTTCTTTTCCAACAAATTGAAAGCGAATTGAGACTAAGGCTGATAGTAACATTATGCCTAAGATCTACCTTTGTGATGCACAAGAAATAACACAAAATCGCATAATTCACATTTGTAAAAAGTGTGAGCGCCCCCTTGTGTCAACTCAAAATATGACTGCTCAATCAATGGATGGATAAGGTACATACTTTTGTATGTACTACATAGATACTGCATTGCCATTTTTACCTGAACTTCTGTGGTTTTGTGTCTAATGGCCTCTTCTGTTTCTCTGATGTCCTGTTCCAAAGTGTATTTCTCTCTGTGAAAAAAAAAAGGCACAAAAACCTTTAGCGACCACCCCAACAGAATAAGCCCTCGTACCCACCTCCTTCACATACAACAACCGCCACACAAAAAAAAAAAACTGTGACAGCCATAAGAGGGCTTTACCTGAGCGTCTCCCAGTGTGTGAAAGCAAGAGTACTTATGCAGCATGAAGAACAAGCAATGAAAAAAAGAGTTTGTGAAAAATGTGTTAAATGGACGGACACTGTGAGGAAGAGGTGATGATCAGAGAGGGGAACTCATCCACCACCAAGAACTTTATGGTACCTTTCCTCTCTTCCTGAAGTGTGCATGTTAAAATCTAAAGAGGTAAATGTTCACAAATGATAGAATCATTTGGTTTGTCGGGGTGGACGGATGACAAAAATGGAGAATAATAAAAAAACAAGAGGACGTGAGATTTCAACTATTTGGATATTTTTTTTTAAAAACTGTCCTTAGGAGAGATTGTGTTCGATGGCATGAGGGCTGTTAAACTGAGAAAATGTGACTCCTTTACAGGTCAACGCAGATATATAAATCAAATATCGTCAAAAATATTTGGTTTAAATGTCGATTCTGAAAGCCAGCGTGTTGTATTACCTCTGCAGCTGTGCAATCTCTTGACTTATATCGTCCAGTTCTTTGATCCCCATGAACTCGCCCGAACCCACAGAGCTGGAGCTGTCCTGTGTGACGGGAGCAAACGGTCAATACTGCCGCTTTTATCTGACACATGATATCACAACACCACAAACACACACACAGGGAAGAGTACAGGAACATCAAAAAGCCACCACACAGGAGCAGATTGAGACGTCCTCCACCTCTACGATCAACACACGGGGAAGTCAAAAAAGGGCAGCGTTCACAGCACTGGATCTGTCACAAATGCTTTCCGACTCCACGTCTCTGCTAACAGGCCACAGAAAGCATTTTTTTTTTTGTTTTTTCAAATTTACCTACCCATAACTTGAACATTATTGCCTGATTTTAGCCAGTGATAAAAGGCATAAACATCAGCAGCATTCAAATATGGATAAAAAGGAAAAGAATGTTTGGTAAGATCATTATAATATATTATTTTTAAATTTTTTTGGGCTGGGGATATAAAAACCCCCACATTTTCGTTACAGTTAACCAATGTATGTGGCTCTCTTGCTGTACATTAAAAAAAACTAAATAAATCACATTTGAATCTATTTAACATCAAGGGTTTGGTCATCGCTCTAAGCTACCAAAGAGAAACTGACATCCATACAGAAATGAATACACATGATATGCAGAAAGAGGATTTTACCCGCCGCATCTCGGACAGTGCAGCCATTTCAGAGCCCACTGGTGTCATATATCCTGATAGACTCTAAAAAGAGAGAAAGCAAAGTGCTGAATATCGACAAATAATTTACAGAACGACATAATATCAGATTACGCAATTAGCGAGGAAAGGGAACAGGATCTTGATCATATTTCTCTATATGTATTTTTTATTACAAAAAATTGCCTTGTTTTTTTTGTATCATGTTACATTGGTAAAAGAATTTGTTATTTGAATTGAATTATGAAAAAAGCAAGCGTAACTCACGGGCCCTGGCGTGCCGCGTTCAGATGGCGGTATCATGTCTGGAGTCAAAGCCTGTGGTGGGTCCAAGCCTTTGCTCACTTTCAGCTGAATCAGATGCATGGCTAGAGAGAACTGCTCACGTGTGAGTTTGCCCATTTGTCTGGTGTCTGCCAAAGCCCTGAAAGAAATAAAAAGAAGTCAAGTTCGGCTAAACAGAAAGTGCGAGGAAAAATGCACTTTAAAAAAAAAAAAGGCACTACTAAAAGGTACCATATATGTGCCAAGAGGTTTTGAGGAAGCCCGGAATGCATGAAGATCTCTTTGACTTCATGGCCACTGACAAAACCATCAAGGTCTGTGTCTGTTTTGAGGAAAATGTCATCATAGCGGCTCCTGTCTGCAACTGGCACCACCCAGTTTACAGAATGCTGATGACAGAAGTAAAACAAATCAAACTTCAGGTGCTCTTCCTATGTACAACACCATTATTGCAAAAGTATCATGTGAAGTAACATCTAAACCATGACGGACCAGTGGAGTGTTTAGAAAATCTGTTTAAAAACAAACTATTTTTGCAATTCCATTCACACACTTCAGCATTAAGACCAGTCTTAAATTTAGACTGTTCAGACTCTAAAAAGGTAATAAATGTTTTAAACCTGTGCTGATTTGATGGTGTGTTTCGGGGACAAACTCCCAGCGCTGTTTAGGGAGTTCATACTGCCGTGAGAAGGAGTGGACCGCAGACTGTCTTTTGGTGGTGGGGGGCTGCCTGGCAACACCGGCACCATGCCAGACAGAGACCCTGATGATTTCTTCCGTTTGGATGGAGGGATGAGTGAGGAGGGCAGAACCGAGGGCACAGGCTCCTTCTCCAGCGCACGGTACACCAGGTGCATAGCCTTGACAATTTAGATGATATTATCCATCTTGGTTTCCTCAAAATGAATCATAGCTGATACTGCTTTCATATAACGGTCACCAAAAATGGATGGTCAAGTCAATATGCCATTCTATTATTGTCATCACCTACTATACAGTACCTTAACCAACATGCTCTGTTGTATATTGTATGTTTAGGCAAATATCAGCCAGGCTTTTCATGCAAAAACAAAATCTGCATACTTGCTTACAACACTCATACTACAGTAACAGAAAAACTGATTTTGTATTTCATGTACTTCATTTAGACAATAGACCTTGTTTATTATATTACAAATAATCATCACTCACCACTGCAAACTCATCTTTGTCCAAGTGTCCATCTTTGTCTATGTCACTCAAATCCCACACCTAATCACACAAGAGATCTAGTACTTAAAATAAAATTACATTTGGCTACAGTTTGCAGAAAAAGTACTTGGCATGAATTTCTACCTTCCCAAGGACATCCACAGGTAGTTTGGAGTTTATTAGGACTGGTTTGACCTTCTCGCCAGACAGTAGTCCATTTACTGGAGCAAGACTTTCAAAAATACCATCAAACTTGCTCTTTTCCTCCGGCTGCAAAAAAGTTGAAATATATTTTTTGACAAAGATTCATAAAAAGCACATTAAACAAAATGCTATCATATGCCAAGAGCAAAAAATCCACGTGTTCAAAATGACGTACCCGCACAGCCCAGTGACTTTCACTGGATGATGTTACAGAACTTAGCGATGGGCTGCTGTGGTCCTTCTAGAAAAAAGATAATGAAACATGTGAGCTTACTGCCTGAATATTAGTGCTAACACAATGGCATACAGGCGACTCACAAATTTAGGAGGAGGAACGGAGAGGTTTAAACTGTTAAGACTGATGTCATGGCCACTCTGCGCGCAAGCCACGAGTCGCAGAGCAACATAGAATCCCTACAAACAAACCACAAGAGAAAGATATAAATAGATGTAATTTTGTGAATGTAGATTACAGATGATCAAAGATATACAGATGTGTACCTGTTTATCCAAGAAACCTTTGCCATCTGGATCGGCTAAATCCCAGATCTAAGAAAAAAAAGGACAATCTTGAAAGACTATGTTCAAAAAATTACCGTGAAGAGAAGAGATTAACAATTTACCAAAACACCTACCTTGCCTAAAGTGATGTCTGGCAGACCTGATTTCTTCAAGAACAGTGCAGCCTCTGTGGGTCCAACCCTCCCAGTGTTTCCTGGGTCCACCTTCCAAAAAAAAAGATAGGATAAGATAAAACATTAACTTCACTATGTCTATGATCAGTAAATAAATTCACAAGATCTGATTTGTCTGGGTGACCACAGTACATTAAAACACAAAACAATGCATCAAGTTACAAATAACATATTCTCTCAGCATACATTAATTTTAGCTTACCTGTCTGTAATAGTTTTCATATACAGGGTTCCCACTTGACAGCTAAAACGAAAGGGAAGAGAGGTATAAAAACACACCTTTGCATTGCTAATGCATTGCTCTACCAGCTGAGCTACAGAAACAATGTGCAAAGTGCATTAATAGCACACAATTTCACACAATTAATAATCCAAAATCAAAGTATATACATTAAATACACATCATTATGTACATTATGCATACTCTGTTTATTTATTGACACGTGAGAAATCATGCTAGTGCACAATAATTTTTTTAAGTGTATGAGTACTGTGCAACTGATTTATGAATTCCCATCATGCAAATTTAGTTGTAAATCTATAACACCATACTTAAAACGTAACATAAATAAAACTAAACGCATTTTAAATCCATTACACTTGTATTAAGTGCTTCAATCTATGCGTACTATGGTACTAATGCGTACTAATTCCAATCACTGCTAAGCTAAACTAGCGGTCCAACACATCCGTCAATGGGGAGAATAACTGTTATAATAAATATTACAATGTTCTCAATTACCATTTAATTGCTTACCTTGCTGTATTATAAACTATAAACCTATTTTTAAATTGAACTTATACGTACAGCGTCAAAAAACAGTTAGTTTACGGCGTTTGTGCCGTTATGTTGCAATGCGGCTAGCTTGTGACATTGGTTAAACCTCCCTAAATGTATTTCTTATTCATGTAACTGCCTGATATCTTTATATGTTTAAATTACTACCATTTCATCAAGAATAACATTAAAATTTACGTTACTTTTCTTATATTTCACGTCAGGAATGAGATAGAAAGCGCGCTAGTCGGCTAGCAAACTGCACCCGATTAACGAGGCCCGTTACATTTTCGAATTAAACGTAATTCGTAAAGGTAACCGGTAACAGATAACGGGATTCATTCGTCACTCATTCACAGACTCGTTTCCTGCATATGTGTGTTTGTCAAAAAAAAACTCGTGAAATGGGTGTTTTATCTGTTATTACCTGAGTGAGGGTCGCGAGCGCTGCCATCTTTTCCCTGTTGCTGCGGAAACGGAGTGTGGAGGGGAGGGAGGGAAAAATCGGGATGTCCATCACATACTTACAATTACGCATTTGGCAGCCGCTTTTATCCAAAGCGACTTACATTGCATTTTACTATACATTTGTTTCAGTATGTGCCATCTCTGGGATCAAACCCATGACCTTGGCGTTGCTAGCGCCATGCTCTAACCACTGAGCCACAGGAAAACTAGGATGCGATTTGAATCACAGACTCCAGACCATGCGGACAGAGTCGGATGCAGGTGTGGGTAGTTATCGTGGTATACATCCATCAGCCCTAGTCCTGATAAACACACATTTGCATCTGTATTAAAATATTTTCGCTAATGCTACGTAATTTCACGTAGAGGACGAAATTCTTAGGGATTGTTCACACAAAAATGAAAATTCTTTCATCATTTACTTATCGTGTTATTTCAAAACCGACTTTCTTTTTTTCTGTGGAACACAAAAGTTATTTTGAAGAACATTGTGAATAGTAAATATAAAATAATACGTACCCTCTCTCTCTTTCTATCAATAGTGTTCTGTCTTTTGTGGAAACTAGTAACTTGGTGTTAGCACTTATTGTATTAATGCCCCTGTATGACATCGCTTTATTGCTTAATCTCTCTCTCTCTCTCTCTTTGGATAAAAGCGTCCGCTAAATGACTAAATGTAAATGTAAATATGGGCACCCATCGACTGTATGCACACAAAACCACTGACACCACACATTTTTTCGACATATCTTTTTTGTGTTCCACTAAATAAAAAAATTCGTACAAGTTTTGAACCACGTAAAGGTAAATAAATAATGTATTTTTATTTTCGTCCGAATTATTCCACGATATGATCTCATTCATCTAATTTTTTTAACAACAAAAAAAGTATTTATGCAGAAAATTGTCTATTCAGTTTAGAGTAGAAATGCATAAGAAAAATAAGCACAACAAAATATAAAAGAATATACAACAAAGAAAACTATGAAAAATAATGAGAATAAACGATACACAATAACGAAAGTAATTATACAGTATACAAAATAAAAAAATAAAATATAAAATGCAATTTTATATCATTTACAGCCTCAATAAACCATATATGTATTACGATAGTATCACAGCTCGCCTGTCTGTCAAAAACATTAAAAATTCATTCAAAAACGCTCATCCAACGAAAGTATTGAGTTCCTCTCCTCTGATTGGTCGAGCGTGTCTCGGAAACGTTTCCTATTGGCCAAGCCGCCCTTCTGCATCGCCCCGCCATTGGAACCTAGAAACAGCGCCACAATTTATTTTCGAGTAGTTGCGTTTGTTGAATGCGTTTGTCTCGTATGTCATGTTTATTGGCAACAACTGGTGTTTCTCTATTTATCGTTACGTTGAATGAGTTTAATCGTTAACTCGGAGTGATCAGATGCGTCTTGGCGCGTTTACTACCGCTCGAAAGGCTGCACGGGCAGTTTTAACATTTTTGTGTCTTTACGTGTAACGTTACACAAACACACGCACCAGTAAGTTAGCTGAAGTTACAGTATTTCGATTAAAGCACGACGAAGGCATGTTAAAGGGATTCAAACAACCTAGAGGTAAGATATTAAACATTCTGCATGTGTTATTAGGAGATATTATATATGTATTTTCTAGCTGTAGTAAGAAGATGCATGTTAGCATGTAAGCTAATGTTAAATCCGCCCAACATGAACAGACGTGTCACCAAACGCATCTAAGAAAGCCAAATATGTGCATGTTGTAATTCTAGTGTGTATTACATTAGCAGGATAGCTGTCTTTTATTTGAATCTTCGTTTTTTTTGTTAAACAGGATGAATCGTGTACAAGTGGATTTTAAAGGGTTGCCACCCCATATACTGGAGAACAGCGTCAGATCTGAAACACTGCAGAATCTCAGGTATCTACGTGATTGCCAACCACCACATTTTTTGTATTTAAATAAGAAAAAGTTGATCACACGATTTTGCATAATGCTTTAAGGTCTTCTGACAGCGTCCTCACTCCTTTGACATTCCCCAAATCCAAAGTCTCTCTTTGGGATCCCACTCCAAATGGTGATGTTGTGAGTTTGCATTTTTCTTATTACAGGTAAGTCAATGTGTCTCCTGTGTATTATTTGTATGGTTTGTTTTCTGTTGCTAGAATAACATTGTGTGTATTTTAGAAATCCAAGACTGCTACTTTCGGAGAAAGCGCTACGCTTAGCTCACCGCCATGCCAGACAAAGCAACAAGCCTACGTTTTCCTGTTTTCTGCTTGGAAAGTTGGCGGTAGACAATGGTGAGTATATTGTCAATGCGTGGACACCTATTCAGACCTCCCTGTCACCTTAATAACTGTGATTTTATTTTTCTAGATGAGGAAAGTGTGATGATTACTCTGGATCGTTTTGATCCAGGCAGAGAGCAGTCGGGATGCCCTGGGAAAGCACCAACCGCCCTCCTCCCCGGAGACACCCTCGTGCCATGTGTGTTTGAAGCCCAGCATGCTACTGGCAGAACGGTGCACTTGGGGGAGGACTTTAACATCACGTTTAAGGTAGCTGATGTGAATCAAATCTGGATCTAACGGCTGTTAATGGAGCTCTTGCCTCCTGTTGCTAGGGCAACGGTTTGAGGCATAATAGTAGTCAACTGCACGATGTTACCTGTCGGTAACAGCTGCTCTGAGTGTGACATGTTCCCTTGGAGACATGTGATTATATAGTTCCCTTCTCCCATCTGGTGTGGTTTCCTAATTTGCTCTGGCAGTTTTATAAAAACCTCATGACCATTAATTGTTAAAAAATAATAGAAATATATAACAGAATTTCTGTCATTAATTCTGAAATTAATCTAAAAAGCAAACCTTGCCTGTTATTTCCTCCTAGATGCTCCAACATTGTTGCTGCAGTAAAGAGGCGCTCGAGTTAGCCAAACTCCTTACTTTGCGCGCCCGTCTCGGCTGTTCCGAGAACATGGACAGACTCACCTTTGACGTTTCCTGGGCAGCGGTCACTGTGGCGTGCACACTGGACGCAGTCCCCGTCCGGGCAGTGCCTGTTATACCGACCGCTCTCGCCAGGAACCTCAGTAGCCAAGCTGGTGCGGCTCAAAACAGCAGGAAACGTGGGTAAGGAAACATGTCTGTTTGCTTACATGGCCATACATGCCATTGTTTTGTTATGAAATGGTTTTGCATGTTTTAAAATGTGGTGTTTTAGGTTTCTTACCATGGATCAGACCCGCAAACTTCTCCTCATACTTGAATCTGATCCGAAGGCTTATTCTCTTCCACTAGTAGGAATGTAAGTAGCTTATTGTTTAGAAATAGTGACTCTTATTACTGCTTCATTCTGCCTGTTGGCTGGTATTGTAATCCAGCCCTATTAATTACATGCTTGGGATCCTGCAAGATGTTCAGAATAGGTGTAACAGTTCATTTCTTTGGCAGATGGCTAAGTGGCGTTACACACATCCATAATCCCCTGGTGTGGGCGTGGTGTCTGAGGTACCTGTACAGCTCCGCCCTCCAGGACAAGTAAGTGTCCTGTCCATCTGTTCTTTGCTCCTATGGGGTCCATCATTCAGCGTTAAAATGTGCTTAACTTGCAAGGGCCTTTTTATGTTGTCTTAAAGTTTGACTACTATAAAAAAAATGGGAAAATGAAAAATATTCTTTTTTTTATACATAAAATATATGGAGACATCCGGGTGTAGAATAACAAGAGTTAAGTTAATGACTGATTTAAATTTGAGTAAAAAAAACACACGTCTTCCTTATGTGATTAAAATCTTTGATGTGTGGAAAGCATGCCGGCACTGGAAACCTTTTATGTTTATATTTTCAGAGTGATGTCAGAGAGAGGGGCATTCCTGGTGGTACTGTATTCTCTGACTCATCGGGATCCTGAGTTTTACCAGTGTAAACCATGCGTCGGACAGCAGAAAATGACTTTTCAGCTGCTTACCAGCACAGAGTCAATCACACTCTACAAGGTCAGTGTGTGGTTCCTCAGCTATACGAGACAATTTTTTTGCTTCAGCTTATTGTTTTATTTAGAGATTTTTATAATATGTTTTGCTATATATTAGATTAGGCTTTACTATACGATGACGTGAGCTCCGCTTTACTCCTATTGGTAGTCCCTCCTGAAAGTCGCTCGTCATTTGCATAAATTTGCTCAACTTTGTCGCTAGGTGTCGCTGGCTTTGCATGGCTAATATGTAAGCTTAAATGTTGTTGTAGGTGGCTGTATTTATATGCTGTGATTTTTATCTATAGAACGTAGAGCCTTCGGAGGGACGACCATTGCAGTTTGAACTCAGTGCTGAGAACCAGAATCAGGAAACTGTGCTATTTGAGGAAGTGCTGTCTCAGACTGTGTTAACAGGGTACCGCTTATTTGATTGTTTCCTCATCATTTGTTGTTTTCCACATTTTTATGTGTATTAATATTAAAGGTGTGTGTGTTGAAGTTGTTTGAGTGAAATTAACAGATTATGTAAGAAGCTACATAACACATTATTTCTGCTTTCCTGCTTTCAGAGGGGCTCTCGCTGCACCCTCCACTGCTTCTCAAAATAAACTGTCCATCAGTGATCACGACTCAGGTGTGGAAGACGAAGACCTCTCTCCTCGGCCATCTCCAAACCCCCACCCTGTCAGTCAACAGGTTTGTTACCTTTGACCCCCTTTAAATAATAATGCTAGATATCTATTTGCATTCTTTCAAATGTATATCCTGTTTAAACATTGTCCTTCAGACCAAGCGGGTGCATCATTCAGTACCAGAGCTTTCTATGGTATTAGAAGGCAGCTTTTCAGATACAAGTGCTGTTAATATGCAGGACTCAACTCCTCTTCATCTTAGATCAAGTTCATCAAGTGTTCAGAGAAGAAGTATTAGTCCCGCCCAACTGAGCCAATCAGGCCTGAGACCTCCAGAACAAAGTAGCATTACTGGACCGCCCCCTATCCGAAGACCACTAACTCCCGTCCTCTCCCAGCCAAAACACAAATTACAAACTAATTCAGGACAACAGACACCAAAAAGCAACATGAGTCGGAAATCCCTGCCCTCTGTTAATAGAAGATCAAGGGACGGTTCCTCAGCTTCATCTGCGTCATCGTCCTCATCATCTTCATCACCGAAAAACGTCTCTTCACCCAATGACTCATTTCATCAACACAGGCCACACTTGCAAATTCTCCCATCCAAACCTCAACCAGCCATCTATCCGGGACCTCCATCATCAGGTCACAGCAGCTCTAGAAAGAGCTCTGTAATGCCAGGGCAGACCCCCATCCATCATCCTTCTCAACACCGACTCTTTCACAGTACCCCAGCCTCCAACCCTTGTAGCTGTTGCACCAACCAGCCTGCACTAAGCCACATCCCCATGTATCCAAACAACACCTGGCAAGGGATGCCAGCTTATCCCACCAATGTGCACGTGGCCGCCAACAACCCTAGTGCACTTCATTGCGGCACTGAGAGTGTCCCACATGGAGAAAGCTACTTGTCCCCTTCTCGGCCATCTTTGGGATGTCGCATGTCCCCAACACGAAGTCCTGTTTGCCATGGAAATATTCCAGTGCATTGTTCTCCATCGCATGGACATTGTGTTCCTGCAGCCAACCCCAGCAGAGGTTCTGAGCAAGTAGCCACTTCCTGTCAAGCCCAGTGCTGTCAGGTCCAATCTAGCCGTGCAGCATGTTCGGACACCCCAGCGTTCTGTGCAGCGAGTGCTTCTGTCGGCATGCTCCCTGCTGATGCCTACAAGATGCTTAAGGATCAAGAGCGCCAGTTGAAGTTACTTCAGCTGCAGGTTTGTATTAGTCACAAACTTTCAAATTGATCTTTTTTAGCTCATCTTCTATAGCTTATAGTTTCATGGTTTCTTTAACAGATTCAGAAACTCCTTGAGTCTCAGAGCAAAACGCCTCTGGAGGAAGACAGGCAGGAGGAGTCCAAAGAGACATCAACGTCTCCAGAAAAACCGAAAAGAACAAGTGTCAGTGTTGCTGTAGGAACAGGTACTTTAAACAAAAGGTTCAATTGTTTGGTCACAAGTTTTATATAATAAACTAATAAACGTGGTTTATTCTGGTATTTTCGACTATTGTTGTTTATTTAGGAGCCAGTTTGTTTTGGAACGAGCCCCAGGATGCTTCCACACATGAGGCCACAAATCTGGAATGGCAAACCGAGTCGGAGCCAAAGTCTGTAGGTCAAGAGTCGTCTAGAGTCGGAAATGAAAACACATGTCAGTACTCAGAAGAGCAAGGTTTAGAATCTTCTCTACAGCCAACATCTCCACAACATAAGTAAGAAGACCTTTCATTCAATTTTTTGTAGTTCTTTGCACCATTATGTGTGACAATATATTGTGATTATTTTTTTATTGTAGCAGTACATCATCTGGTTTTGGAGCCCATTCATTTCAGAGTCCAGTGTTGGGAGAAAGCGCTAGCATGTATTATCGTTCACAGTCAAAAGATGAAAGCAGAGAAATGGATGACCCAAGATTTTATCAAGAGCTACTGGTATTACACAATTTGTATGCCTTCGAATACTTTATTTAGCTTTATTTAACATTGCACTTATTTTAAACAAATGTTTCATTACTTTTACGGTCATTTTTTTTATCCTCCAGGGTCAGGTTAGAAGTCGTCTTCAAGACTCTGGTGAAGAGAATAAGGTGGAGCGAGACCAACACAGTGTCCAAAACAGACAAAGTTTGTCTCCTGTGGGACATCAGTCGAAAAAATCACCAACCACCTCTTCTGCACCCCATTCCCAGGCCGTAAAGCAGAAAGCCAGTCCTCCAAATCAAGACAGAGTCTTAAGTGCCACCCTTAGACAACTCCAGCAGTTTGGGGTGAATGTGGAGCTAGACTCGACACAGGAAAAAACTACCCGTTTAACTGTTGAAAGTGCCAGGTATGGACAGTAATAGGTCATTTTATTGAAGCAGTCATTATTTCAGAGTCTAATTTTTGATTGTTATCATTTTTTTCAGCACCCTTGCTTGCATAAACCCTGAAGCTGTGATTTCAAGACTGGCTCTTTCTGATCCAGTGGGTACGAGCATTTGGGGTCCAAGTGGCAGTGTAGATTTGAGTCTCGAGGCCAATGCTATTGCACTTAAGTACCTGAGCGACACACAACTGTCTAGACTGTCCTCGGGCGGTCTGTCCAGCGGCTCGCTTATGGATCCCAGCGCAATACTCCTAAGGAAACATGCTGCAGAAAAGAGCAGCGTTGGACTGAGTATATTGTCTCCTAGCAATATGTCTCTAGCTACCTGTAAATATATGAAGAAGTATGGACTAATCGAAAGAGACAATAGCAGTGAGGACGAGCAAGACGATGCCGTCCAGATGGACTCTGCCTATGGGTGTTCCGTACAGCATGAACATGACGATCAAAGTGCGGTCCTAAAAAACATTATCAATAAACCGCTTCAACAAACTGCCAATATCAAGACGTCTCATTTTGATTCTCAAGAACAGTTGATCCGAGATTTACGTCCGAAAATGCAGTTTCTTGTGAGGGGCAATGAAGGAAAGAATATTCTGCCTCAGCGGCGGTCATCACTGTCTGAAAACCAGAGGACGCAGGAAGTTGTGGAGCCCCAGGGGTCAGTAGGAAATTTTCTGGATCTGAGTAGGTTACGGCAACTGCCCAAACTCTTCTAAAATAAATCAGAGTGATTTTCCAAAGGATCCTTTGTCAAAGTGGATTTCTTGTAGAAAAGGAATCTGATTTTAATAACCTCAGCGATAGCTCCTTTTGTTCGTCTTTTATTGTCTGTGATTTTTATTTTTTTAAATGTATAAACTATTTTTAGTGAAACGTTTTATATTTTGTTGTTTGTAACATTTGTGTTTTGTCTAGCCCAAAGGTGTCTAATTGTTTTATGTGTTAAACTCATGAATCCTTTGTGTGTCATGTACAGTCATTGAGTGAAGCACCTTTCATGAAGTGACTCATAGCCTGACTCAGTTTTTATATGACTTTTGCAATTTTTGTATATTTGGCATTGTTTATTTCAGGGAAGTGACGAAAGGGAAAGATGATAAATATCGTTTTAACCATTTTTGTCTTGTTTTTAAATGCTTTTACATGTATCTGTTTGTTTCTAATTAAATCGAATGATGTTTTGTGTTTGAAAAACTTTGTTGTATTAGTACATTTTAATATGACAATAACTACCCATTGCTCATCACCATTAGTTTCTCATGATCTCTACTAGTTAGAGAACTAGTATATTAAGTAAGTATTGTATATTGTATGTATGTTTAAAAACATATTCACAAATTTAACCCCAAGGAATTTTAGCCACAAGGTGCAATGAATAGAGGACAGCTGTGTTTAGTAAGTAAAGTTATATTTAAAGAAGGCACTGGGCCATATGGCCCACTATAGGACTATATTGACTTGGGGTCATTGCTAAACACAAAAACCTAACTAGGATCATCTTAACAACTTTGTAGCATTGCCCTGGTACAACATGTAGTGTAGTGTTGTAATGCTAAATTATTGTTTCCATTTACCATATAAGATGATGCTCATAGGACTCAAAGGGATATTTCAGAGGCAAAACAAAATGACACCATGTTTCACTTGCCCTCAAGGCATCAGGTGTATTTTACTTTCTTCTTTAAGATGAATACAGTCAGAGTTATAATACCATTTATTCTTTTTCTTCCAAGCATTAGAATAATAGTGAATAGGGGATGAGATTTTAAAGCTCCAAAAAGTGTATCCATCCATCAACAGCTCCATGGGGTTAATAAAGGTCTTATAAAGCGGATTGATGCATTTGTTTAAATTAAATATCCATATTTACAACATTATATTAACCTTTTGGAGCTTCAAACTCTCATCTCCCATTCTAATGCTTGGAAGAAAAGGATAAATGACATTACAACTCTTCGTCTGAAAGAAAAAAGTCATATACACTGATCTGAAATATCCCTTTAAATAATAGACCGTTTCAAAACTAAGTGAGCTGTACATTTAGTCATCCAACCTTAAGGCCCAAAAAATGCAGTCTAGGTTGGTTGTAGGGTGTGATGGAGATGTATGGATGAACAGATTGCGCAATTCTGTGGGTTCAGTCCCTTCACTTGAGCTCGTGAATCAGTCAAAAGAAAGTTTCATTACAGCAGCAGGCGGCTCTCTCTCTCCTTCCCTCCTTCTTCTTCTGTGAAGACCAAATATTGTGAGTACAATCTAATGCTTAGATCTGTTTTATTCTCCGTTGAATGTATTGTGATTGTGTTAGGATGCATATAAAAGCTAATATTACGTTAAGTAACTAACTAAATCGGTTAATCCACCATCCATACATTATAATATGTGTGCGTATTAAACTATAAAGTCTGCAAGCAATTATATTCAAAACGCATAATAGTGATAAATAAATAAAACTGTATAGTTCGATTAAAACGTTTAAAAGTATTTCAAATAAGGTTCATCCTGTATAACATACGTCTTGGCTAGGATGCATTAACCGGCGTAACAGTTAGCATAAATGCTAACGTTATGAGCACAGTTTTTACATAAAATAAATTGTATTACTTGTTACTGATCGATTTATCGCCTTTTATAATCATTTTATTCTAAAAGTATAATATCACCGATTTCAGATGGTTTATAATATAACCGATTTAACTTCATAAATGACGTTTAGCCCAAAGCTTTGTTTTGTTAGCACACTGGCTAGCTGTTGTTTAATATTCAAATTTCAGTTGAGTTTAAACGGCTCAAAACCACATTTGCGTCGGAAACATTGGCTTAAATTTCAATATAATGTATGGGAAAAACAACATATGAAGTCAATTATTAGATTATTACATTACATTTTTAAAGTATGTGTTATCTTTACAAATGGCTAACGTTATTTGTTGTCAACCTGCTAGCTGACTAGCATACCAGTTCTAACTGACAATGTAAGGGGTTTTAAAGAAGTAATATTTATGCATTACCGTGTGGCATAGTCTAAACAAACAAGTAGATATGAAATAAATGAATTGTTTAAGTATTTTAGGGGTTTTGTGCGACTATTTAAGCGTATTCTTAAAGCTCCGCTTTAGTCAATGGGCTTTGTCTTCATTCCAGAAGGGATCGTTGTCAGTTGTGTATAAATAACTATAAAAAAAATCAAATTTGATTTCACAAGAGTCTTTTATTAAAAGACGTTTGAAAGTCAGTCGTATAATAATGCATGTGCTTTGTTTAGCTAGAGTTTACATCAAGGAAACGCGGAGATGCGCACGTGCTTATTGTCTGTTTATTTCTTGGTACAGGATGTGGTTTCATAAAACTGTGATTGATCAATATGTACAATTTTACACTCTTTGTTGTACTGCTTTAGGGGCTTTCCAATACACACAAAAGCAAGAAATAGTATCACAACAAGCTTTCAACTGTGGTCACTTTTTCCATGACTACAGCAGCAAGGGAGGGTCTAAAAATATGTATTATATCAAGTAAATATTCAACAGAAATAAAGATTACCTTTCTAATGAATAAAGCACTATAATTAGAGACATTTGCCTTTGAATTAGTCATATCTAGTGGATAAATGGAATAGTGACAAGTCACGATTCCGTTGCATTTTGGTATCATTTCCTATTATGGGAAATACGGTTGACATATTACACAGGTGTATTGGTCTGCTTTCTGGAGCTCAGGTTGGCCTATACCAGTATCACCACAAATCTTCCCCCTTAGTTTCAATCAGTCCCACTTCATTGTTATCTGGAAATCCTATGGTACCGATAGACGGTGTGTGATATAAAGAGGGTGGGTGTGCCCACTTAAACACAAGAGGAAGTTTTGTGGTATTCGGTTGTTTAGTCTGACATCACGCTCATGTCATGTACCGGGTCCAAACTCTCTATCATATGCCATAGGAAAACCGCAAAAAATGCTAATAAACGCTCGTGGCGAGCTGGAAAACCGCGATTCTAACCTTTATTTCCATAACGAAATTCCAAATGGCCAGACAGCAATTAATTGTTCGAGGTTATTTTAATATATTTATGTTGGGGATTCCATGAGCCTAGAGAATGTAGTGTATATATGGTGAGTTCATTAATGTTTTGCTTAAAAAGGCGATATGAAAAAACAGTGCTTATAAACCGCTGTTTATGCTGTAGCCCGCTTGAAACAAGTGTAGGCTTGGACCTGGAAATGGTATTCCTGACGTCATCACTAAACAACTGGATAGGAGGCAGCTATAGATAACATGGATTTGAATATCACGGTTGCATGAGCTCATTAGATAAGACAACTTATTTTATTTTATTTCACAAGTTGTTTCCACTGAAGGGTGTGTTTTCACACCTGAGCACGACCGCTTGAGTTGAAATTCTGCAGAATTTCTTAGAACAGCTAAACAGCGACTTGGTGGTGTTGTTGTATTGTATTGTACTTGAAGTTGTTGTCTTGTAGTTTTGAATCCAGAAATAGTATATTAAACCAGCAGCTTTGACATTGACTGTAATGTGATGCATGTGATAGAAACTTTGCCCTTTAAGGTTAGTCTTTCTGTTCCCTATGGGTTTGAATTTCTGGCCCGATGTTGAAAAACATTTACGCGACTGATGTTTGTCAGATGAGTCATCTCGCGGGGCACAAAACCTGTTTTTGTACTCAAATGCTTCCTTGTGATGTGTCCCGGTGGAACAGTCTAACCACTCTGCGCTATTAGTCATTCAAAATCCCCTCTATTTTGGTTTCTGAACGTGTTGTTTTTGTTATTATGCCTATAGTGAGCTACAGTAAGGTACGGTTAGCAAGCTAAGCTGTAATTAATGATGAGTCCGGTTATTTCTGCTGTTCTGAATTTCCCGGTACTGAATGTTATGTGTGGCTCCTGTTGTTGTGACTGGAGAGATGTTGTCATGCTAAAAGGTTTTTTAGGGTTATGGTGTAATGCTACACCATGTCCATGCAATGGAAGTCAATGGGGGCCAATGTTTGGTTACCAACATTCTTCAAAATATTTACTTTTATGTAAGACTGAAGAAAGATAGTCATACAGATTTGGAATGACACAAGGATGAGTAAATGATAAAAGATTTGTCATTTCGGGTGACCTATACCTTTAAATAAAATCTAAAGGTCTGCATACAAAAACAAATGTCATGCCATTGATGTCCTTAAAGGGCAGAACAAGTTCATGTGATGTTAGATAAGCTTGACTGTGTGATCGGTAACATTTCTTTTTTTGTCTTGCAGGTTATGTTTTTCACACTATGTGCTGAATGCTCACAATGCCAGAAAATATTTAAGAATCGTCGTCTTTGGAAGAGCATTACCGGTTCCAGTGGAACCTCTAGGACTTACAAAATCGTTTTGCAAAAAACGAATCCAAAAGCAAATGCGGCAATAAGCGGAAAACTTGGGGACCGGAGCATCGCCGACTGCTCACCGTTACAATGCCTGTGCAAGCCCCGCAATGGACCGAATTTCTGTTGTGCGATATCTGCACACAAACGTTCGAGGAGAGCCATCGCAAGCCCATCAGTCTGGGCTGCGGCCACACCGTGTGCAAAATGTGCTTGAACAAACTGCATCGCAAGGCCTGCCCCTTCGACCAGACCGCTATTAACACTGACATCGAGCAGTTGCCAGTGAACACCGCCCTACTACAGCTAGTCAGTGGACAGGTGAGTAACTATAACAAGTGAAAAATGCGAGACATTCATCTTGGTAACATGTTTATCACTGTGTTTTCCTTATATGGATGCCATGCATTTTTTAAAGGGGTTGCTCCCACCCGCAAAACAACCGAGGTAGTACAGCAGTTCCCCACCTTTTAAACAATGTACTTAGTTTCCTTTCCAACCAGTTATGATGATAACAACGTGAAGCAAATACTAAAAATATCAAGTTCTGGGCACACATGCATTAGTCGTAGTTAAGGTGGAGCATGTTTATTAATGTGCATCATACCTGTGATGCAGAATCAAGAGGTGGAGTCGCTATTCACTAGATCACAGGGCATTGGGTTTATAAATATCACCTTGTGGTTGTTCCTGTCTGGTTGGATTGCAATCATGATGCGGCGCACTGAAACGTGTGACTGCATGACTGCTGACTTGTGTGCGCTTTTGCATGTATGTCCATCTTAATGCAGCTATCAGCTGATTTATCGTGGTCTTCAGCCAGTATAAACACACATGGTACTTGCTCATAAAGAGAAGGAAGAAAGGTGTTGAATCAACATTATTCAGCATTTGTAGAAATGTGGCTCTTTTGTAGGATTGTTCCTCTCTTTGTTTTTGTTTCAATATATGAGAACTGTTTCTTAGCGTGATGTACGGTATTGTTGTGAACATGTTTTGCATGATAGGAACACATCAAAGAATATGGATGGCCCCATCAAAAGCTTTTCTGTTCTGCCCAGCAATGTGAGGAATGCAAACAAGGCAGCATGTACAAGAATTATTTGTAGCCGCACAGCGACTATCTTTAGGTGTTGAAAAAGGCCTTTAGTTTTTATGAGAGCTGTTTTTAGGTGCATGCAAAATAGCTTTTAACACACATAACAGGTGTGTAAACAATCCGTTGTTGTTAAAGAACTATAGTCTGGTTTCCATTACACATTTGCAAAAAAACGTTTGTGATATTTTCCAAACAGCTGTACGAAAATATTTTTGAGTTGTACGAAAACCATTTTTAGGTGTACAAAAACTATATGTTTAGCTGTATGAGAAAAATGTTTAGGTTCATGAGAGAACATTTTTTATGTTCAAAAAAACAAAAAGAATCTCAAAAAGAAAGAATCTATAATATGGGGATGGTTTGGTTTACAGAAAACAGATACCATCACCTGCAAGAATACATTTGTACATCATGCACACTATGATGCTCAAAGATATTTGGAAGGAAGTACCATGTTTTTTCTCCGCTGCAGGTTTTGAAACCCCAACCAGTCACCTTACTGACAGATGAAGAGGACATCAAGAACTATGAGGAGTCTCGCACGTGTGTGGAGGACCTGGCCCTCTACCTCAAACCCCTGAGCAACACCAGAGGTCTCTTCAACATTTTTTACAGAACATTTTGATAACAACATTTACATCAGTCACCAAATTGTTTCATCAAAAGCCATTTAGTGGCACGGGACATTGTGAACAGGTCTTTACACACAGACACACTGTGAATGCTTGATTCTGTTTCGTCTCTGCCCGTGCAGGTGCAGCGGTGAATGGTGCCGCTCAGAGCGTGCTCAGCAGACCCATGCAGAGGAAGCTGGTGACGCTGGTTCACTGCCAGCTCGTGGAGGAAGAGGGACGAATCAGAGCCATGCGGGCGGCCCGGTCTCTGGGGGAACGTACCGTCACCGAGCTCATCCTACAGCACCAGAACCCTCAGCAGCTTTCCTCTAATTTGTGGGCAGCCGTGAGAGCCAGGGGATGCCAGTTTCTTGGCCCTGGTAATACTTTACCTTCTATCTGTGGTTGTATGCTTGTGAATATATTTGTGGGTACTCATTTAAAGTTTTTGGTGCTCCACAGCTATGCAGGAAGAGGCTTTGAAGCTTGTTCTGCTCGCTCTGGAAGACGGTTCCGCCCTATCACGGAAGGTTCTGGTCCTGTTCGTGGTCCAAAGACTTGAACCTCGTTTTCCTCAAGCATCAAAGACCAGCATCGGGCATGTGGTGCAGCTCTTGTACAGAGCCTCCTGCTTTAAGGTGCCTCTGATGTTTCTGTTCTTAGTTACGATTGATTTGAGATGATTTGTATTTCTTAGTAAGTCTATGTGTTTGACCTTTTTTAAGGTGACAAAGCGCGATGAGGATTCCTCTCTAATGCAACTGAAAGAGGAGTTTCGCACGTACGAGGCTCTCCGGAGAGAGCATGACTCTCAGATCGTTCAGATCGCTATGGAGGGAGGACTGCGTATCGCACCTGACCAGTGGTCCTCGCTGCTGTATGGTGACCAGTCCCATAAATCCCATATGCAGTCCATTATAGATAAGGTATGACGGTATAGGAATGTTATTGTTGTTTCTGAGGGCGGTATTGTTTTTGTATTTATTACATAAGAAGTAAATGTTGTTTCATCACATAAATGTATTATGTAATAAACCTTTTATGTAAAAGATTAAACAAAAGAGAGACAAAAAATTGGAGATGAGTCATAACGTTTTCGGTAATGACCAGTTTTTTTGTTTTAGGCAGATACTGTTCAGATTGTTTAATGACTTTATTTTATAATCTCACTAAATGGTGCCAGTTTGTCCAAAATAAAACTATGGCGCCATCTAATGTATTCTCACTAAAACACTTCTTCCTGTGAGAGATGTGGGTGATGTATGTATAAATGTGTTTTAGTTACAGACGCCGGCGTCCTTCGCTCAAAGCGTACAGGAACTCACAATAGCCCTGCAGAGAACCGGAGATCCAGCCAATCTCAACTGCCTCAGACCTCACCTGGAGCGGCTGGCTGATATTGACCCCAGTCCAGGTGCGCTTGGTTTTTATTTAATTTCTAATTTTGATCGTATATATATATATATATATATATAATGTAAGTTTTTTTTTTTTGCACAAACAGATGCTCCTGCACCGACATGGGAACAGCTTTCCAAAGGGTTGGAGGCGGTGCGTACAGTGGTTCACGGTCTGGTTGACTTCATCCAGAACCACAGCAAGAAAGGAGGAGATCAACAGCAGGTCAGTATCCACATCCCCTCCTCCACAGTCACCCAGATCGACTCAAATAGAACCATGAGCAAGAATATCTCTCGTATCTCCACAGCCACCCCAGCACAGCAAGTACAAGACCTACATGTGTCGAGACATGAAACAGAAAGGAGGCTGTCCACGCGGAGCAAGCTGCACCTTCGCCCACTCTCAGGACGAACTGGAAAAGTAAGCGTCTTTCGGCTAAACATGACCTACTGTTCCATATTAGCATTAGCATTAGCCTCATCTTCTGTTCTCTGATGGCAGGTACCGTAAAATGACTAAACGCCGGGGACTGCCGCATGACCTCAGCCAATCTCTAACCCAGCTGGATGAGATTGATATCGGTTTGCTACCCGAGGAGATTCCGGTGATGGAGGGGCTTCCACGCAAGTCCGCCTCCATCACCAACGGCATTCTAGCGGCACGCCCTGGCTCTACCATAACCCATCTGGTGTCAAGAGGATCAGACCCGTCTTACGACCCATCCTACAAAGCAGCAAAGATGGACTCGGGGAGTCTTAGTGCCCCGGGATCACCTCCAGACTCGTGAGTTGGGCGTCACAATAAATATTGTATTAGCGATTGAAAATAACAAAAGGAAATCATCCACAGGCATGGCTGATACCATTTCTTCTCTTGCAGATTGGAATCCATCCCGAAAGCAACAATGTCCCTCAATTCCTACTCCAGGATGACAAGCGATGAACAGAAGCACATTCCTCACATGTATTCATCACACCCGTCTGATCTGTACTACCCTGAAGCAAGAGCACCACCACCATCTACCCAATATGAATCCCCCCAGTACTCTGCAGGTACAAATGGCACTGTTATTTGACTCGACACTGCTCTCTGCACTACTCCAGAGATAAGTCACAATGTCTATTTTTCACTTCAACAGCTAATCCTTACCCCCAACACCACACCCACCCACGTTACCCCCGCCACCCCGCTCCACCTCCGGATCCACCTTACCCAGACTCGTATCCCAGCTCCTACACCTCAGAACGCCAGTATTCCAACCCACCTTCCCATTACGGATACCCTTCACACCACGACGGACGACGACATCCATCGTACACGAGCCACGCCCATCCCCAAGCGTTCCCTCCGCAAGAAGAGTTTGTCCGGAGAAGTCCAGCACCCATGGACGTCCCACCCCTACAGTCCCAAAGCGCCAGCACCTCATACCTTCCAGAATCAGCTCAGGAGAGATACATCTTGAGGAATTATCAAAGGGTAAGAAACACAAATAGTTTATTTTTGTGGCTTATGTTGTCAAAAATGGTGCCTGACGGGTAAAAATCCACCGCCTGTCCACAGAGTGCTTACACTCGTCCACATCCCTCCCTTGACTACCTGAAGCGCCGCAGACAGGAGATCATGGCTCAGCTGGAGCAGAGTAAAAAAGTCGTCTCCCAGACTTCGTTTGGCTCCACGCCCTCGTACGACCCCAGCTATCCTCAGGACACGAGGGGGCAAAGTCATGTAAGGACACTGGCGAATATTTTTCCAAGATAAAACATTACTAACATCGGCCAAAGTAACAAACGGGTCATTTTCAAATGTTTTGCAGTACATGGAGAACTCGTATGGTTTTGGACATTTCCGTGAGCCAGAATACACCACCTCCTCATATTCACCTTGGTCGTGTGACACCTTCGGGTCTTACATTGGCAGCAAAGATATGAAGTCCAAAGAGGGCATGAGCTCAATGGAAGTAAGTTCATGTTCTGCAGGTTTATATGAATATGAAGTGTGGGTTTGGTTATTTGGGCACCATCTACGTCTCATAAAAAGAAAGATTATTAAATTGTCTTGCAAAAATCTGAAAGCTCAGCTTAAGTCATTATTATGAGCTTATTGGTGTGATTTAGGATAAGGAAAGGAGACCATTGTCAACAGAGTTTTGTTCATTTTAAGCAGAAAAAGCATTACCAACTTTAAACTCAAAGCATTACAAGGACATTTGTCCCATTTTCTCCCACACATTTACATTTGAACTATTTCAGTGGGCACTCCAAAACTAAACTCCACGGGGTGTAATCATACTGTTGACAAACCAAAGGCCAAATGTGTTACAAATGAGTGAATATACATATTAAGCTTTTAAGTTGGATACAGGTTTCATAAATAAATAAACAAAGATATGAAATGTTATAATGTAAGTCCAAGTGTCGCTTTATTTTCCCATGTGTTTTTAAAACTCTTCCAGCCAAACTTAGACAAGGGTGAAGGTCTGAGACCTCACGGGTTGGAGCTTCGGCGCAGAGCGGCAGATGTCAAAGACGACGACCCCATCATTCCATTTGGCTCGCTGCCGACCGTGTCACGCTTCGGAGCTATCTCACGCACGTCCAAACCAGGCTACCCGCCAAACAACCCAATGCCAACCTCTGCAAAACATACAACTGCTGGTAAACTCCTAGGGCTTATAAAGCTAAACCTGAACTCTCATTTCATGACATTTATGTCTGCATCATATATCTCAGCTTAACTCAGGATTGTTTTCGTGTCTCAATGGTTTAGCTGACTACACCTATGGGAACCACAGTGGGTGGAGTGCCGACGCCTACCAGCACCACCAAATGTCTCAGGGGCACTTTAGTGAGCGGTATGTTTTGACAGAATATTGATATTCAGATCATTTCGTTTATACTATAAATGTTTAGAACATTTTGATGATGTCGCACAGTTCGGGTATGTCCCCTGCGGTGCAGGCGAGAGAGCAGCTGAGGATGGAGCTTCAGCAGGTCAACCAGCAGATCAACCAACAGAAGCACAGCCGCATGGAGGTAGAACTTCACTTTATAAAACATATTTAAGTTTGTCATTTTAGACATCCAAATCATTAAAATTAGTGACTGCAGTAGTAAAATTTAAGCTTTCCCTCTCTCTCTCTCTGCAGATCTCAAGCTCCCGAGCCGACTGGTCCTCTGGGAGTTTGTCGAGTGAGCAGCTAAGTCTCGAGCTTCACCAGGTGGAGCGAGAGATCGGCAAGAGGACACAGGAGAGGGCCATGGTCAGTGATACTCGCAATTTATAGTGCTCACATTAATTATTCACAATTAATATATTCTGTCACCTGTGAATAATTTATGAGGCCGCGGATGGTTCTAGGGCAAAAATCAATTTCTATCCAAGGGCATTTCTAAGAGTTGTTTACTTTGAAGGGTTTGAATATGTGAATATTTTTGTTCAGGAACGGCCCCAGCGTGCGATTTGCATTCCTGTGCTTAAACTTGATTTATTTTGCCTCCAGGAGAACCACGACGGCAAGTACAAGCTGGTCTCAGTCGAGAACGGCCAAGGCGAATGCGCTCTGAAGCGAGACGAGCACCCGCTGACTCTCAGGTGAAATGTTGTGTTAATCACACTTTTTATTGAAATAAAACACAAACATTATTTTCGTGCAAATGCAGCCTAGGTTTGTTTTGAAATATGCACAAGTGGGAATGCATGTGTCCATTCACTATTTAATGCAATAGTTCTCATTGTCTCTTGTTTATTTCTCTGGTTGCAGCGAGAGCTCCAACGGCTCCATGGGTCTGGCACAAGACCGCAGTCTCATGAGCAGCAGCATGTCCTCGCTGACCAGCAAGACGTCATCTCTCAGTTTGTCCTCGGAGCAGGTGGCCAGCAGCCCCGATCTGCCCAAGAACGGACACTCCTAGACAGCTCTTTCTACCTCAGCCTCTCCTTCCACCATCACCATCACAACACATCTGCAGAGCTCCAGCTGGCTATTCTATCCCAGGTTAACCATGCCACACCATCATTTGCACTTGAGTTTCACTTCCTCTGACAACGGAGTTCAGGAGGAATCGCTGTGCGTGAGCTTTGACTCGATTTCCTTTTCTACATCTCTTGGCAGCAGTATCTGCTGTTGAGTGCATCACCTTTTGTAAGACAAGCCTTACTCATTGCCTTGTAAACCAGTGAATATACTCAGTCTTAAATGTTTGAGAGTCGACATTGATGATGATTTCAGTTGTTTTGTAATTGGAAGTCCACGATTTGGGGTTTCGAAACTTTTTGGTAGTTGCTTTAGAGCTTGGTGTCACGTTTACACTCGTCACAGTTTACCGATTTAAGGATCATTTTTACAGTAACTACAAACCTGCCGCTTATTCATTGAACAGCCACTAAATCAGTTTTATGATGATGAGGTTCGCAACTGTGTATTATGTTTCACACGTCAGGCTTTATTCTGTAAAATTAGATTTGTTTACAGTGTTTTTTTGGAATGACTTTATTTTGGTTAAAAGTGTTTGCTAAATCGACCTTAATTCAGTTCATACCCACAAAAGCCTTTTCCAATCTTATTAGGGTTTTTATTGTATTACACTGTTTGTTCAACTGCCTGTGGGACTTCGATTGAACCTCCCACCAGAAGATCTTTGCTACTGTCCTCAGGGATTATTTCTTTTTAAGCAATGAATAGAAATATATATCAAGGTCAAACTTCATGGCAAATTACAACAGAAGATGGATGTTGAGTCTTGGGTTGCTTTAAGTAAACTAAGGGGTTGCCACATATCAAATGCACCCCACTTATATTTTCTTAATTTCTTGAATTTTTCCATCCCGAGGATGGAAAGATGGACGTTACGATAACAAGGATACATTCTGTTTTAAGAATGCGTGTGTGATAACCACTCTTCACATTGTCAGTGAAATATATAATCTCCAGAAAGCCTGGTGCTTTTTGTAGCAGATAGTTTGCACGTTTTTATGCGATGTGTCATCAAAAAAAAAGACTCCTCCATTCTCATGTGTCTAATGCCTATGAAGTTTGAAGATGTTTTGTTTTGGTGGCCAGGTTCAATTGAAATCCCTTACAGGTTTTTTCATTGTTGAACAATGCATATTTTGTCAAATTTGAAATTTTCTCAAACAATATTTTCAATTTACATATCAGTGGCTGAGCAAACACTCATTGGGCTGTAAGCCTGATCTGACTTTAATTTGCAGACTTTTTCTGTTGATTTTGGTGGAAATCTGCACATGGTAAAACATATTTGAGCAGGGAGAACTTTCGTCAGTAAAACATTATCAAACTAATACATAAACGCGCACGTGTCAACAGATACACTTGCAAGATTTTAGAAAATGTACAAAAACGCTTGCGCTGTAAATCTCAAACTTGCATTTTTCCACGTAGACTTTGTTCTTAGTGGTGAGATCTCATCACGTAGGAAACACTGTTATGCTTTTGTAACTTATCTTGAAGTTGTTTTATATATTTTTTTTATTTCACCCAGAATATAATAGTCTCTTGAGACATCAGACCACGATCTTAAAAGCACCTATTTTGGTGGAACATGCAGTTTCTAATGTTTTACGTTCATTCTTTCATTATCATTGTTATGGTGTTATTATGGCTTTGGTCTGAGCTTTTGACATTAACGCAATCGTCAAGATTGGATATAACGACTTTGTTTAGATAACAAATGTAGATAATTCTGGCACAGTGTTGAATTCCCAGATTTTCGAAAGAAAAACTGATTTGTTGTTGGTTTGGCGCCCCCCCCAGTTGATATAGATCTTTATGTTAAAAACTTTGTGGCTGAGCTTATCAGAATTTGTTTAGGATCAAGAATATTTTCTTAACAATAGAGTTAAAATAACATCCACCTCGTTCTTTATCTCAGGGTTTATTTTCAGTATAATTGGGGCGCATTTGTCAGGACTGAACCTACATCAAGACTGTGCCTTTCTATTAACGTGTCGGGTATATAAATGTAGCCAAACCATCTTTATTTATAATATTTCCAATCTTCTGTCTTCTACGTCAGCATTTATATTAAATGATCTCTTCAAATCTGCCGGCTTTCAGACCGCCGAGTACTGCCTATCCTTTCAGAGATAAAGGAAAATTATTGCCAGGTCATTTGTTTGTGTAGCCATTTCGTGTATCTTCACGCAAGTGGATTTGAGTATTTAAGCGTGTTTCTTGGCGTGATTGTGTTTGGTCCATCTTTTTTATGTAAAGTCCTGAAATAGAACAAGGAAATGTGTATTTAGTCATCGTTTGATGTCTTTTAATTGAGTATCATGGAATATTTCATGTAATAGGAGAGAAGGTATGATGATACAGGTATACACGTTGTCTGTTCTTTTGCACCTAAGCGAGACTGTTTTTCAATGTTTCCTTGAACGAAACGCAGATGTTAATAACTATTCTCTCGCAAAAGGGCTTCATTTACTGTGGTGTTGAAATCATGTGTTCGATGTCAGCCATTTGAAAATGTACAACCACTTTTAACATATTGTTGCAAAGCAACATTTACACGATCTCCCCGTGAGCCGACGGGGATTACCTTCAATTCGAAAAAAAGAAACCAAAACATTTACCAAAACGGGTAAATCTTACAAAACTTGAGATGATTTTGAAATCATGTTGTACCTTGAAATTAAGCAAAGAAAATATGAAATTATATTTAGCAAAAAGAATTAAAAGCCTTACAATTTTTATTACCATAATGGGAAAAATGCAGGCTTCATTTTTTTGCTAAATATATTTTTCTTGTAAGATTCACCCCTCAAATGCTGACATGAAAAGTGTTTTATCGGAGTCAAACAAAAACTAGTTTTTGTCATTGTAACCCATTTATTTATTGTAATTCTTGACTGTTCTGATTGTTCTGGCTTTTAAAATTAGAATGTAGCGTTTAATAATGTAAAACGTCGTAAACCTGCAAAGATTTAAAACAGGTGCCTCATTCACCCAAGACTCCAGTTCCCGCGAAGAAATGATTTATGGTACATATTGTTCCCCGGTCTTTCGGGGAATGTACACATTGCACACACACATGCAAGAGGATATTTTGGTTGTAGAGAATTCGCAATGTTACTTGAAAACAAGGGTTGTGCACACAAATACAAGTTTTTAGTGTTTTAGCGTATAGCTGTAGTATGTAGTTTTGAAATGAATGATCGATTGTGCATGAGTGCGCATTCCGATTTGTCCAATGGGAGTGCTGTCCACCTCATTTCTGTATTGTTTGTTCCCACTGAAGCATACTTGTCGCTTGCACACATATTGACTTTTTGTGAGATGGGTTGTTGCATTGTGGTCTATGATTCCCAACATTGGGAAATCTGATTGATTTTGACGGTTTCTCTCATGTTATTTCATGATAAGACTTCTTAAATTAAGGTACACTTTAACATCGACATAAGGAAAATACATGTTTGTATATTATACTCCATTAAGGAATGTTTAGAATTATATTTCTCCAATGTGGATGTAGTTGTAATACTTTTTCTTTTTGTACAAGAATTCACTGTGTGAAATATTTCGGATTGCATTTTTGTATAATACAATTGCTTTTCTTCTGTAAGAGGGCACGGGGTATTACCAACTGGATTTTTGAATTAGATATTAACACTTGAAATTATTTAATAAGAAATGTATTTTATGTGCGGCAGTGATTCTGGCATGGATTATGAATAAATGAAATTGTAAACCATTTCTTTCTTGTTTGTCTTTGTTATGCACACATTTGCACAACAACACTTATCATTAGTACAACTAAAGTCCATAAATGACCTTTAGTTAAGACATAAAATAACTTCTGGCCTTAAAAAGGAATTTGTTGATTTTGGATTTAAAATGTTTTTAACAATAATTGTTTGTTCCACATTACAAATCACGTCTCCCTTTGCTTGTGACTAACAGAACCCCAACAATCAATAGCTCAAAGGTTGGCTTAAGTAAATTTTCTCTAGTTGCCGCAGTTTCCTCAGGCCACTGACCTGGCCAGAGATCAGTGTTGTAGAACACAGCCCAAGCGCACGTCTTTAAAAACCGAAATAAGACAACATCAGGTAAGTGGATAATATACACGATTAATGAAACGAATGATCCGATCAGAAGCTTGGAAGAACATTTTTCATGATAAATGTTGTGATTTCTGATCCTGTTTAGTTGTAGAAAGTATTGGTAGTGTTGGTCTTGCATAAACCTTTGCTGTAAAGACCTGATGTTAGTTCAGATTACACATCAGAATAGATGGATTTTACGTACTCGACAAACTGTAGTGAAATTTAATTTATGTCGGGTGCTTACGATTTTGGCCACGATTTGGCGATTTAAGATTCTTACAATCCTAGACTTAAATCTGTAGTCTTTGATGGCTAGTTTGACAAATGATGACCACCATGACCAAAGTTTTCTTTCAATAACATTTCGAGATGCAGTCCAGTTTCTCCTTCAACAACCTATTACGTAAAACTTGTAAAAAAAAACATTTTCAAAGTCTTCCGAACCATTACTAATCCATGCTATGGTTCCCATTAAATAAACAACACGCTGTGCAACTTAAAACTAAGATCTTTCTACAAAGGTTGTGCAACGCTGTTTTCAACAAAAGCAGTATTACTGAAAATAACCTTTGGTTATGGACTAAATCAGTCAAATCTGCAAATGAATTTTAAATATGGACCAAATTAGCCAACTTCCCCTGGACTAACTTCTGATTCCACCTGAGCAGGATGAAGCTTTTAAAATGTCTGGGGATTCTCTGGACGTTTGCCATCTGTTCAGGGCACAAGATACACGGCACCAAAGATATCTGCAACGCAAAGCCCAAAGACCTGCCTTTGGAGCCACTGTGCGTCTACCGCAACCCAGACGTCGCAGTAGAACCTACTCAAGCACCTGAGAAGGTCCCGGCTGGCACTAACCCCCGAGTGCTTGAACTGTCTAAAGCCAACAGCCGTTTCGCAATCACACTTTTCAAGCAGCTATCTGCAAGAAAGTCCAATGGTGAAAACATATTTCTATCTCCGCTTAGTATCTCAACTGCTTTTGCGATGACAAAGCTAGGGGCTTGCAACCGAACACTGGAGCAGCTCATGAAAGTAAGATGTCAGCTGTGGTACACAAATTTGAAAGTTGAGATTTCAATCGATGGAGGTCAACAAATACTCAATTTTTATGAATACAGGTGTTTCAGTTTGACTCGATAAAGGAGAAGACGTCAGATCAGGTTCATTTTTTCTTCGCCAAGCTGAATTGTCGACTTTATCGGCGAAAGCACGAGACGACGGAGCTGATCTCCGCCAACCGGTTGTTCGGAGACAAATCTACGATTTTCAACGAGACCTACCAGCACATCAGCGAGATTGTGTATGGGGCCAAGATGATGCCCCTTAACTTTAAGGTCAGTTGTCAACAATTCCTAAATGTTCCGAGGGGCATCCATTCCTTGTGGTTGTACCGAACACAAATTTTGTCTTGCAGGAAAAACCAGATGATTCAAGGATGGTGATCAACGAATGGATTGCCAACAAAACAGAGAACAGAATAAAAGAGACCCTACCAGAAGGTTCGATAGATTCCGAAACCATATTAGTCTTGGTCAACGCTATCTACTTCAAAGTAAGCGAGGATGCAGAGAAGCATAAGCTTATGTAACGAAACACAAATGAGATCAGCTTCCTCTGATTTTTGCTTTCTAGGGCCAATGGAAACACAAGTTTGATAAGCAAGATGTCATGAACGTAGACTTTCACGTTAGCGAAACACACATCTGTCCCGTACCCATGATGTACCAAGAGAGGAAGTTCCAGTATGCTTCCATACCCGACGACAAAGTCAAGATACTCGAGTTGCCCTATAACGGAGGTGACATCACAATGGTACTGATTTTACCCAATGAAGGCACATCTCTGTCAGAAGTAAGTCATTTAGTCACAATTCTTCTTAAAATCATCTCGTTGTCGTACGTAACACTTGCGTAACACTGCATCCAATGAAGGTGGTGGCTAACATGAACCTCAAGACACTTGTTGGTTGGCTTGATAAAATGAAAGAGACCACAGTGACCATGCAGATCCCTCGCTTTCGTATCGAGGACAGCTTGAGTCTCAAAGAGGAACTGGAGAAAATGGGTCTTGAGGATCTTTTTAGTTCATCGCATGCCAGCCTTCCAGGTATGACTACCTGTTACATTCGACAAACCTGACAGAAAACGTCCCACTGCTGAATATTTATGCACAATATGCATGTTATTTCGTACCAGGCATGGTTGCAGAGGATGGGCCTAACCTGTACATCTCCGACGCCTACCACAAAGCCTTCCTCGAGGTAAAAGTTCAAAATATTTTTAAAACCCAATATCAAGTTAAGGTGCAGTCAAACCATCTGATTCATCTTTCAGGTAAATGAAGAAGGCAGTGAGGCTGCCGCCGCCACAGCAGTCGTGGCCAAAGGACGTTCCTTAAACCCTTTCCGGGAGTCATTCATAGCAAACAGACCGTTCCTTTTGCTGATCCGCGAGTCCAGTATCAACGCACTGCTTTTCACCGGTCGAGTGGCAAACCCTTGTGGGAGCAGCTAATATGGATCCATTCGGTTCTGCGATGATGGTTTTTGCTCAACTTCGTGGTTCATCGTGACCTTGTCGAACTGCCTTGTTTCTGTATTATTGGTAATAATATTGGTTCTTGAACAAGCAAGTACCGTAGACACATCAAGAACATATTTAGGTTTTGAAAAAGAAACAGCAAAAAATATATGTACAGGCAATAATGATAAAACAGGTTTATTTTTTCATATTAGAAATTTGGGTTTAGCAGTATCACACAATCTGGGCGTACATACATTTAAAGAACATAATAAAAAATCCTTCACAGTTACACTTAAAGTGCTTTATTTCTATTTAGAAGAATGAACTTGACAGACTGCCAGTGAGACAAAAACATAGTGGTTATGGTTTAAAATGGCATTCACATTGTTAATCTTGTCTAATAGTTTCCTGTACCATTTCACATGATGATCCTCTCTTAAATTTAGACACATCATAAACTCTTGACTAACGTCATATAACTAATTATAACTTTTATCACCTATGAATATAATGTCTAGATTTTTTTTAACGATATGTTGACTATTTCAATAAATATTGGTTTGCTATTAAAATTTGCGTAAATAACTTCTAAGATACTGTCATGTTTGGAATTTGGGGCGACTTCCAAGAATGAAATGCCTCTATATTTTGTTTTATCTCATGGTAAAATATTTTCCTAATTTTTTTATGTAAAACGATTAACATCTCATAAGACACATGAAAGAACTTTACAGACTATATTGCTTTTTGCAAAATAAACGATATCGCAAGACAAGCTGTCAATGTCAAACTTTTGGCTTCATTTGGTGCAAATTCTGATGCCTAGAAATCTCTTTACGTTTGGCCATTACAAAAGATAAAGACGACATGCGAATAAACAAAACCTGCTGATGGCCAGTAGAAAAACTACGTCTTGCTTCCTTGTACAAAGATATTTGGAGGTAAGAAAACTTGTTTGATGAAATATCACGTTAGCTTGCTTATTCAGACTAGAATTAATATATTTATAAGCTAAATGCATCAGAACACATTGCTCTAGATCAGAGATGCCCAAAGTTTTTCCTATGAAGGGCCAAAAATGAAACTTGAATGAGGGCTGTGGGCCGAAAGTAATGTTAAATTATACCAAACTATATTTAGGAATCTCTCCATTATTGTTCATTGTGTGTCACAAATCACATTGGCCCAAACAATTCTCTGTATTAAATCTCATTTTACATTCCCCAAAAGAGTTTTAGTCAATGGCTTTTTTCCCTTTTTTCTGAATGACAAGGCGGGCCAAAGCAATGGCCACCATGGGCCAACTTTGGCCCCCGGGCCCTAGTTTGGGCATCTCTGCTCTAGATGGTCTCTGATGCCATTAAACAAATTCTTAAAATGACTTGGTATTATTATAAGGTGTTCCCAAAAACAAGTAGAGACATGCAGTTCACCACCTTTCACAAGCTTAAACATGACATGAAAAATAGGAGGTAAATTGATTTAAAATATGTTATCACATTTGCCGAAATGCATAACTGCTTTAAATGACATTATGCTTTTTGGGTAAAATTGTGATCAATATTTGACTTTGATTACGACTACTAACCCGTGAGTTAATAATCAAATTACTCATTTGCACGACTTGAAAAAAGTTGAGAAAAGTTGTGCACCACTTTATTCGAAAGCAACTTGGCGATTTCGGAAATGGGGTGAAATATTGCTTCGTAGGTAGTTCCATAGCATAGACATTCTGTAACACTGTGCTATGAGCTGATGTCATTTGGTTAGACGTGACTTGTTCAGTCAACACGTTTAAACTGCAGTAGATGTATTTTCATATAGAAACATTATACAGCCTAGTATATACACTGTAATGACACATTTAAGTTATTTAAAGCTTCAAAGCAAATACAAAAGCAAAACACATATTTGAATTGATAATATTGTTAAGAACAAAAAAAAAAGAAGAACAGGCAGGTTGGTTGACCATTACAGGTCAAACGGGGAAAACATGCTGAAATTTTCATAAGCCCTAAAACCCAAATCAATACGACCAAATTTCGACTGCTGGAATGCATGATTATAGATCCCTTGTTATTAAATTGCAATTCATTCACATAGAGATAATATGATTGGCATACACACAAACAGGCCCATGCCCCAAATCTAAAATTAAAAAACTAAAAATTATAGGCAAAATATAAGAACCTGTTTTATATTCTTGATATATTCTAACATGATTATGCTGTTAATTGACAAAACCCTTTCTCGTGAAGTCACACCGTGACAAATAAAAGCAGTATCAACATGCTCGCCCCTGGCTTCTGCACTTCTGTACAACCGAGTAGAAATGACACAATTTCAGGATTGTATTTCCCTGCGACTGCGTCCGAGGCATGGGTTATATACATTAAGTGGAAATATTCGACTCTGTAGTTTTTTTTGCTGCTCTTGTGAAATATGGCGACCCGAGTTACCCAGAGCCCGACTTCCGAGTAAGAGGAACGGCTTGGTACGAACCAAAAAGGTAAACATGAAAAGTAAACGGTGAGTTCCTGATATTTGCAAGAAGTGTTTACCTGCTGACCTGTGTTCACGATTGTGATAAACGGCGAACGTTTCTAAAAGGTTTTACCTGTGTTAATACGAAGTGAGGTGCAAAATCGGAAATATCAGTAGCTGTTTTATTTTTTTATAATATGCATTAAACCTTTCCTAAAAAAAAAACAGTCACACGAAGTGTGATTCACAGCCTTGTAGAAAATGATAACAGTTTTACCACCTTTTTTCTTTCGTTGATCATTCTTAAAAACTGCCTTTGTGTAGTTATTATGAGTATAAATTGGTCTAAATATGCATAAGTGACACATGTATATAGATATACTGTTAATCTTAAAACCATAAAAAAATCATCCTCCACCCTGTGCCTGATCTAATCTCTCATTTTCCTCTAAATCATAAGGGTTTAAAAGACTTTCACAATATTTTTCGGTTCCTTTGGTTACTGAGAACTTCAGTAAATTCACGTCATAGCACCAGCTGAAAACATCTGTTCAAAAGCCAAGTGTCAAGGCACTTGACCCCACGAGGTTAAAGTGCCTTCCATCAGATGAAGGGAAAATGCTCAAAGTCATTCCGTGGCATCTCGGCATTTCCCGTTCATCGCAGACATACGGATTCTGTTTCCTACGAAAACAGTTCGGACGACCACTTCAAGTCCACGTCACGGATCATCTCCGTGTCAAAACTGCCAGAAGTCACGCTCTCCGAAGGACCATTTCCCCTGTGCTAACACGTTCTACAAACAAAACATCGTCAGACCAGTAAAACAAGTCGGAGAGACTTGATAATCTCAACGACCGACAAAAAAAACAAACACTGAACATAAAATAAGGTTGAGTGCATCCACGTATCTGTGTGCGACAGATCGGTATTGCGTAGCGATGTGTGTGAGGTAACTGAGCGGTATTGTAGCTTATCTGAGGTTGAAGAATTTACTGTTTTTTTATATTTCATCAACATTCAGCAGCTGGGGTTGTGTGTAGGGAGATATACGAAGGCTTTGCCGGGAAAGAAAACGCAAATAGGTATATCATTGTTATATTCTATCGTATTCTACCGCTTTTCCCCCAGCATGCCTATATCACAGTATAATGACCATGTGAGTGTTTAACTTATGAATTTTTCTATTCGTAGAACCTCTACGATCAGTTCTACAACTATTTTCTTTGCGTTATCTTTGAGGCCCGTAGGTTAAGTGATTAATGCGTTTCGATGTTACGGCAGCACTTAATACACAACAAAAAAAAAGAAATAAAATCTGATGTTGGGTCAGACCTGAGGGTCCCTAATAAAAAACGAACCCGTTTTTCTAAGCTTGCCATGGCCGGGGAGTACGACGTCCACCCCAGATTAATTTCGTAAGATTGTCTCAAGGCAGAATAGCGAAGGACCTTGACGTCCCCTTTTAGGATTCGTCATCTGGCACAGAGAAGTTTGGCAATTTTGATGCAATCTGACCAAATCGTAGCTAGAGCTTCTCTTTAGCTCGTCCTGAATTCCGAAAATTTGTAGTAGTACAAAAATATAAAAAAAACCTAACATATATAAAAGACAGGAGAGGCTAAAAATAAAACAAAAGATCACTGCATCGAGTGTGAGGTTGTCGGAGTGTGGCTTGTCTTCATTTGATGATGTCCTGTTCAGTTTGTACGGTGAAGGTAGATGCGGTTTAAAGCGGAAATACCATTTATAAATCCCTAAAGAATACTAGTCCTAGCGAACTGTTCGTTGCATTTTTATCATCCTTGCAAAAAAACGAAAATATAGAAGATCTTCGTCATAGTAGAATCTCCCTTTTTATCTGTTCTTTGACAGCAGCTGAAAAAACCTCCTGCTGGCTAAACTCTTTCCAAAGTTTCTCATTGTAAATGTTGGGAGCCAGAGAACAGAGTCCTGTTGGACACTGATGTCCTCTGTCTCTTTATGTTTTCCATCTAGGAGCCTTTCAATCGGGCCCAGTGGTGGATACTGAGGGTTGAACCCCATCTCCAAATGATGAACCTGCACCTCCCGCTCCCCCATTTCCCTCAGTCTCCTCCTGAGTGGGCGACTCGTCTTCGTTCTGGCCTCCGCGGGAGGTGACCGTGGTGGTCTCGGGCGAGGCGCTGTGGGACACCTCCTGCGGGGCGCAGCCTGGATGGTTCTTGCGGAAGTGCTGGTTAAGGATGGCCTGGAAGGGGAAGCTCTTGCCGCACACGTGGCAATGGAAGGGCTTGTTACCCGTATGCTTTCGGATGTGATACTCGAGCTGGTCCTTGCGGGTGTATTTTTTGCCACAGATGCGGCACACGAATGGGGTTATGCCCATGTGCAGCCTCATGTGGCGATCTAGGCTGCCTTTCTGGTTAAAAGACTTGCAGCAGTAGATGCACGTCAGTCGGGGGTTGTAGCGGAACCATCGATCTCCTACCTGTTCTCGAAGGTATTCTTCATATCCTCCCATGTCAAATACAGCCTGTTCCTCTCCCTGTAGAAGAAAACTGAAAGGTTACGATCTGCATTCATGATTATTAACTTATAACTTAATGACCATGTAAGCAAAATGTAAATCCAAAAATGTTAATATTTAATAATGTAATTTTATATAAATACATTATTTATATAAGGAAAGAATGAAGAGACCACATAATTGTTTTTGTTTCATTTTGTGAATTAGTGACAACATTTATCCCCAAATACCAAATGTAAATATTGATTTTATTTGCAGAAAATGAAAACATGACAAATTGGTCAAGATGACAAAAAAAGGAATGTTTGCAGATCCAAAAACAAGTTTATATTTATGATTAAACAACACAGTTCTGATTTCTGAATTTCAGGATCCATTCCAAATCATAATTTTTTAATACTGAAACCTAAAGTGAATCTCAAATTTGGTCAGACCATATGTCTTTGATATGATACCTGTGAGGTGGGGTGTCTCTGGTCGTCCACTCTTCCTGGAGATTCACTCTTGGCTCTCTGTCGATCAGCCATCACAACCACACTACCTGTTGGACTAAACCTGGTGAAAAAGCAACAATCTTTTATACTACAAAAAGGGTTTATATACAGCCCTATATACAATTATGCTTTACGCTTTTAAATTTCATTGACATTTCTTTAAAATATATGTTAAAACTTTTATACTTCTTAAAACAATATACAGTGCTGCTTGAAAGTTTGTGAACCCCTTGAGCTGTTCAGAGTTTTCAATGCAGCTGGGGCTTCACTTACTTTTGTGCATACAATGATTCAATCTTTCATGTAGTTTTTTGGCTCCTCACAAAATTCCCTGCAATGTGCAATTGATCAAAATACATCTGACATTTAATTTATAAAAAGCAGGTGATGATAAAATAAGAAAATCATGGTAAAACAACAGAAAACTCTGAACAGCTCAAGGTGTTCACACACTTTCAAGCAGCACTTTATGTTTCATATTCTGTCTTGGAAAAGAAACCATAATTCCCACTTCTGAAAGTGAACACCCATGTTTTACTGTTACAGTACATAAAAACATACATGTTATATACATTGCTTGTATATTATTTTGCCAAAGGTTGTTTTTATATAACAAGCGTTTGTAGGGAATAAGTTAAAAAGAGGGTGATTACATTTTGATGAAACATTCACAATTGCTTTTAGAGAAAAAAAAGTCACTATATTAAAAAAACAAACATTTTATTTCTAATAAAATATGGTGGCCAGCACAATTTTACTGTAAAACTGCATAAATATCAGGTTGTTTTTCATAAAAATCGAATCCAAGCTTGTGGAAAATAATCAGCGTGCTTCATATTTTTTCTGCTGACACTGGGTTGGGTACTTTAGTGAATGTTAAAGTGAGTCATAACATACTGTCATTTTATGGAACACACCCAACCAGCTATACATTATATTATCTTTCTTTGTGCTCCATAATAGATAGAAAGTGAAAGAAAGATATGATTGATGGGGGAGTAAGTGACAACATTTTGGGTGCACTATCATTTTAAGAAAGTAAAGCGTATGACAACAGTAAATATTAGCATAAGATTTTACACACCTTTCCGTCTCACTGAAGCTACTCGAAGGCTGTGAACTTTTTCCTCCTCGTCCCTCCTGCACCAGCGTGCTGCGTCCTGAGGTGTCAATCATCACAGTGGGCCCCTCCTCTGCCCCACTTCCCTCCGACGCCTGAGTCTCCGCCCCCATCCACTCCTCCATCCTTTCCGTCTTGATCCGAAATCCATCCACAACACGAACGGCCTCATCTCCACCCCTCTCCACCTCAGTCCCTGTCTCCACATACCACTGACCGGCCCGGTTGATACGCAGAATGGGTTCTTTCCCGGACCCCACCTCCTCTGAACCAATTCCGCTGTTCTCCACTATCTGAGGGCTCATAGACTCCCCCGGTGGACTGATCTCTCGCACCCCCCTGACATCACGGATGTTGATCACCCCTCCGGTGTTGCCAATCAACCTCGCGCTTCCGTGTCTGGGACTTATAGAGCGGGACCCACCCAATGCCGATCCACCCCTCCCTGACTCGACGGTGTGGCTGGCCGTCCGGTGCGCTCCGCTTCCCAACTCCTCCTCGACATCCGACAGGCTGATCTTAAAGTGGATCCCCTCTAAAATCTGAGTGCAGCGGTCGATGATGTGCTGCATTTGGAGAAAGCTGGCGGCCGTCAGGTAGCTGATGATGTCGGCGAGCTGCAAGCACAAGCGGCCCGTGTAGCAGAACGAAAGGAGCTGCTCGAACACGGACGGATTGCGGATCACCGAGATGGAAACGGTGCTCATCTCGCTCAGCGACATGTGGTCCCTGAAGTACGGGGAGCTGGCGGCGAGGACCACCTTGTGGGCGCGAAAGCTGTGGCCCTGAACGTTGACCACGATGTCACACAGGCGGCCCTGCATGCGCAGCTGGTTCAGGTGCGACAGGACCGAGTTGCTGAAGTCCGGAATATCAAGTTGGATGCTTCCTGCTCGTTCCATGCGGGCGGCCTATTTTGTTGCAGTTAAAAGCTGTTGGGAAAAACAAGAACTGCCTGTTATTACACTCGTCTGTTAAAGGGTCTCGAGAGCAGAAATAACATTTAAAATAAGCATGCCACATAAAACACGTTTTCCTATCCATACAACCCGAAAATCATTTCTGGAACACACTGTTTTATTGTTAATAAATATGTTTGATGTTGCCAAATCCAGAGGTTATTTCCGGGTCTGAGTTGGGAAATATCCTAAATATGAGGTGACCGGAACGCGGCATGAGATAACATTTACATTTATGCATTTGGCAGACGCTTTTATCCAAAGCAACTTACATTGCATTATACATTCGTTTCTGAGTATGTGCAATCCATGGGATCGAACCCATGACCTTGGCGTTGCTAGCGCCATGCTCTGTACTGTAACTAACGCGTGACCAGCTTGGTCTAAACCAATAGTATTGGTTTGGGGGCGTGGCCATCTGTTTTTTGACCAATGGCAGGCGGAGGGATTGTTTTGGAAACCTGTCAGAAACAGTTATTGCCACTCCTTTCGCTCACACTAGCGGTGCACGAAAAGTATGACAAACTTTACCTTGAAAGGGTGACAAGCTATTTTCTAAACTAATTCAATGTTAGACAACATTCTGACTGATGTTTTTTTTTTACAATTATCAACAGCGGCAATTGCACAATAACAATAAAAATGTGTACTCAAAAGAGTCTCCACCAACTAATTATTGAACAAACAAGTGTAAATCATTTGAATTCAATATTTATACAACTAAACTGTACAATTGTAGCACTGTTACATGTACATGCATTTAAAATAAAGAGAAGAAAACCTTTTGCTTTTAAGAAAGTTACATTTGCTCACCTTTGTAATAACAGGCACAGAAACCGCCCCACTACTGTAACAGTTCTCGGCACACTTGCACTTTATGGCTACAAAGCGCAGCTGTTAGAGACCAAAGTTGCCATTTTTTCATTGCATAGCTCAGCAGGACAGATTCGCGGTAATACTTCGTCAATCTGTGTTTCTGACATAGTATCGGCCGACTGTAACGGCAACCGTAACCGGCGGCGTGGCACCTCGGGTCGGTTACAGTAACGCACCGCAGCGCGGCGATGCGATAAAGCCCACCGAAAACCGCACACACACCCCGGCGCGGCGCAGGCAGGGAGGTGCCTTACCCCCGTCCACGCCAAATTTATATGAAAAAACTACAATGCCAAAACACAGTTATCCTATCTTTAACGACAGCCTGTTTTACGTGATTTGGCATTAAAGGTCAAGCGTTCCACGGCGACTATTTATCGTTATACTTATCGCCAGGGCTGCCGCTGTCGCTTTCGGTTCCTCCGCAGCTCTCATATTCCCCCATGTATAACATGAGCCAATGTACAGAAAACGCTTGGAATTGTGGGAAGTGTAGTTCTGTTGCGCCGCAGACGCAGCGCCTCGCGATACGCGGCTTTGGCAAAGAGGACTCGCGTTCCCATGATGCATTGCGCGCACCATTGCCGTGAAAGTGGGTGAAGAGTTTGGTTGCATATTTTGGTAACAGTTTCGTCTAGTGTTGTGTATGTGTGAATCGGTAATGACCGCAAGACGATGTCAAATGACAAATATTGATTTTGCGCGGTCGTAAACACAAATAGGCTGCACTTTTTTTTTAACAAAACGCACCAAAATGTATAAGAAACGGGTGTTATGTAAAGTCTTGTCGCAGGGTGCATTCCGTGACATCAGTAAAATGAACCCACTGAACCCATGAAGAATATACATCATTAGTCACGTGTCTTAAATCAAGCAAAATCTTGATTTGCATAGTAATGCATTATTCATGTTATTGGAGAGATTTGCTTTACAGTCACGCTTAGATTTGCTTAACATAATAATGTTTTTAATAAAAAGAAAACAAAATAGAATAGAAAACCTACAATGGTCTCCTGCCATTGTTTTATTAGTTTTTACGAAATCGTGAATTAAAATCCACAACAATGCATCTTTTTCATTATGTATGTATGTGTATTTCTGAGGTTCTGAAAATCAACCGGATGTTTTAACAAAATCTGCTTTGGGTTGTTTCATCTTAGTGATACAGTATGGAATATATAGGTTATATGTCCAAATTGCACAAAATGTCTATGCCTTTTCTTGTCATTCTTATACTCTTTATACTGATATAGTTTAATTTTATGTTGTATATATATTTTTCTGTATTTTTTAAGTTTTCTAAATGTTATCCACCAGCCTATAAGCAAATTCCTCGTACATGTAAACTCATTGTATACTTGGCAATAAACGATTCTAATGGTAAGTGGTGTATCTTTCATATGTAAAAAATAATAGTATGTTTTTGCACGCTTATCCAACAACATTCAGCTGTTGCAGCATGTATTTCCAAGAAATTATTTGGCACGTTTATTGCTGGTAAAAGAGTTATGAAATTAAATATGTTAATATCACTTTCTGCCTGTCTCTTTTTCTTCACTGTCTTGATTATATTATGTCATTGTGTCAAATGTGTCCTTAAGAAGAAACTATTTTCTGTCCTTAATATTGAAAAAGTCTTTATTTGCGAATAAATTAAATGTACAAGTCAAGTATATACACAAGTGTTAAAAATGTTAAAAACGACAAAGATCCTGTTAAAGGCGACATTTGAGCAGTTGTCCACCAGGTGGTGCTCCCGGAGCATATATGAGGACATTATCTGTCAAACGTTACATTGTCCTTTGTGCTTTTCAGACGTGTTATTAATAAAATAGTTTTGTAATTATATGTAAGCTGTTAAATTATAAATGACTTGACTTGAGGAAGGTATATTTTTATCGGAAAATAAAGCTAGGGCCAGTCCAGCCTCTAAATAATACCACGGCTTATCAAAACATGATGTTCAACTTGATATTACTAATATAGTATAATATTACTAGTATATTATTATTATTAATATTACTAAGTAGTTTTATGGGCAGTGTGCATTGTCATTCTAGCAAAAACTGGATATGAGTACAGGGCGTCCAAAAACAAATGTATATTGCAATGTAAGTCGCTTTGGATAAAGGCGTCTGCCAAATGCATGAATGTAAATGTACAGTATTATATATTTATATAATGTTGTTGGTCTATATTACCAGATGAAAAAGACACAAAATGTTCACTGAAAGAGCAACAACAAAATCATTAATAGATTTATCTTTGATATTTATTAACAACTAAAACAACAAAACACAGACTAGATGTTACAATGTGCAACAGTGAAAAAGAACAAACCTGGCTCATGACTGAATTGTATTTCTAAAGAACACGGATGGAAAACAAAAGCATTGAGAAACCAGATCCGCATTATGGTGTATTTTGACATGCATTATGCATAATGTCAGATCCCATAACATTAACTTCAAAACATTTGAGCCATCATGCTACACCACAGAGACAAACCTGCCCCTGACCGGCAGCAGAGTAATTTAATGTAAAGTCTATACAGCTATATAATACATGGCACACTATCAAAGTAAAATAATAACATATTTACAATAAACAGATGCACTTTTCTCCATCCCTCTCCGGGTTTCAAATGTATTCAAACTGTTTCCAAGATAAATTAATATTGACAGCTAATGTACACGCACGCTGAGCTTCTACAACAACAGTTTATTTGTTGAAAGATAAGGGAAATACATTTACAAAGTACATTCTCGGGGCAAAAGGAAAATCTAATACCTTAGTGTTAAGTCAAAGAAACACAAGTACCTCGCAACCGCATTTCTTTCGTTTAATTTCGGCCGTGTAGTACAGACGACCACGACGAACTATTATGTTTCACATCAGTCCATTTTAGAGAGTCAGTAATGCCTACGTTGGTTCTCGAGAGGCGCTTTTACAAAAAGTGCTCTAAACTGATGGTTTCCGTTCGATTTCGGGATACAAATGGACGAATAACACTGAATATTTATTAGTTAAGTGCTTCCCTAAGTTTCTTCTGATACTGAAGGGTAAAAGTGGCGCTGGCAGTCCGTCAGGAATAGCGCAAGGCGAAATTTGAACTCGAAATCCTGATTTCTCCCAGTTTAGAGGACGAAAAATACACAGTGGACCCCAAGGCCTCTTGTCTTTATGAAGAAGAAGTGATATTTCCCGTGGACACTATGGTTTCCCTGGGCGAATATTCGGGCTCGTCTTTATTCGGGTGGGAGGAGTTGTCAGACTTGCTCCGGCTGAACTCGGCGCCCATGATGGGCCTTGAGAACTTTCCGGCGGGCTGGCTGCATATCCCGCAGTTGAGCATCTTGATAAACGCCCGACGCATCTCGTTGCTGGTGAGGGTGTAAATAAGAGGATTCATTGCGGAGTTGAGCACGGCCAACGCCAGAAACCACTCGGCCTTGTAGAGTATCGGGCAGGTGCGGATCTGACACGCAACGTCGAGCAGCAGCAGGATGAAAAGGGGGGCCCAGCACGCTATGAAACAGCTGAGCACGATGATGACGGTCTTCAAAAGTGCCATGGACTTCTCCGAGCTCTTGTTGCTGCCGCGGCCGTTGGCGACCTTGCGGAAGACCAGTTTGCGGCTCCGCGTGCGGACCAGGGCGTAGATGCGGGCGTACAAGATGACGATGGCCATGAGGATGACGCTGAACACGGTGGTGCAGAAGAGGATGTAGGTCTTGTGGTAGAGAGGCAACACCGTGGAGCAGTTGTTCATGCTCTCGATGCAGTTCCAACCCATGATGGGAAGGCCGCCCAGGATGGCGGCGATGAACCACACGGTGCTGATGAGCATGAACACACGGCATGTTTTTCCATTATTGTGAAGCTTCATTTTTAGCATGGTCAGGTGGCGCTCGATAGCGATGGCCAGCAGACTGAACACAGAAGCGGCGAGGGCCACAAACATACTTCCTTCTCTGAAGAACCACTGGGTGGGGGTTAGTTTATAAGTGTTGGCTCCCGACAGCAAGATGTTTGCTGTGTAAACTACTCCGGCTAGCAAATCTGACAAAGCCAAGTTCCCAATGAAGTAATACATGGGCTTGTGGAACTTCTTGGTCCTCCAGATGGTGAGGAGAACGAGAACGTTTTCCAGAATGATGAAGCAGCACACGATGATGAAAACCACGGAGTCGGCTCTGAGGCCGCGGTCGTCGACGACCTTGCGGAATTTCCCGGTGAAGTTGTAGTGTCTGGCGATGAGGTCATCCATGGTTCACACCGGCTTGGTAAATTGTTAATCCAATGTGCAATCCACCACAGGGCCACAGGGGGATGCTGGTGGACTTGGGGAGATTAGTATCCAGTTCTCCGTTTAATATGATGTCATGTAACCAACGTTTTCTCAAGTCAGGTAAAAGTCCCTGCTGAGGATGAATGCTGTGAGAGAATCCGATAGCTGCATCATGAAAACGCTGGAATAAAGAAAAAATATATATAAATGAGCGAAAGTGGACGTCAGATAAGCATTTTTGCAATAATTTTAATGGTATTAAAAATAAGACAACGCGTCTAAAACTAGTTTATTCATTAAAGATATGTAACAAACACAATACAGTATTGAAGAAAATATATATTAAAAGGTGTTAATCTAAAGATAAAATAGAGATAGATGCGGGTTAAAAAGTTGTTAAACAGAAATTATAAGTAGGCTACACACGAACGTAATTTTACGTAAAAAATAGTTTCATAATTACGTCACACGCCGCGCTATTTGATCGCTACTTGACAATTCGTAACTGGAAGTTTCTATGATTTCGTGCTAAAAAAAGTGAAGAACATGCCAAAAATATTATCGATGTTTAAAAAACGAATGTGATTTTGTTCAATTGCATTTAAGAATCAAAAGACTTCGCGACATTACGAACTTGAAAAGTAAAACATAAGCACCAACAACGGTCAAGATCACTGACGCTTGACATGTGAAAACTTGCAGAAATCGGAGAAGAAGAGAGTTGTTCTTACCTTTCAACTCCAGTTCTCGCGTCTTGAACATATAATCCCTCGATATTACTGCAGTGTGGATAAATATCAAAGATGTAGTATTTTTTCACATCCCGCTCGAGTCTCGTGTCTCGGATTGTAGGGTAATTTTTCTCTGACTGGAGAGAGACTAGAGAGATCGAGCCTGGCCAATTCCCCCCTCATCAGTTCAGCCCACCAATTTCATAGCCCTCCCCTTTTACACACTCTCGTTATCCTCTTATTATTCCACAGCATCCAAACCCCTCCAAGACATTCCGAAACAATGTGCTGGATACAGATCAGAGTTTCAAACACACACACACACACACACACACACACACGAATGCATATGCTGTACATTAAATACAAATCTATATACAACGAATACACAACACAAAACAGTTTTTAAATAGATCAATGTCATTATAATAAGTAATAATAATATATCAAGAAATATGAATAAAAAGTATACAATACTGTTCAAAAGTTCTCACTTTACTCGTTTTAGAACAACAGTAAAATACTATAAAAACAACAAATTTAATTGACAAATGTTTGTAATTACTTTATGAGGTTAAGACAAAACCAAAATAAATGTAACTTTGTTTTAATTTCGCATCTTGGCCCAGACATATAAAATATATAATAATTAAAATAATTTATTAAAAAATACAAATGATGACAATGAACTTACTTAATAAAAACTGAGGTTGGCACAGTTACATAGGCTATATTTTGTTTAAATAACTTATTTCAAACAATATATTATTTCAAGATAAATAAAATAAATGAAAAATAGATACTTTAAAATGAAAACATATCTATACATACATAATATATCTATATATATATATGCACACAATGCCATAATTAATGCTTTTAATTAAGATTAATTATTATATAAAAATTGATCTTTTATTGTATCTTCTATATCTATAAAAATATATAATGCAAACGAATCACATGTTTTATATAGTGAATTTAATATGTATATATATAACTGAAATTGGCACAATTATATATTTTTGTTTTTCAATCAAGTGACCCTAAACTTTAGAACAGTAGTGTGTACTTAAATGGTGTATACAAAAAACAATAATAATCACATTTAATATTACAAATGTAGATCTAATTTGTACTTTGTCAAATCACATTATGTCAAATTCAGATTAACCCTGTAATCCAGCTTCTTTTGTCTTTTCCTGTGGGAATGTCCCAGCTGCGGACTCACCCCAAGCACTACATCCTGAACTGGGTGGGCAGGCCAAGCATGACCGCTCCTTTACCCCCCATTTGCCCTAATTTCTCTTCAGCATTAATGACATGTGCTCTTCACTCTGTTCAGGTCTGCTGCCCTCAATGGACCAGACCCCTAAACCCCTATAGCAGGTTCAGAGGGCAAACATGATCCTGTGTCCCCCACCAGGAATACGGTGAAATTGTAGATGTGTGTGTCTGTGCTCCTATAGATAAATAATGGATCTATAATTTCAATGAATATCTTTATAAGGTTACACATCAATATTTAAAAAAGGTGGCCTCAAAATTTTACTACTAACATACTAATGTTATTGTCAACTTTTAAAGATGGCACAAAGATGCTTTTTAAGGAAAGCATTTGTTTATTAAACTGCCTCTATTTTGGGCGATGTTTTGGTTCTAGTTGTTGTATCTTTTGTGACCCTCCCTACTTTGAAGTGGTTCATCCACCCATAAAACCCTCCGTTCACTCTCACTTGGTTCACAGCGGTCGGTCAAAAGTGTGGCAGGCCAAACAAAGGTTAAGAAAATAAAATGCAAGAGTTGGAACATTTCTAAATGATCATGACTAGATTTTTTTAAAGTAGCAAAGTGTTGCGATGTGGTTTCTGGGGTATTCTGGTACTTTGCCAATGTTAGTGTTAGTATGTCATGCTTGGATGTTCTGGGTGGTTGCTACGGCATCCCTTATGGTTGTTAGGGTGTTCTGCATGATCCTATAAGATTCCTATTTGTCTATAATACCATGATATATTTCATTACATAAACATGACAAATCCACTATATAGAGATCTGTTTTCTGAGGCCACAAAAGCCATTAATATTAGATTAACTTCTTCAAAGGTTTGAATTAGAGGTCAAGGTTGCAGAGGTCAAAGGTCACACACCCCTTGCTCTGAGGCGCTAGTGTGAGAAACCCAGCAGATGTATATTTTTTATGTTTTTGGGCGAAGTTGAGGGGGGTGCAAAGGGGACAAAGTTGAACATGCCACAGTGTTTTAAACAACTTCACCTATGTTACCGTTTTACAGCTCTGGAAAGAGGAAAGGCGATAGTCCCGTGGGGAGCAAACAGTTTTTTGTGACTTCTAGGAAAGTTTTTCAAAAAAAAAAAATTCCACAAACCGTAAATGCTGACACATTTGCATAAAACGCAATGCTCATGTTAAGGTTACACAACGTTTCACATCGAGGTTGGGACTTTTGTGTCACGCCAGGCTTTCTTTCTATCATGTTCCTTCCCTTTCCCAGCCCGGACCTACAGTAACATGCCATGTGTTTCCTCTCAACTCTTCAGCCCATTCGTTCCCATGCCAACAAAACCGGGATGATTTTCAGGCATTAAAACAGACCATTAGGGAAACAAGCAGTGGAAAACGACCAAAACAACATACAAGATTCGGCCATAAGTCAATCGACACTAAATTTGTCGGAGGTATTTCACGTGTGTTCTCCTACAACTGTGTGTTTGATTTGATTTTTTCGCAAAGCTTTACAATTAGTGCCAGATGATTTTGCATTTCTGCATCGTTGATATCATCACAATTACTTTTACATATGACTATAAATGTAACTGAATTGACTGAAGTCAATATTTTTCTCTGGAGCTTGTCATAAAAGCTCCTTAACTTCGAACCTATAGATCATTCATCAAACCCAGGCATTTTTAAAAGTGTAAAGATCACAAGTGACACAAGTTATAAAAATGCCTTTAGCTTGTACTCACTATGTTAAACTGGCCTCATAAAGCTTTGCGTGGGAATACGATCTCAGGAAACCAACAACACGATTATTGACGGCCTAAAACACATGACGTACCGCTGATTTAACAAGGTGTTCATGGTGTTTACATACGGTGAGAGTGATAAAGAGATATGTGACCCTGGATCACAAAACTAAAGTAGCACGAAAACATTTGCAGTAATAGCCAAAAATACATTATTAATAAATTATCGATTTTTCTTTTATGTCAAAACTCATTAGCATATTAAGTAAAGATCATGTTCCATGAAGATTTCCTACCGTAAATATATCAAAACTTTATTTTTGTAAGTGGATGCAGCAAAATCGCTAACAAAAATGTCCGGAAACACGCCAACAAAATTTGTAAACATTTTGGGTTCATATTGGCCGCAAGTGCACTGGCACTATATGGTGGCACCTAACCACAGGGCTATTGGCGCCAACCACTTCCATTGTTAAGTCATCAGCAATCAATAAACAGCAGTCAATATTTACAAGCAGCCACGATTGTTTGCTTCGCCGGCGCCAAATGAACCTCAGGTTCCATCCATTAAGCCTGAGACAGGAAGACGGTCGTAACAACGTTAGCACGAGTCTGTTACAGTGAGTCGTACACGCTCTCTGACACTTAGCACATGTTCTTGGTTTCACTTGCTGTGTAAATTCCTCCAGTGTAATTAGTTCCACATGCCCAGCTGGACCAGGGAAGGAATGTGACGATACTTTCCCCAAATAATGATGTTTCTTGTCTGATCTCGTTGAGGGTCATTGTCAAGACGACAGGTAATGGCCTTTTAAAAAACCATCGCTACGTGCAGAGAAATTTGTAGAACGAATGTGATGTTTAACGGCTGTCAGCTGAAGTGCGAGTTATGTTGGTTAGACGCTGGTTAGAATGCTTGTGTTCATGTGAGCAACATTTTTGTCTGAAAATAAAAAAAATTATAGGGTCATTTTTAAAAAAAAAATTCATGGTGCCATCCTTATTTCTGTAATGCTAAAAAACAACAAATGTAATATTAAGAAATACTAATAAATAACTGAACTATAAATACATTTAAAAATAATATTAAATAAATTATAATTGAAAAGTATTATACATCATTGTAGATTTTCTTTGTACTGCCTTTAAGGTAAAAAAAAAACCATTGCATAAATACTTTCTATTTAATACAGCACAAAAGTTACTATTAATATGAATAGGTAAACAATTTATATTGCTATTATAATGAGAATTTAAATGGATAGTTCATCCCAAAATGGAAATTCTGTCATCATTTTCTCACTTGTCTTGTCATCTTGTCATTTTAAATCTGTATGACTTTCTATCTTCTGCAGAACATGCGGTACCCATTCACTTCTATAGTATGGACACAAAACCAATGCAAGTCAATAGGGACCAATTTTGGGTAAAAGGTGATATGTGTTTCTGTGAAAATCATTCACATAACTCAAACCAAACTGAATATCTATAAATATATCATGTCATAACTCTTCCCAGCTCCATTGAAACTTCAGGGATGAAAAGCATGTAAAATCACACTGGTGTCGCTTCATGGTTATCAGCACAAACACATCCGTAGCGATGTGGGCCAGGGAAAAAGTGAAACAAGCGTGGCGACCGGAGTCTAGAGCCACCCGCCTAGTCTTTGTTGTCCAGGCTAAATCCAACCCCAGCATGACTCAGCTCAGCATAAGCCTTTTGCCGGTCCTGTTTATTAGAAAAGCTTTGCAGATATCAGAACAATAGACCTTGTGTTTTATAAACAGTCACACACACATAACTCGGCCAATGTTATATAAGGAGATATTGGACCGCAGTCACTGTACAGTAAAAAGCATGGTAAATACAAAAAACACCATTGTATACTGACCATAGATCAGTTTTTATCATCCTCTTCAGTTGAAAAATGATCTCATTTCAGTAAAACGACATGTTATAAAACCAACAAAGGACAACCAAGGTAATCGTGTCAACACCCTGCGAAAAAAACGAATTCTGCTTATGACTGTAACAGACCTTTAGTTTTTAATGGTGATATTGAAAGACAGCTCTGGACTTTTAGTGCATGGTCATTATTTCAATATATATTACAAATATATTATTTAAACTCTCTCCAATAAAAACAAAGGTCATATAGTTAAATAAGTCATTCAAAATCCTTATTTAAATATGTTGTATGTTGTTAATATGCTATATATAATTTGAAAGGTTCGTTTTATAAGACGTTTTTTTTTTGGAGGGTATGTCATTGTAAAAGGTTTAGGAAACATCATTTAAAAAACAAAATTCTCCATCATGCAGCTAGCGACCTGAGCTAATTCCACAATAGCTTTTGAAACAGCTGACAAAACATTTCATTCACAATGACTCCTGCCAATCCGGTTGATGATAATACCAAGCAAACAAAAAAAGTGGATGTATTATGAATGGAGATGACAAATGAGGGACGCCACAGTTAGATTTTACCAGCATTACTGTATGTGTGTCAGGACATTTCCCATAATGCAATGTGGCTTTGTAGGTACCATAGTGGTGATTCTTTTATGACCGAAGAGGCTGTTCTGGAACCAGCATAAAAGTGAACAGCCGTATCCTTAAAGTACCTCCTCTGGGATCGGTGGGGTCAGGATGACACAGAGTGGAGCTCAGAGATCTCAGGGCTGTAGTCTATAGACCGGTTGCCACGGTCGCAGAGAAAAGTATGCTAAGTCTACACTCTCTATTCTTTACTTTTCTTTCTGAGATCTCCTGTGGGTTCCTCAAAAGATGGAGTCACGTGTGATTCCTTACATGATTTTATTCGGACATTTATTGCATTTGGTTTATATTTTGATTCATATTCTTTATTCCTATACAACCTTTCTTAGATACAAACACGATTTTCTGGTAAAAAACAGTGCAAAATCAATGCTAGTGTGTTCTTGGTAGTCACAGTCATATATATGTATACATAGATGCCACATTTAAACGTGTCCGCAATCCTAAAACCTATCAACATTTCAGTTGTCATCACTCAATGTTGGCATTAGCCCAGACAAACAGCTACTAATGAGGCATCTATGAATATAATCTATGGTTGCGAGAACGTTGCAATGAGGTTGCTCAAGCGTTCAGAGTGTGTTTTGGTGTGTTGCTACATCTTCTGCGTGGTTGCTAGATAGGGGTTTAGTGGTCTAAACAGCCCACCCTATTTGCCAACACAAGTTCTAGAAATGTAATAAATGTGGCAATGTGTAAAACCCGCCCCTCCGCACACATACGCCCCTTCACAGTTAGTTATCTTCCGAAGGTCCCATGCTGCTGTCACTATCTCCTTCCACCGTTTCCCTTTCCACTGACCGATTTCTCACACTTATCTGTCTCGATGTCGATATTCCTCCACACAGAGAAAGTACAAACAAAACATCCAATCTATCACTAGCGCTGATTCACATTGAGTTGTCACGGCTGCTAAAGGAAGCTAGGGAAACATTACATTCCCTGTAGAACGGGTTTGAGCTAGAGTCACCATTGTATCCGGCTGTAAAATCTCGTAATCCCAAAACCTCTGTCAAATAAGGACATATTCGAGATTATAAATCTGATTGGATGAGTTGAGTTTAAATCTATGTTTAAAAAAATCTGTTGTTTATAAAACTCATCTAGAAGCTAAAAGACCGAAAAAGACCCAATTCTATATTTCAGAAATGTGCCGTTTTCAACACATTGTCTAATTTCCTCCCGCAGATGGACTGTTTAGATAATAACCCACTGCAAGCCTCCCCACTGAGACTCTAAAGCTTTCCTTTAGTCACAGACGTGCCTCACATCTCCATTTACCCTGTTATACCGATACACTACCTAATCTAATCTTACACCGAAGCCATAGGTCAAAAACAGACTTGACATCATCAGCGTCCATTTATGTATCAACCCTACGAGACTGAATTCCTGAGTTTTGCACATTAAAGGCTACACGTTCCAGGATGTGAGTAGATGACTGCATCATTACTCACAGCAATAATGCCTGTTTTGTTGAGGGATTTGCTCGTATTTTCCGATCCTGTTTCCTACACTTGGTTCCTAAGTGTAGGCTGAGAGGACGACATGTCTAACACAAAAGACTGGCTCAATCCCATCAGCCCCTGGGGCGTGACCTGTAATCATGTGGGTTTTGCTACTGTATACCAGGAGGAATATTCACATGTTACAAAAGTAAACCCTTCTTGAGAGTAACTATGCTTCTGGAAATTATATATGTTAGCATAAATTGTCTGTTTTTAGTATATTTAGAGATTCAACAACATTGTGGCTTTTTTAATTCTACATTTATCCATTTGGCAACTTATGGCGCATGCAATTGCGTTTTCCTTGGGATTCGAAACCATGACCTTGCTCTACATCACGGCATTTCAGATAAGACAGAAACATTGTTTTTTTAATTGTGTAAAAGATTAACTGTGATGGATGGCAGCACCCTATACTATATATACTACAAATTAATTTCATTAAGTATACTTAAGTATATTTTAAAGTATATTTTTAGTAAGTGTACTAACATAGTAGTAGTATACTTGTAAGTGTACTTTTTTGATTCAACTTGAGACTAAATTGACCCACTTTTTAGTATCTAAAAGTAAACTTTTAAGTCATTTAAGTGTAACATAAGTAAACTTTGAGAACACTTTGCTTGTTTGTACAGCAATTACACTACAAGAGAACCTATAAGTGTAGTAATAGTTTATTTCAGTACTTGTACTTTCATAAACAAAAAATATGCTACACTTTTATTATATTTCTTTAATATTATAAACACAACTTAAACCTAAACGTATATATTTTAGTACAACACTTTTGGTGTTAGGTTTTTTATGAGTCATTTTGTGTTAATTTTGTAGTAACAACACAAGGTTGAGTTAGAAGTAACACAAAAAAATATGCTGTCCTTAACCAGACCTTAACTTCCGTTAAAAACAGATTATGTTGTTTTTAAAGTGGTTTTAAAGTCAGTACAGTTTCTGTCAGTTTAAGCCAAAGTGTAATTTCATATTTCTAACTACATAAAAAGTCGACTAAAAGAAAGATTTCTAGTTTTTGGTTTAAAGAAGTATGTTAATAGCACACTTATTTTTTGTAAGAACAGCCCAAAAGGGTTCACCAGGTAAATTTATGTACATTTTCGGGGAAGCATCTGCCACCTGGTGTCCCATCAACTGGCAGTAAAATGAGGAACGCAAGAGCGATTTTTCACCCCAGCGTGCACAAAGCCCATTGTGATGTCTGGCTTGCCCTATAAATCTTACCGTTCCTCTAATGATATGCTTATGAAACCATAACCGTTTGGGTTTTCCTCAATGAACTGCAGAATGAAAAACATTTTCCAGTTTGTCCACTGAATAATTTTCATTTATACTACAGATCAACTCTAAATAGAGACCATTTCATTTCAAACATTATCTGTCTCTTGATAAATTGAACAGCGTCCAGACTTAATTACTTTACAAACAGCCACGTCATGTGTTTTGATAAATGTGTGTGTTATGAATCGGATGCCGGTGGGCACAATACAGTACCTCTCGGCCAGATAATACTCATTTACGGAGAGCATTTGCATATTTTTGACATTCGTTTGAAGGGAAGGCTAATTATAATATGAAAGACTGAATTTGACACAAAACGTTTGTCTGTCCAATAATCGACACTTCAACTTGAAGGAAAAATGTCAGCCTTCACAAAACACATATGTTGCCTATAAAGGGAACATAAATCATGTATACAACCATCAACTTTTCATTTAGGACTAATGGACAAAGAGAACAAATCCAGGCCTGGGGAGCATATAGGACAATATAGTTTTAGTAAACAAAGAAACCTAGCTGAGATTCTACAGCAACTTCAAAGTTTTTCTTTGCTAAACTTTAATTTAATCGTTTTTTCTTTTATACTAATCTGTTTCATACTAAACAATTAAAATACACCATTGTTTACTTTTCTCAGACTGCATCATCGCAAATCTGACCTCTAAACAATCATATTTGTTTACTTCCATCACTCTTCAGCCCTAATCTCAGGACACAAGCCTCTAACAAAGCTATTTGGGTTCATTATGAATTTAAATTAGATCACTGAATAATCAATAATGGTTAAATCTAATCAGCCAGACTGCAAATAGAAGCAGGCAGACGGCCAGATGTATAACACCGTCATCTGTTTCAACATCATTGAATCCCAGAGGTCTGTCATCTTCGGTGGTGCACGATGACAGTCTGATCTGATCATCGCAGCTCTCTATAAAGTTGTCTAAAAATTTGTATATCTGTCTTCATTTAATCACCATCATGTGGTGACTTTTTTTTTTGTGGAACACAAAAAAATATATTTTGAGAAATGTCTCTGTGGGTTTGTGTCCATACAATAGAAGTCAATGGGGTCCAGTGGTGTTTGGTTATCAACATTCTTCAAAATATCTTCTTTTGTGTTCTGCAGAAGAAAGAAAGTCAGACAGGTTTGGAATAAAGTAAACTCCTATATAGTTGAGTATTCCTGCAGCTGTATAACCCAACAGCCAGCAGGTCTATTAATACAGCTAATATTCTCCAGAGGGAAGGAAACAGAGAAAGAAAGACAAAAAAGGGAAGATGTGGAAAGACGGAGGGCACAGAATGGTTTTGAAATCTCAAGTATGTGTGCACGTGTGTTTTATCAGTGTTCAAAAACAAAGCTTTTCTATCTCGCTGCCCACTAAGTCAATGACCACCACATGTAATGATTTTAAAAACAAAGTGATGTGAACTTTAGAGGTAACCAAATATGTATGTAGTCACAATAATGTGCAATGTCAAATGTACCGGATCAGTCGAAAGACAGTGATGGATACATCTATGTAGTCTTACATTGATGTCTTAAATATGGGATAGTTCACCCAAAAATGAAAATTCTGTCATCATTTACTCACTCTTTTGTTATTTCAAACTTGTATGACTTTCTGTCTTTTGCAGAACACAAAATAAAATATTTTGAAGAATGTTGGAACAGCAGCGGCACCGATTTACTATTGTATGGATACAAAACCAATGTCTATGGGTACTGGCATTGTCATTCTTCAAAATATCTTCTCTTGTGTTCAGTTTTCAGACACATCCTGTGTTTGTGTTTGGTTATCGGGGGGCTGTTATGGGGTGCTTGGATGGAGGCTCCTTTAGGGGATAACTGAGGGTGTGCGGTTATGGGGGTGTTGTTACTGGGTGGCGTACTAAGCGATCCAACCAAGCGTGCTGAAAGAATGGAAATGAGATTTCGCCGAATTGAAACGAGCGAAGCACACCCGCCTGGAGGGGACTCCATCCCCGCTCGGATCCAAAGCCTGTAATTTACTAATAAACTGAGCTGTCCGCATGGGTACGAGAGGGTTGGCATCTGGTAATCGTAATGCAGAAGTGTTCATTCACAGCAGGGACGTCTTTTCCTGGGAATTTGATTCATGGGGTTAGGTTTGGCAGGGAGTTGAAGGACAAGCTGTGACGTGCGTCTCGGGTCTGAAGTCATCTATAGATAGTCCCTCTCAGCTCAATGGACCCCGGGTAACAGAAAAAAAATTACTGGAGTTATGGCCGTATATGGTCGTTTCCTGTTGACCTCACACACAGGGCCTCTTTTCTTTAAAGAGGACGTCGAGGATGTGGACTTTTAAGAGCTCATAGAAAGTGAGTGAGAGAGGATGAGAGAAAGTCAGAAAGAACGAGAACAAGAGAGAGAGAGACTCTGAGAACAGCATTAGATTGAAATGCATCTTCCTCTTTAGCCTCTGATGTCATACGCTTATTTCTTTAAGACTTCAAGTCCAAGCATCACTTCAAAAGACCATGTGATCATGTCAGGAACTCTGACTCATGGTTTGAATTCGAAGGCGAGTGCCTTATGTCACAAAACAACCATTGTACAGTGTATAATATTCATTATTAACCCATTTGATCAGGGTTATTCCCTTAAGATTAAAATCTCTGGCCGATCTCTTTGATTTAAAGCTATTTAGATGTAATTTGGGGAGTTTTTTGAAGTGTGTGTTCCCTTTAATAACCTAAATTCCCCATCTCATGTTTCATCAGCCGTGAATTCTTTTAAGAAAGAAAAATCACAGATGAGATCTCAGTTATTTCTCCTAGACATTAATGAGATTAAATGGAAAGCAAATGGAAACGTTTCGATATATTTTTAGATATTTTTCCTGAGAAAAAGAGCCAGAAATCTCTCAATTAGAGTCTCAGAAGAGATCTCAAAATGAGCTCTGATTTGTCAAGTCTGCAACAAGAGTCAATATTATTAAAGATCTTAATATGAACCATTAAAATATGAAAATAATTCTCATCATATTTACCTCTACAATCTACATTCATTTTACACCTCCATAATCTCTATGTATTTTAACAATTGTCTCCTTTGCTTCTATTTTATGTCTCCTGAGGGTTTTAAGAGAAACATCGGAAACAAAGTTTATTTCACATCAAATCTCCTGAGCTATAAAAGAGCAACCACTGAGCAATAATCTGACTCCATTTAAAAAATTATTTTAAAATAATAAATAAAGGTGAACTAATGAAACCGTGTGTATTTAGAGAGTGAAAATAAAACAAATGTTTTTTTCCCAAACTGGATTTGTGGGGGGGAAACAATCAAGGGATGTAAGCCGAGTCATTAATGTTTCAGGAAGAGATTTTATCTTTTATTTTTTTCTTGCATGCAACATTAAAGAGGGTCGACTTAAATAAACAGTATAGAGAATGTTGCTGAATTCAACATAATGCATGTTGCGCTTTACCAAAGGTCAGAATATAGACAAGCTAAATCGCAGCAGGTACATCAGAATTCTTGGGAAAGGATGAAGGAAACTGATAGAATGTAATGGAAAAACTATCCCAAGATGGGATTCCCCGTTTATGTGACTGCTGCGGCTTGCCTGTTTCTGGGAAAGGGGCAATTTAGGAGAAAAAAATGTGATAACTACTAAACGAAACCAGGGCCAAGGAGACAAAAGTGAGTTGAATCATTCTTATGTGTTTGGATATATCCATACGAATATGTGTGTGAATTTCTGTGTTTATGCTAGACTGATTAAGTTTGTGTTTGCATGTACCTACTGTATATAATCAAGCATATCAATGACAGAAATCTTTCAGACAAACAAACACAGAGAGAGAGAGGGGCGTGGTCAGAGAAATGATATTTAAACATAAAGTAATTAAAGCGCCTCATTGGTCATTAACATCCAATCCCCTCTGACGACAGCGGAAAACTCTAATGACCAGATGTTGAGGTCAAAAGAGGTAACACTATGTTTACTTATAATGCCCCAAATATTGAAAGATAGTCACAATAGTCATGCATCAAAACAATTTATTATAATTTACTTATGAGGGGAATTTATGCAAATGTTGTTTAATTTAACAAGCAAAATAAGGTTTAAAGGGATAGTTCACCCAAAAAATGAAAATTCTGTCATGAATTACTCACTTTCTAGTTGTTCCAAACCTGTATACATTTCTTTGTTTGGTTGAACACAGAGAAGATATTTGGAGGAATGCTTGTAACCAAACAGCTATTGGACACCATTGACTACCATAGTGTGGCAAAAGTGCCACATAACTTTTTGCTGTCCAACATTCTTCAAAATATCTCATTTTGTGTTCAACAGAACAAAATTAGTAATTTTTCCTACTATGGTAGTCAATAGGGTCCTGTTTGATTACAAGCATTCTTGCAAATATCTTTCTCTGTGTTCATCAGAACAAATAAATGTATACAGATTTGGAAAGGTAAGTAAATGATGACAGAATTTTTATTTTTGGGTGAACTATCCGTTTAAAGTTGTTAAAGTTAAGTAAACACTTAGAATATGTGCATTATGGAATAGTTAATGCAAGTCTACTTTGCTGACCTTAGATATGCTTTAAGATGTGTTATTCATAATGGGAGAACGTGTTCACGCTGAGTACTCTTGTAAGAGTGCTTATGTTCCACTTTAAAAATCACAAACTGATGAGACAGCAAAAGAGGTCTGTAGCACTTAACACTTAAAACAGAACCATGTCCATCCCAGAAGCGTCATAAATTAAAGGAGCTGACAAGGTTTTGAAACCGGAACAAGAGAATAGACCATAACATGAGATTCATTTATTCACCCTCATGCATTCAAAACCTGTATATTACTCTGGAACACAAAAGAAGATATTTTGAGAAATGTCTCAGTGGTTTTGTCCATACAATTGAAGTCAAAGGGGTCCAGTGTTGCTTGGTTACAAACGTTCTTCAAAATATCTTCTTTTGTGTTCTGTGTATATACAAGTTTGCACAACATGAGGGTAAATAAATAATGAGAATTTTCATTTTTGGGTGAACTATTTCTTTAAGCACTTGGGTTTGGTTTGGTTTGGTTTGGTTTGGTTAAGTCGAATGCAATGGTGACTTTTTTAAACAAATGAGAGATTTTGGTTTGTATAATGACTGGGAAAAGTGCCCGGAGAAAAGTAAAGGAATTCAGTACAAGCAAGTTTTCTGTACATCAGATAAAAACATCAAAGCATAATTTGGTGTAATATCATTTCCTGTTTTTTTTTTAGCATACAGCGAGTCAATACACCAGTTGTAGACTTTACATTAATGCTGTTTAAATGTTATAATAAATGTTATTCATGCATTAATATAAATATATTACATTAAGTTATAATGAAAAGTTTTTAAAGTCAAGCCCAATTCAGAATAAAACTTCTTCACTCTTGATGGGTTGTCTATAAACCAATGTACTGTAAGTCTACATGCTATCTAGTATATTATCATGTTGGGTAGCCTACCTGAAAAGCTCTGTTGATCCAACAAACAAGTGGCATAATCCATTGTTGTGGCTTGTACATTTTTGGAATAGATATTTTTTAGCAAACTGACCTTTGCCTCTGTAAACTATCGGTCATCAAGTTGGTGGTTGCTGTCCCATCAGAGATTAATCTCTGAAGACGTGCAAATATTTTTCAAGCCCTGTTATGTTTTTGATGCTGTTAAATAAGACAAAACACGAATCTACATCGAATATACCATAAACTATTTTTGCCATCACTAAAATTCACAGGAGGGGGTAAAATTTGGACCCACATGGCCAATAAATAAGCTATAGCACACAGGATAGCAGGCCTCCATTCCTTTAAGTGCATAATAAGCTGCAGCATGCTACACTTCAATGAAGAAGCATTAACTCATTGTGGATACAATAAGAATTGCTCTGTGTGATTTTATGATTGCGGGTAAGCATCATTTATTATTCACAGTTAGTTGTAGCAGACATCAGCACATCAGCCGTGTGTGTGTTTGTGCAGGGGCTGGAGGGGCAGTGACCCTAAACCGCAATATCAGCAGCACACCGCAGCCCTTTCCAAACACTGCATCGCATCGCAGCCAAATCAAACGTAACTTTGTTTTTTATATTATCAACAATATTCATTAGAACAAAAATATATACACAAATATATATATATATATATATATATATATATATAAAACCATGATATATACTGTGTGGAGAGAGAGAAAGAATACAATTTTAAGGCACATTGTTTGATAAAGTACACAATGCAACCGAGGCAATGTTTGTTTTCAATGCACTTTTGTTAATTTCCTTTGAAGATTGTGCTGAATTTCAGGAAACCCTGCAGTCATTTAGGACGCCTCATACTTTGACCGCCCCCACAAAAGCAAACAAACAAACACAGTTATTAAGAATAAGGAAAATGTTTAAAGTAAATCATATTTAAATTGTTTAAATAACTGTTGGTTAACAATTATGTTTAAATCATGTTACATAACTACAGTGGTAGTGAATTTTTTGGTATGGTTTGATGATAAGTCTGACGGTAGCAGACGCTTATCATTGTTGCTGAGAGTTTCTATGTTGTTGTGATTATCTCCATCCTCATGGATGCAGTTTAAGAAGGCCGATCAAAAACGTGGCCAAACGCAAGCAAGATGGCAACAGGTGGCCCTTTTAAAGACAAAGCAGCATGCCGCGGGTAACTGCCTGCAGTATGTTACTGTGAGAGATTTGATTCTTAAATGACTCACTTTAAAGGTTCAGCGGGGTTGTGAGATGGTCGCTGGTCTGGGTTAATGATTCGAGCATCTGCGACTAAGAGGAATGCAGGGTATCAGATCGAAACCGAAGCTGTGACGTCATATCTTGTTCCTTCACCTTGAATAGCCTTTGTGAGATCTTAATCCACTTTCCATTTTTTTAATAATAGTAAAATAAATAACAATAAAAATTGACAATATTACAAAATTATAAATCATGACAATTTTATGATTGTCAATATTTTAAGCATTAATAAAAGATACAAAAATATTATGCAATTAAAAAGCATACATTTATTAATAAAAGTATTAATAAGTATTACTATATTAAAATATATATTATATTATATATATATAATAACTAATACATTAATAATGATATGCTATTGAAAAGTAAATAACTAATAAAATATATAACAGTATATACTATAATATGATTTAATAATATATTATACAATAATATATCATATTATATAATATATTATTAATTATTATGATAATATAATATATACTATTCATCTTTAAAACAATAGACTACAATAAATAATAATTTATTTATTTATTAATATTATGCTATTAAAAAGTAAATAACTAATATAATAATGATATATAGCCTACTAAAAAATTTAAAATAATATAATAGAACTAATAAAATAATATTAAAACAAACAAAAAACATTATAAATATATAAATTAAATATTATTCTAATAAAATTATGCTAATAGTATGTACATTTTAAACAGAACTTATGATAACACTTATCATTATGATCTCAGAATGGTTCATCCAAAATATTTAGGATATAAAAGATATAGTTTTTATGACTTAAATTATAGCTCTGACAAATTGTGAGTGTCCCATCATTGCTCGTACGTCATCAAACACTTAATTTATTTAAACAGCTATTACATCTGTCAGAAGCGTGCCTGTGTATGTATTTAAACAAATCATTAGAGAGTAATTTGTGAATTCCAATCAGTACCGAAACAACAATGTATTTTCATCATAGAAACCTCAACGTCTGGGTCCCCGCTTCACCTCCACGTGAGGTCCGTAACACAAACACGAAGTGGGTTCGTAAGGAACCTGAGCATGATTCGAACCAGATTCTTCTACTTCCTTGTGTTTGGCCAGCTGGGATTCTGGGATTCTGTGCCCTTCAATTGAAATAGCAGAAACCCATCAATTGAAGCGAAAGGAAAATGTTGAACAGTAAAAACGGACTGGTATAAATGCAGACTGCGCAAAAGTCTTTTTTTAAAACACAAAACACTTCACTTTGAACTTGCACACATCTTTATGCAGTGCATTACACAAGAGATAAGAGACTGGGGCGTAATGAGGAGACCAGAGAGAGAGCTGGGCAGAGAAGAGAGACGAGAGAGGCCCAGCAACTCTTTGTTAACCGCACAGAACGATCTCCAATTACAGCACAAAAGGAGCTCATTCAGGAGGCATGGACGTGAACACTAGGGCTTTGCATGGGAAACGAAGACTACACAGAATGTTAAGAGGAGCCCTCAGTGCCGGGAAACACACATACTGACACATACACACACATTCACAGCGTCTCTGTGGTGCCGCTAAGTCCAGTTTCTCAATGGCATTTTTGGATTTGTTTACCGTAAAAAGTGTGAATTTACCGCATTCACTATTTCCTTATAATATTTAATGCAAAAAAACCTGTGAGGTGGGACTTTCCAACAATGCTGAACCAGCATCCTGCACCTGACAGCTCTAATATGCACTTGGCCTAACACTCAATGTGTCTCTTTGTTGTTTAGATCGCTTTTATACGTTTACACATCCGAAACATCAGCCAACTCACTTTTGCTTCCAATCTTCTGGGTTTTGCTGGAAGGATGTGTTGATATCGTTGGCATTCGTAGGTCACGTTTGGCGGGACAGAGGTCAGCTGGGGAAGTGACTCATTCTGTCTGGTGCATCTCTTGACTGGAAGCATTCCGAAAAGCTTTTCCTGGTCACTCCAGTTTGTCGTTTGCCAACACTGAAACAAACAACGTGCGCATGACCTTATATTGTTTATACATTGGAAATTTTCCATTACTCTTGAGGAATCAAATTCCTTAATCATTCAAGAGTTTCGCTATGATTCAAATTATTTGGAATCCCAAATGGCTATTACGTGATGTAATAAAATCAGCTTATGACGGTTATTTTTTTGGTGACTAATATTACATATTTAAACATTTAATTTTGCCATGCCATTAATGTATTTATGTGTTTTAAAGCTATTGAAAACGTTTAGAGTTAAAAAAAGTAAATAAAACACAATTCACAACCATACGCTTATAATAATGATTTATAATTTAGGCTGTCGGGTTCGATTTTGAAAGAAATGTTAGTTTGTGGCGATAGAGAGGCAATAGTTATGAATTCCAGCTTGAATACTGGTCATAAATATTTATTAATTGTGACTGTTGACTATACAATTATAAAAATGTATCATTTAAACAGACATGAAACTATTTTCCCCATCATGCTTTGTGGCAGCAAAATTAAAAAGCATCAATAACACCGATTTGTATAATTTACTTTTTTAATTAGCGCAAAGTACTGTCACGATATTGAATTTTCACGACACTGTTATCGTAGGCGACGTTCTCACAATACCGATATTATCGTGCTGTCTAATGTTTATATATCTAATGCTGATTTCTCATAATTTCGTTTAATATTTTTTTTTTGCATTATTATAATTTATTATTTACAACAATATCAAATATCATAATATATGCATGTGCAGTGTTTATAATCAGGATTTTTTAAATATAGCGCAAAGAGTAAAAAACAGAAAGTAACATGAAATTGCATTTGTCTGTTTTTTTTTTAAATAACTTAAACATGCATCGTCATATCGAAATTGCAACTTCCCAACTCGTAAGTATAGACTTCCCAGGAAATCTTGACCTAACCGTGTCATGTCACATGATTTACACCCATGACAGTACATGTTTACGGCCACTGAAAAGCTTATTTAACACGTTTCTCTTCCTGTAACTTTTTTTATTATTTTGATCCCACTGGCTAATAGTGACTATTAAGAGCTTCATGCTGTCAGCTATGCAAAACCTATCGGGAGAATAGGTGGGGATTGAAAACACAACAGACTCCAAAAAAAGACATTCTTCAGTATTCCCCTGACACATCTGCCTCGCAGCGACAATGTATGCAAGAAACCAGAGATTTCCCACAGAGAATTGTGGGAGAAGCCGGAGGTCGCCGGGGAAACATTCATGCCCAGAGCACAAGAATAGGAAACGGGGGGCAGCCTTCCTGTTGTTGGTTTATTTTAACAGATCGAGGCATTTATTCAATATTTTTTGCTTGTGCTGTTTATATGCAAAGGGGACGTATTAAAGTGTGTTTTTATTCGTCTAAACAAATGATGAACTAGAAAACATGATGTGTATGCAAATCATTTTTATATTGTGTCATTTCTGAAGTAAACAAGAAAACTTAATTATTTAGTTTTTAAGTTCTGATATGAAAAGGTCTGAGTAAAATTGATACTATTACAGATTTTTTTTATGAATAATTATTTATTCCAAAATCAAGATATTATTATTATATGATAATAATTTTTTCTTTATTTTTGTAACTTTTTTACAATTAGTCAGAAAATAACTGTATTAATCAAATATAAAAAAAAGAACATACAATTTTGTGATAATGAAATTCTTATTTTTATTATTGATTGTTTATTATTATTATTATTATCATTAATGATGATATTAATTATTTTTATTGTTTATTTATATTATTGTTGATGATCTTTTTAAGTATTTTGTGACATTTTTACAATTAAGCACAAAATAACTATTAGTCATTTTAGACAAATAATATATAGATGTGAACCATATATAAATATTTAGAAAAATAAAGGACACTTTGTGACAATTAAATTATTATTATTATTTATTGTTTATCATTATTATTTAATTTGTGACGGTTTAAAAATTAAGCACAAAATAACTAAATGAATAATAAGAATAAAAAAAATGCGACAGTAATTAGAATTTTGGGGGCTACTTGCCATGAAAATAATGCCAATTTGTTTATTTTCGTAATTATGAGATATAATATGACACTGGACATGTTTTATGACATTTACCCAGTTCACTAACTGTTTTAAGAGTCACAGCAGTGCTCTGATTTATTGGTCCAAAAAGAAGTCCCCATCCCACCCCTACACGCCCACCTCAACCTCTTTTCAAATTCTCTTCCAGCACCAGATGCTCTGAGCTGGTGCAAAGGTGTTAAAGAGGATCCTGGCAGCGATAAACAGTTAATTTTGCTGTAGGGTCTCTTTCTCCCGCCATGCTCCAACCAGATTGGCTCTCGATGCTGGGACAATTTGCTACTGGCTGACTGGGCTAAGACAAAACCGGGGAAAAGAGGGTCGGAGCACAAAGGGGGGATCCCAGTGGAAGCTGGCATCGTTCCTCAGTGGAGAGCTGAATGCCCCTCAAACACGGAACATCAAGAGAAGCATTACATAATGTTTCATTTAGAAATCAGTGGGATTCATTGATAAAAAGTGTGAATAATTCACGTTTATGAGAAAGAAGAGCCATTCACCAATTTTAGTGACATTTTAAAGATTATTTCTTTTTTTTTAACCTTTTTATTTAAAAAAATGTTAGGATGTTTTGTTATTATTAAAATGAATGCACCAGATTTTTGTTGTAGATTACAGCCCTGGAATGAACAAGTTCAAGAAAAACACTGACTATACAAGTATGGATGTTTGTCCAGCATGCTTTGGCTGTTCCTGGCAAGAATGCAGGCACCTCATTCCTTCCTTATTTTTTTTCTTTCCTCTCCCACCCCCAATTTTCCCACCATTTGCGCAAAGTAAATTCTCATTAACAACCAAATTGTTTTCAGATGCTGGCCTGCTCCGGTTGCCCTGGCGACGCGCTGGGAGGCAGCGAGCAGCCCTGGCAGGGGAATGGACAGCACCGGATCCAGAGCCCACAGCAAAAAAAACCCCTCTCTTTGCCAGGCTCCACTAAACCCATTCTGACTGGCACAATGCGGGCTGACGGAGACCATTCTGTTCCTTACAAATGGTGAGGAAGCGCGACTGGAGAGCGCTCGAGACGGGTCATTCATTTTCGCATACACCTCGGTCCGTAATGCACTTAACGTGACGGGTTTAGAGGAGGTAAACAACGATGCCTTGATGTGGAGACCGCTTGTTGTGGTGTTTACTGTTGATGTAAACATCATGAGAGAAACAAATGAGACAGTTGTTAAAATACATGAAGCATATGGAAAATAATCTGGATTTGGGTAAATTCAACGAGAAATGTTTGAGTTCATATTGTGATTTTCAATAAGATTCACTTTGGATTGCACACTTGGCAAATCTTAGCTCATTTTTTGGCATTGATGAAAACTCTTCAGAAACAGACTTCTGGAAGATATTCCCAAAATTAAGTAAATAATAATGAAGTTGACAAACGTAAATAATTATGATTATTTGTTAATCAGTAAGCACGGAAAGAACAATAATAAAATCGGTTTGTTTCACTGGGGTAAAGAGCAGATGGTTCTTAAGCCTTTAGGGCCGGCAAGCCTTAGATTAAAGACCTCTGATCCCGACTTGCGTTCATTCATTACAGGTATCAGCTGTGTCTAACAAAAGGTCCTCACCCTAATTCACGGCCTATTAACCTACAAATAAAACAAGTCAAGCTCAAGGTCCACACACCCTGCTTATTGAGTAACGTGGATTTACTATCAGTCATAGTATTTCTCTGCATCTTTATTTCACGATTTGTCTTTTCCCAAATGTGCGCACCAATAATCATGACTGTTAATGATGTCGATTAATAACCATACAGCACGAAGTCGGCTTTCGATGATGTTTCCGTGGATGAAGCCATGGCAGTTTTAAACAGATCCACTTATAATAAATAAGTAACAAGGGAATTCTTTGCACATTGTTTGGCCTTTCCCAGCATTCTGGATTGCAGATTAGACCTCATACTTTCACGGTTTTGTGAGATCTGGCTGTGTATTGATGAATGTTTTAAATCTTTATATGTTTTTGAAAATAAATTATTATAGAAAACAATAAAAAACGTGTTGTTACCCCAAGTCATACCAAAGTCTGGTAGTGTCAGATAATGCGCTGTCAGATGGGAAAGGCCTAAAAATAAAACAAAAAATATATTATTTTCCAACAACGGTTTCACGTAAAATCATAAGCACAATACATATTTACTAAACAAAAATGTAAATTATTAGGATTTATTCATATTTCCCCCACTTTAAAACATAAATCTTGTGAAAAAACATGCAATGCACAACATCCAAACATACAGTGTGCTTCACATAATATAAATCAAAACATACCACGTCATAAAAAGTTGCGTTCTCTGGTGTTTGGGAATGGTTCACATCTATCTTCATAATGTTTCTCTTGTGGTCATTACAACAACTGAACAGCTAAAAATATATATAGCCAAATCACCAATTTGCATTCAATTGCATAACACGACCAATGTACACAATACGTATGTACAATTACCTTTTATCGTTAACGAGGAATTGCTACATATAATTTTTTATAATATACAAATATATGAATCCAAATATTTGCAATTATGTTTTAATGGGTTAAGGAGCAAAATAAAATAACTATTACTTCAGAAAAAGACCCAAAAATCACTCTTCTAGTTCTCCTCAGATTACCGCTTCCTCCGTTTCTATGGTTTCATTCGGTGCAACTAATTTGCGACACTGTCGTAAACTGATCTTCGCTTGACGGCAGCCGGCTGTCAGTTGCTCCATATGGCAACATGTGAGCGGAGCAGAGAAGTGGAAACCAGAATCTATCCCGCAAACTATTAAAACATTGCACAAACTACTTCGGTTTCAGATACAACATCATAAAGCATTATATCGACTTTTATTTCATTTAAAAAACGCACATATTTGTCAGTATTCTTTAAGCGACGACTTCGTGTCTGGTGATTCAGAGATGTTGTATTTTATCGGTCTTGGTCTCGGGGATGCTAAAGACATTACTGTTAAAGGTTTGGAGATCGTCCGACAATGTAGTCGTGTTTATTTGGAGGCGTACACGTCCATACTGACGGTCGGGAAGGAGGCATTGGTATGAATGATTTAAATCATATATGATGACAGTTGGCTGTGTATTAAATCAAAACTTCACTCGGATGGATGATGTGATTGCTGTTTCAGGAGGAGTTTTATGGTCGCGAGCTGCTGCTGGCAGACAGGGATATGGTTGAACAACAGGCGGATGAGATCTTGAAGGGAGCAGATGTTAGTGATGTGGCCTTTCTGGTGGTGGGAGATCCTTTTGGGTGAGGATGAGTGCAGATTTAAAGACATACAGTTACCACAATACACCATAAACAATAATACAATATAGACAGGAGTACAATATACACAGAAGTTAGACAATAAAACATCATTATGGTACAAGTAATATATTACAGTAGCGTTATACTGTTAAAAAAAAAAAAAAGCACGTAGTGGTGTCCATTTTTGGATAATACAGTGAAAAAAAGTCTAACAATTGAATATTTCATTTTTTAAAATGTATGAATAAACTTGTTTGTCAAGTAATGTAGTTTATTAGATAAAACTTTAGATTTAGAGTCAAAACTACCTGTTTTTTTAAATAATACCCAGCATTTGCACACCTGTGATGACATGTCAGTATATTTGTAAATGAATGCAGCAAACTAATACATTAAACGAAATTCCTCCCATTATAGCCAACAAATCCATATTATGAGTCTGTGACGTTTGCTGCGTGCATGTACTTTACTGTATAAAACTATATACTGATGGTATTCTTAAAAGCACTGTCCTTTACTCTCAACCACAGATATAGTACAACAACAGATCCCCATCGGAATACACTTTCTCCAGTCTAATAAAATAAACGATTCCCGTTATTCAGAATATCCGTGCCAGAGGAACGAGAGGAACACCACTTTGTGGTTGAGCAGCAGTGTTCTAGGGTTAAAACATATCTGTCTTACGAGAAGTGGCATATGCACGTTTGAGGTTTTGGTACTTTGAAAATTCTCTGTGAGAGATGAGCCGATTACACCATGCTTTCACGTCTGGCTCTTCGATATAAGTCACGGTCGAGTGTCGCGCAGCGTTTGGCGCCACGCTGAAACCCACAAAGCCTGACTCATTTTCCTGCTCAAGAATGTGTGGCTTTAATACATTTTAATTATATACTTTAAGATCGAAAAGATAACCATTTTAAGCGCACGTTGGGCCGCTTCCATGTCGTAAAAGCGTAACGCAGTAGTTAAAATAATGATGTGGCGTTTTGTGCTGTCACGATATTTGCTTATTATTTTGTTTCAATGAGCTGCGGTTAGCGCTGGGTTTGGATGCATCACAATCGCGTACGTCTAAATCTCGCTTATTTGCTTTTCTCTAGAGCCACGACACACAGCGACTTGGTTCTTCGAGCACTGAGCGACGGGATACAGTACCGCGTCATTCACAACGCCTCCATCATGAACGCGGTGGGATGCTGCGGACTGCAGGTAAAGCTAAACAACACCATTGTGTCCTATCTCACATAAACAAACACTCTTTCAGTTCTCAGAGGTTTCGAGAAAGCGCACTGCTACCGGGTCATTCGTGCCCAGTGAAAATGATCAAACAGCAGCATGGCCTTTGTGCCAAAGACGTCCCAGCGGAGTCTATCAATGCAGCCTAGTGCCCATCAATAACACCCCCCTGTATAGACCTGTCAGGGCAGCTTTGTGTACCCAGAGGCCCCAGCTGCCCATCCCCCCCGTGTGCACCAATGCCGCCCGAACCTCGGGATGAGCATTTAGCTGATCTCAGATCAGCGGTGCCATTCGTAAGGTAGATCTTCAGTACCGGTGTTTCTGTAGTTTAGCGATAGAGCGTGGTGCTAGCAAAAATAGAGCCATGGGTTTGATTCTCAAGTATGCATGAAAAAGTCAAATATGAGTCATAACTGTAAGAGAAGTAAAGAAAGGTTTTGTATTGACACTTTGTTGTGTCAGCTGTGCGTTGTGGTGTTTGGAATGATGTCATGCTTTCTGAATAACAGGAAGCACCTTGTCGGTGATACTCCGAGCGACCAATCTGCTGTAACTATTGAACGACCTGTGCTATTGAAACTGACTTTTAGTAAACAAACTGACCTGTGCTTAAATGTTGCCGTTGCAACCTTTGGTTGTTTTTTGTGTAAATTCTGTGATTTATTTGATGTGATTTAGGATTTGCTTATAAATTTGAACCCAAGTTTAGTTCATATTTAAGGCTGCAATCTGTAACATTTGGCTCTCTGTCGCCATCTCTGTTTGATTGATACGATTAATCGTAAATTGTATGGTATTATTAATCGACTGATTGATAATTGTAATCGTAATCGATTAATATTCCAGACAGTCCACATTTTTGCTTTATTACTAAATGGGACTCAATGTCATTATTTGATCTGTTTGCTTTAGCTGTACAACTTTGGCGAGACCGTGTCCATTGTATTCTGGACAGACACATGGAGACCCGAGAGCTTCTACGATAAGATCAAGAAGAACAGGAACATGGGCCTCCACACCCTGTGCCTGCTGGGTAAGAACTTCACTCAGACTTTGAAAGAGTATGTTATGATTACATAGAGGTTAGCCGAGAACTTTGATGGTAAGAGTGATGTCATCAACAATCACATTCGACTGGCTCAGTGTCTATCGTATTCCCAAGCACACATGTTTGTTGCGTCTGCAACAGTCACTGTAGCAATGAATGTGTCAATCACAACCAGACTTCACCCCGGGGATACAACAACCCCCATATTATGACTCGGAACCTCAGATAGACGTTTCCCTTCGGCGGCACCCCTGGGGCAAACATTAAACTTGGACCCACTGCAGACGCCTGGTTCCCCCTAAGGCAGATGGGCGCAAATAATTTACGTTTATCGGCGTGCCGTGGAGATTTCGAGGAGCAGTAAATAATAAACCCCCATCTTTCAGATTACTAGCGGAATTCCCCAGTGGAAGCAATGTTTGGTAATGATTGTTGGTGGGGGTCATCTCTCATTGGCTGGTGGGGTGGAGGGGAGGGGCTGGAGTCCCCAGGTGCATCCAAGCTGAGGAACATTTTCAGGCAAAAATGAGCAAGAGGGAATCAGCGTTATTATTTAAAAGCAACAGAGGGGGCGGAGATTGAAGACCTTCCCGTCCAGCCTTCTAACACAATAACCCGCAGACACAACAAAAGAACACACGCACTCTCTCACATACATAGACAGCACCACACTGACTATACACTGCGTCCATTCATCATATCTGTGCTAACAAGACATGGGCTATTAATCAAACTGGCAAAAAACTCAATTTACTTGCTGATGTTTCAGAATTACCTTAAAAAAAATTACATTTTAAAATTCAAAATCAAAAAAGTTGATAGTTGAAGTTGAAGTGTAACGCAACAAATGAAATGGCTTCTATTAAATTCGGCTCATAAGTAATATTCTGTCAGTAATAAAAGTATGTTTGTGAATGTGTATATCTTAGTATAGATACTCGTTTTTGAGTATCACTAGAATACACTGGAATAAAACAATATAAAATGGAAATAAATTACATTTATATTTGAATTTTAAAGTTAAATAAAAAAATTATATTAAAAACATAAAACATTTTTAAATCTAAAAATGTCTAGTCATGTCAAAATTAAATGAAGTGTAACAACAAAATTGTTCCTATTTAAAATCAGCAGATAAGTAATAATGTTTGAGTAATAGAAATATGTTAATAATATAAAATGTAAATTAATACATTTATATTTAAATTTGAGATATTTTGTATTGTTAGCTGTAATTCGTAACTTTTCGGTTAAAAAACAAACAAAAATCAGTTATTGAGCATAAAAATTTTACATAAAAAAATCAGTGTTCAAAACTTAACAATAAATGTAAAAAAAATTATGAAAATAAAAGATCCTTAATAAGTTGACGTCTTTTTCAATTGCATGTTTCAAACAGAGGTGACGATAGAGAGGCAAAAGTTACGAACTGCAACTTGTGATCAAACATGGTTTCATTTCTGATTCTTAATCTCCTATTTCAAACCGATTACATGTGGTTGTGCTATTTTAATAGTTTTACTTTTCAAAAACGCCAGTGGGAATTCAACGTTTTTATACGCACGCATTTCTGATGATGATAAAACCTCAAGCTAAGTTTATAGACAGTGAGAGAACATGGCTGTTCTTGTAGATGTGTGTTTCCTTCATCCACTCAGGTGCTGTCTGTAAATGTACTTACATTCCAGATTGTGTTTGGGGGTCAACTGCCCCAGACGGAGGGCTGACATACTATTTATGACGTGACAGTAACATCCATAGAGACTTTGCTTATAAAACTAAAGCTTGTTTCATCATACATTACTTGCAACTTCCTTCTTTTCACAGATATCAAAGTTAAAGAGCAGTCCATGGAGAATTTAATGAGGTAGGCCCTCGTACTATTTTCTGTGCGGTCGGGGGGGTTTCACTGATTTATATCTAGTCTGCTGTACAGGGAGGGGCTTTATGGCAGACATTCATTTAACGTTCATACGTGCAAGTTGCTGGGGCTCAGAGTGGAAAACATAACAACAATAAAAACGCGGCTGCGCGTTGGATTTGGTTATCACAGCGCTTCCCTGAGTCGCTGCTTAGCTGTAATTTTCTTAACCAAAGGTTGCAGACTTTTTATAGGTCGTGATGAACTTGGTCCTCTAGTTTCTGCCATGTTTTTGAGGAATGTTTCCTGAACTTCACAGCTGCGTGACTTGAATTATTTCTCGCTGTAGAAGCCGGTTGTTAACTTCTTGCTTTCTCTCCGTGGTGTCCTATAATTATCTCCCACCATAGTCGAGCACTTGTGTAATTTTATATCCAGTCCACATAAACCAGCTTTAGTGCGCTATAAGGAGACAAGCATTAGGTCTGGTGCGTGCGCCCCGTTCGAGCCTGGAAAGAGAGCTAATGTCTCCCAGATTTATTGGCGACGTTGTAGCATTACTCGGAAATGGAATAACCATATGCTGGATGATTTTGGTCGAAGTAAAACGTTTGTCCGGTGAGGTGGGTGCCCTTCACTGCAGGAAGGGGGAAATGGCCCCAAAAAGACATTTAGCGCATGTTTCTAGCTTCCTGCCGCAGACTAATTTCATCGAAGACAGCTTGATGGCTCATGCGCTTTTAAGTAAAGCATGCAATGTAGCGCAACCAATTTTGAGGATTTTAACTTGGATATAATATAATAGCATCATCTGGAAGCATTAATAGAAGGTTAACAGGCCACCCAAGGACAACTTTTATCTTCTGCAGAACACAAACGAAGATATTTTGAAGAATGTTGGTAACCAAACAACATCGCTCCCCCATTGACTTCCATTGTATGAACACAAAACTACTGAGACACTTCTTAAAACATCTGTGTTTTACAGAAGAAAGAGTCATACAGGCTTTTTGACATGAGGGTGAATAAATGATGTCAGAATTTTTGCGTGTACTTTCCCTTTAACCATGAACCATCAAAAGAAAAGCTTTCATCTTAGATTCATTCTGTGAGATTAAAAGAATGTACTGGATACAATAGTTGCCATTCTCCTTCTTTCCAGGGGACGAAAGATTTACGAGCCCCCCAGATACATGACTGTTGCTCAGGCTGCTGAACAACTTCTGGAGATACTGCAAAATCGACGAGAACGAGGCGAGGAACTGGGTAAGAAACTTTATAAAACTCTAAAATGCTTGAGAATCTAACTTTGTGGTAGAACCATGTGGACATCCGGGCAGGCATTGAAGTAGAATTGAATTACTTGTTATTGAAAGCTTTGTAACCAAGTTCTGCTCTCCCATGCAGCGTTGACCGAAGACACGGTATGCATCGGTCTGGCACGGGTTGGCGCCGAGGACCAAGCCATCCGTTCCGGGGCGCTTCGGGAGTTGGCCTCCTGTGACCTTGGAGGACCTCTTCATTCCATGATCATCAGTGGACACCTTCATCCTATTGAGGTGGACATGCTCAAACTCTTCAGTGGCCCAGAGGGACTCAAGACCTTGAAGATGACCGACAGCTCCACATATGATTCCTGACGTCCAGGAAACGTGTGTTCTTCTGTGGTTTTTAAAAGGACAAGTGCATCGGTCATGATGTTTACAACACAATGATGGTGTTCCCAGAGCTACTGCTGGCTCAGGAGAACGCATTTCAGATTAAATTTGACCGCTTGAACCTTTAAGGCTCAGTCGGGCCAGGGTTGTGTGAGAATGGGGTGAAATATTTTGATGGCACACATGAGTGACGCTGTCAAAAAATGATGGAATTATAACGGAGGAAATGAAAAAGGGTTTTGTGGAACAATTGCATCTGGGTTGCATTAGTGGTTCTGAAAATTGAGCAGTTTTTGTAAATTGGCATAATGTGTCTGTACCAAAAGTCATTCTTAATGGAACTTTCTGAATGAGAATGTAAATGTAATGAAAGACAATATTAAGCCTAAACCGGCCTGAGATTGATTTATACAACGAATACTCGTCGCTGCTCATTACGCCAAAGCCCAACATGTGGTTTTATTTGCGTTCAGTTTATTTGTCACCATGTGATGCATCGAAAATGAGTAAAGATGCTGTCAGAAACACTGGTCTGCTTCATTTTGGTTTATTTGTACAAAGTTTTGAGATCATGTGGTGCATTTTTGGCTTCACAGTTTTTCTCTGATAATAAGGAATCAAATCTACAAGTTCTTCAACATTTTACAGAGTTGGAGTCAATTTGCATACCCTTATTTTCTAACATATATTCATTCATCAAACATTCTTCAGATGTCTTGCATTTTTGTATATTGATGGCCTGTTGAAGGTTTATTTTAGCCATTTCTCATCTTTACAAGAAAAAGAAAGGAAAGAGAAGCCTGTCTTGGAAAGGCTTAATATAGAAGTGTTGAAAACATGAAACAAATATAATGGCTGATGGATATTTTATGATGGACAATTATAAAAACATTGGTGGGATCCTACAAAGGTGGCGAACTTGTGTGCAATACATTTTTTTATTGGATTTGACAAAATACTGTACTGAACTTGTGTTACTTCAAAGACCGCAAAGTATGTATTGGACAAATCCAATCTGTATACATCACTGCCTAACACTAATTCCAGATTGAAAGCGATAGTTCACCCAAAAATGAAAATTTACTCACCCTTTTGTCAAACCTGTATGACTTAGTTATTCTGAAAAATGACAATGGCGGTACCCATTGACATGCATTGGTTGCATGTTCGTGCAATAGAAGTGAATGGGTACCGTCATTATTCGCTTACCAACATTCTACAAACTATCTTCTATTGTGTTCTGCAGAGGAAAGAAAGTCATACAGGTTTGAAATTACAGATTATTCATTTTTAGTTGACTTATCCATTGAAGTAATACTAAATTTCAGGCAGAAATAATATTCCTATTGATACAATGTGAATAAAATTGTCAATTTCAAACTGGAAAAAAAGAAACATTATTCCAGTCAGAATAAATGTTTAAAAATGTTATCCTATATGCTGAACTTGCCTTGCCAATTATGGTTGACTTTAAAATAAAAAATAAATCATGGACTGTTTTACAGTATTTGTCAGCCATCCGATCTACGGTTGAATCCGGTGTACCGTTAGCCGCACAAGATTTTGAGAGCTTTATCGTTTCAATTTTACACCATGCATTAACCAGCAAGCCTAATGCAAAAGGAATGTTTTAATCGTACACAGGAAGTCAAAAAAGTCAATTTTCGTAGCATTCGTGTTGGCCATCAAATACGGTTCAAGCGATTGTCCATGATCACTTTCAAAAAGGCACTTAAGAAATGCAGACAAATCTGTTTATAATGGCAACATGATCAAATCCTGCACTTCCTTACAACTGTGCAACAGAAAAAAGCAGGAGAAAATATACATACAGTCGATGAATCGTACACAGTTATGCAATTTTTACAAACGTCCACTGACATCCACACACTCATACCACCAATAATTAAAACCTCATTTTGATAATGCAAAAATTAACAGGAAACATAAACAGTCCAGTTGGATTATAAAAAAAGCAAAGAATGAACTTCAAATGACCAGCAGGGTGATGTGTTGGCAACGTTAACGTTGCGAGTTCTTGCCTCCCTCCGAAACAACACAGCTGGTCAGTTGTTATTTTCGTCATCGTTTTTCTGGTAAGACTGCTGGACTGCACCAGCTCCATCTTGATCCAAGAGGGAGGTGGAGCAACAGAAACCCAAAGAGAAATGGGTTGTGGTAGGAGAAATTCCCCACAGCAGCACAGAAGGCCTTTGGTCCCAGGACTCCCAGAGATCAGGAGAAGTGTGGTGGACTCCTACATGGCAGCGACGTCGATCTGAACATACAGCTGTCTGACGCCAATCTGGGCACAGCAGAAAAATTATTATTAGGAGACCCATAAAGAGCGAGATTACGTTTATACGCCTTGTTACACTGCTCACCTGTGTGAAAATATTGTGCGTCTGGCTCATGATCCATCTGGTGTCTGCGTCAGGTGCCACGAGGAGTTTGAGTGTGCCGATGTTTACGTCTGTGCATAGCGTCCAGAAATGAGGCTCTTGGAGATTGTAAACGCCCTGAAGATGCTGAACCTGAGGTGAACATTACAGCAGTTACAGGACAATGTGACATAAAGCTCCAATAATTGGTGACATAAGCTCCAATAACACTTCATCCATCCCAGGATTAAGTTGTCCTGAAACATATCTGGCTAACCATGTAGCCACATAGGAAAGTGACCCTTGAAACTGGTAGAACTCACCCTTTGGTAGCACTCAGGAAGGGCATTGTCAAGAGACGGAGGTGTCCGTTGCATCAGGATGCCTATAGATTCCCTGAGCAGAGGAACCACACTAGACAGAGAAAAAAGGAAAACATTGGTTGAAAAGATCGATTTTCAGGAAGGTGCGACATGAACTCAGCAGGGTTCTGGCAAAACGAATGGGACACATAAAGACGTCATTGGGCTAGTCATGACTTTACAACTAATTCCAAATTCCAAGTCATTAATTTGACAAACAAGAACTCCTTTTATTAGGATTATTTGAGAGCACACTTGTGAAAAGGGGTGGAGAGTAAAAGATGCTGCTGATGTCATCCAACAGCTGTAGCAAAGGCAACTACACCAGATTCATTAATCCCACAAAAGAAACGCTTGAATGGTTAGGAGAGTAACAGGACTATTCCTCTCCTGACCAGTCAACCGTTTCTGCCCCATCAAAGGTCTGCCTCAGCTGTGCCAGCATCTTACAAAGTCATCAGTCCTTCTTCCAAACCTTCGGGCCTGACCACTGCTGCATCTGTGAACCATTAGAGGTTTACTTGGTTTGGACTCCATTCCCGTTCCCCAATCCGCTCTATTACCCCCATGTTCTCCGATCTCCTCCCTGAAGCCTCAAATGTAGAGACATTGGATCTCGTGAAGAAGACAATTTGCAATGGACAAATAGATTTTAACAAAAGATGTTTCGCGACGTGTGCTACTTAGTAGGTCTTTCCGATAAACTCTGTGGTCAAGTCACATTAGGTAATCTGACAATTCAGCACATGCAAGCATTTTGTTTAATACCTCTCGGGATGACTGTGGTTTACCAACCCAACTCTACTCAACGTCATCTATAGCATAAACACATACGCACGAAAGTTTAATACCTTGGGTTAGGGGTTCACGTAAAATACAATCGGTTGCCCTAGTCACTGCTAGCTATAGATTAAATAAATCTTGCTCATTTGCATTATTCAGTCCTCTTGTAAGTGAAACGTTGACTATTTGTTTCCTTCGGCATGACAGGGCATCGTAAAACTGCCTACCCTGCATTCCATTCCTTACCTCGTGTGTTTGTCCTTCTTTGGAATGAAATGGAAACAGGAAAGTATACGCGGGTACCTTGAACCTCTGACATCATACCATTGTTCCTTAACCTTCCGGTTGCGAGGACTTACTCACCGCTCACTGCCAAAAAAGCACCGGCCCCTGCTTGCTAACCTGCCCTGAATGCAGTTATACTGGTGACTCACTTGGATAAAATACGATTACGTGTAAAGGTTAAGGTGGCTGGTGACACAGATGCATGTCAACACCTAAGTCAAGGGTGGCAATCGGGGATATATTATTTATCTACGAACACACACCTTGAGAGTCACACAGCGCACAACTGTTACCTCGTGAAAGCGCTAGCACTTCTAAACCGCAAGAAAACGGTTGGTTATCACACCCAGACAACGTGAGCAACTAATCACAGTGCAGAAACATTTTTGACACCAGAACGGCCACGAGAATGAGGCGACTGTGGGAATTATAGCAGGTACGTTTAACGCTTGTGATTTATACGCAAGACTTTTCCACATGCTTCGTACTTTTGTGGGATTGTACCACAAAGAGCTTACATTGTTTGCTTCTAGGAGCCTACTTCTCTCACAACTGCAGAAAAGTATGGCTATTAAACCTCATGCTAAGATTCAAGGGCACAATTTAATGGTAAGGACATTTTGCGACATCCAAACATCGACTGAATACCTCGACTAACACCGACCACGAATGTTCGCAAACTTTGTCGTGCCACAAAGCTGTCAAATGAGGTCCAATCTAAATGTGGAGGACTGTTTACATAAACAGACCTTATCTGAACCAAGACCAGCTTGAAAAATTAATATTACATTTGATTAACTATGTAACAAAATGTCATTTTTACATTTGTCACATTGAGTGGTGCTTGCCTTTGCAAGTCTCAAACACAATCGTAGGGTATTATGGGTGGTGGCCAAGGCATTCCTTTTTAGTTACAAAGGTGTTTGAAGTAGCATTTTTTGCTGACCAAGATGAAGGTTTAAAACTTTGGTTCAGGGTCCAGCTCTGGACAAATAAAGCCCATCAAAAAATAACACGGTAGCGTGCAACAAAAGCAGCGTTGGAGAGGAATTTAAATACACTTCCTCTGAGGCCCGACTAATGTATTTGGTCTCAAAGGCCCAGCTTAGCATGCCCAGAACAAATGTTAATTAACATTAGCCATTCTGTGGGCCAAAGTGATTAGTGGTCTTAGTGGTGGTGGTCTGCTGTAGGTCACAACAGCAGGACTCCATCACTCCCTCCGACTAATCAAAGGGTAAACAGACAGCTCCCGCCATCCCCAGATATTCCCCAAAGCAAAGCTACCACACCCAAAGAGGCCTTAGCTAAACACGCCCGGCTCACTTGCAGCCCTGCACAAATGGGTCACGCCTCAGGTGCGGTTGATGAAAGAGAAGTTCATCGCCCTAGTGGGAATCTAAATGCAAGATGGAACCCCGAATCAAAATAAGGACGTCTGAGGAGAAGATGAATCTCGCAGTGTGGGGTGCATGGGGAAAAACATTGTGCAAACAGTGCAGGGTCCATCTGAAGTATCAAGAACCACGGACATTCCACACGGCTTATTATGCTCCATTTCCATTAACGTTCAAACAATAAATGATGCAAATAAAAGTCTAGAGTTGCAGATGAGTTTCACAGTTCTGTTTTTCACACTAGCAGTATCACACAATGGGAAATCTAAAAGAAATCTAGATATTTAGAGAAATGTGATTTTAGTCAATGGGGGAGTCGATGTTGTTTGGTTACCAACGTTCTTCAAAATATCTTCTTTTGTGTTCTGCAGAAAAAAAAGTCTTACAGGTTTGGAATAACATGAAGGTGAGTAAATGCTGAAAGAATCTCTCTTTTTAATGTGAGGTCTGGGATATATAGTGACTATTATCCTTCAACAAACACAAGCTAACAATCACTTATGAGATGCAGCTTGTGCTTTTTAACAAGCCAAACGCCCTATAAATACCTCTCTCTTCACATTCACAACTGTTTTTAATTTCTTCTATAGTCGCGTGATACCTTTGTGTGTGTCATACCACATTCGTGTCTAGATTGCACCTGAATGAGACCGAGAGCTTTTCACGCAGGTGCAATCTGGAAAAAATCCACCGTCTCGTACTCTCAACCATTACTGTTAACTCTTCTGCGTTGGGGAAAAATTTCTAAATGGGGCCCTCGATGACACAAACCCCCCACTCTTCCAGAAACAAAGAGAAGGAAAATCCATCTTAAAAGATGCCTTTGTTGAAACAACGTTCACAGATCGCCACCACATTCCAGAACGGGAAAAGAAAAGCCTCAATGCAGAAAGAGAGAGGGAGAGGGGGCTTGAGAGGGGCGATGAATATGCAGGAAAGGCATTGGTCATACCCGTGAGTTTTGTTAAATGGGGCCGCATTCGGAGAGGTACCCCATAGCTGAAGCTCAGTAACCACAGGCCATTATACACAGACTGCAGCGCTTCTGCCTGTATATACAGAGCCTTGACACACATTTATCCACATCATCATCTTATGACTTTCCACAATAAAAAAAAGCTTTCTAAAGTTGTATGCTGTTATTTCGTCCAAATCAAACAAAAGAATTTCAAAGCTCCAAACAATAATAGTTCATAGTTACCACATCTGCCGTTTTGCACGATAGACAAAAATTTACTTTTGCAGCAAATCACTGAAAATAAAACTACAGAGATAATTATTAATTGAGGTTTTTCATTACCAGCCTAATATGTGGCTTTAAAGGACTATACAGTGCATGAGTTGTGCAAACAACACACAAGAGTAAATAAACAATATAATTTTACATATTTATAAAGCAAACTAAGCATTTCAAGCCACAAGAAGGCGAAACATGCGATTTCCCCTCTTGACTGGAGCTGGTTTGAGAATGCCACATAAGAGAGTCAAGTCCTGGTTTTCTGGCTTTGCCACATGTTGGGAATGTATCAGGGCTCCACCCTCTGAGCGTGTATCCTGTAATTCACCCGGCTGGAGTGCCAACGGCTTCGCAGGGCCTTTGGTGAAGGTCGCTGTGAAGTGGGTTTGTATGATCTGTGTTAGGTGCTACTGAGGGTTTTTTGGGTGGGGTTGAGGGTGGAGGATTGTCCCAAGTTGAATTGAGAGAGGTCAGATGCTTATAATATCCGTGGCCGGTGTGTGTGTGTGTGTGCGCGCGCGTGTGTGCTTACCTCACGCCGATGAGAAGAGCGATGAGCATGGAGCAGATAGGGTCTGCGATCATCAGGTCGTATTTCTGCATCAGGATGGCTGATATTATGACCCCGACGCTGCCCAACGTGTCCGCGACAATGTGCAGAAAAACACCTGCGGAGAAGACTATCATTACTATCATGTATAGTATGATAGTACTATTTTTGACTATAAATTAGTTTTGACAATGAAGGCTGTAGGAAGTACAGTTCAAGACTTTGTAAATAGTTGACTTTGTCAAGATATGGAGTTTGCCAGCACATATCCTCAAACATGACAACTGTGGACAGAACACACCCGCTGCCTGGGATACCATCTCTAGCGGTAACCCTCAACCCTCTGATGATGTCATTCCACAGGCAGATGACGATGAGGTCACAGCACCCTTTCTCGCAAAGAAAGTGTAAACTCTCATTGACAATATGAAAACATACGCTACTACCTTAAACCGACACGCACCGGGCGCCATCGTGAGTCAATGTTTCCGATCGAAAATTCTTCCAAACATCTTTCCCGTCTTGATCAACACTATTACATATTTGTGGACTGTGGTATGATGGCACGCTATGATACAGTCCAGTAAGTACTCTGCTTTCCTCAGGAGATGACATGATTGAGGTTCGTTTCAGTTTCACAGAAAGCCCGACCGCAGTAATGGAGCAAAATCCCTAATACGTCAAGAGCTTTTCCAAATGTGGTCGAAGCAAATACTGGCAAAATAAACAAGAATGCTGGAGAGCTTCAACACAAGGTCACTAAGACGGTGTTCGGTATAGAATACTAGCTTACTAAGTACTGTGCAGTATATACTGCCTACTACTTAAAAACATGTGTAAGGATAAATGTTTCAAACACTATTGTCATCACATAACGTTTTATTAAGCATACTTGGTATGCCATTCCAAACACAGCCGATGAGACATAAGAATGTTCAAGTATAAGGCTGCTACAAACTACTTGTCATTCAAAAGGTCCTTCAGCAGAGGATGGAGGCAGTGTAACCTTTTGCACTGTCACCTCCTCTCTCCCCTCCCCCCTCTCCTACCGGTCCTCCCCTCATGCCCCTTTTTTCTCTCCCTTGAGCAGGCCTCCCAAAGGATCCATTCTCTCTCTGTGTGTGCCAGGGTGAAGGGGACAAACTACTTTCTCTGCTGTGCTCTTTTCCCACACAAGCTCGGACAAAGAGATTTAAAGCGACGGGGCTCCCGCACTTGCTCCGGCATCCGTGTTAACCCAGTTTGCCCCAAGTCAAAGGTTAGAGGTTGGGACGGTCTGAGATGTCACTTGACAACACATAAAACTCCATCAACCAGTCACGTCTAATGTTAACAGAGGTGTCATGTAACCACTGATCTAGAGCACTTATGTCAAGTGGTTTTCCTTGTTTATGAGGAAACTACATCCTTTTAGAGTTTAAAACAACTTGCCAAGAATTCAAAATATTACCCGTCTATAAAAGCGGAAAAATCTGTCTAGACTTGATAGCTGTGCCTGTAAATATTTTCATATCTCCAGTCATAAAACACTACCACAATGCATTCTCAAATTTTGCATGAGAGAAAAGTGCCATCTGGTGGTCGCCAAGCATACAAAGCACAAAATCCTCCATACCTTGTAATATCTGCTTGCTGGAGCCTTTCCCCGGCATGTGCAAGTGGTCATCTAAGGACACAGACAGAGCAGAAATGAATCACGCTGTACCAGACAAGATCACAATGTGACAAATACTTCTGCTATGACATACAGTAACAGAACAGACAGAACAGACCGGACAGCAAACTGACACGAAGTAACGTGAACGATGCATTATATCAGAACAATAGAACCACAGGCCTTACCATGACATGAATCTTCATGTGAATGTCCGTGTCCTCCGTGCGAGTGACCGTGATCATGTCCGTGCTTGGACTCGTGGCCATGATCATGTCCGTGCTTGGACTCGTGGCCGTGATCATGTCCGTGCTTGGACTCGTGACCGTGTCCCCCATGACTGTGTCCGTGTCCCACACTGCCATTAAAAAGAGAATGACTGTGGCCATGACCTTAAAAACAGACAAAGAAGCATTTAGTAATTCATTTCATGCTTTTTTTCATGTGGCTGGCAAAACAAATGGACAAAAAGTCCCAAAACTGATGTTGAAGGATGAAGAGTCAAAACTAAAGATAAAAACCTGGAGAAGCCTACCTTCATCACCATGAGAGTGTCCGTGTCCTCCGTGTTGAAAAACAAATATTCCAACAAGATTCACTAACAGTCCTGCTACTGACACGGGCAGTAATCGCTCATGGTGCACATCTGGAGGTTCTAGCGCCCTCTGGTGATTGTACAACACAACAGCGGCATCCATAAAACAGTATAATTCAGTTGTAAGAAGTGAATCAACCGACTTACAATCAATCTTACATACCTCTACTCCCTCTGAGAAGACAAAGAAGGCAGTAAAGATCAGGAACAGGCCGTTGACGAAGCCCGCAAGAACTTCTGCTCTGACATACCTACAAAACACGGTTCAAGGGGATTTGCATAACAACAGTAATGCCACCAAAAAAACATGTCATTTCCTGTCACAGCCACTAAAGCAGAAGAGAGGTTTACTGCTTTGGAAACCCACTCCATTAGCACATCAAGTAAGCTGGATGGAAGTATAAGGGAAACGGCAATGTTGTGGTCCCTCACCCGTAAGAGAAGGCGTCATTGGACCTCCACCGTGAGATGACTGATGCTGCGAGGCCTGCCAGGAGAGCGGTACAGTCGAAGAACATGTGAAAGGAATCGGATATCAAACCTAAACTGAGAATCAAAGACAAAGACAGCATTAGATTATCGAGAAACTTGAGAAATATGTCCCACCCTTTATTGTGGCGAGTCACATGGACATGAAATGACAAAAGAACAATAGCAAACTATATTTTAAGTCTAAACCAAATGCAATACAGGAAGCATTTCTGTTTATTTGTAAAAACACACTTGCTTTTTTATAACATGGATTCAAGACTATGTTATAGTTAGAAATAAGAAATAATTATAATGCATTTTAATTATAAAAAATTCTATTTTGATCGTCATTTAAATGAACACTAAACATAATAATATTTGAACTTATTTCAACTTCCCTTGTTCTCTGGCAAACAACTGGTTAATTCCAGTTAACATCATCTGGGACTTTCCCTTATGTGTAATATAATGTCTATGTCTGAAAAATGAGCTATCTGCACATTTGGCCATCATAGGCGTGTTAAAACACTTTTATGCCTGCCTACCATGCCCAAAAATTCTGTCCAGGTAGTCGGCTCTATATATTTTAAGACACATCCTATTCGACTATCTGAACTTTTACCCAGACATTAATCTCAAAAATGACCAGCCTAACCAATCATTCAATAAAACACGATCAAAAGCACTCATTCAGGAATAAAAACACAAGTCAGGCCCAAAACAAAAGCACACTAGCACATCCCACTTTAGATCTACGTGGCATATCCTTGTGTTTGGCCCCCTACTGTTACCTGTTACTCCATATTCCATACAAGAGCTCCACGAATGCGAATGAGAGATTCAAGCACAGGAAGAAAAACAGATTCCTAGAGGTTTTATCTGCAAGAATTGATCTAAAAGAGAACAAAACATGAGGTTGTTTCAGACTGATTTCTTTAAAAGTGACCAGACCAGACAGGCTGGCTTTAGACAAGCAAATACACTACTGCGGTTTCCTTAAATAAAAGGTTTCGGAGAAATGACATGTGGTGTAAATAAACTCTTAAAATACATATTTTAACGAGAAATGTATTATATCACATGCAATAAAACACATTTAAAGATATTAAACCGTATGTCAAATGTTTACTTAGCTTTGCTAACGAACAGTTTGACTACAATTCAGTTTATACAATAAAGCTTCTTTATCATAACAGCTAAAACATACTTATAAGATACACTTATTTCTCGTTTACGAATTATTGTAAACAACGTGTACGTTTAAAGTAAATTAATTTCATTTTAGTTCCAATCTATCGAGTGGTAGCTAGCATGCTAACAGCATTAGCCGCACTAAGCCGACAGCTGTGAGTGAAAGTCAATGATTTGTTGATAATTTAACACTCGTTACCTGAACCAGCTCGATAATTTGACGACCAGGTTGAACTTGGCAGGTTTGTACTCGTCATCTTTGATGGATAACGGGAGCATTTTTCAGCGAAGCGTCTCCGGTATCCGTTGACCACTGCGGCTGTACGAGCGTCCAGACGCAAGAGAGAAAAGTCCTAGCGCTGACGTCGCGTACGTCGGATGATTCGCCATAAGAGATCAGCCACAAATGACTTGTGTAAATAGATGTACATGGAATGTAAAAACGTCAGTAATGTTATACGTTTATTATGTCTGTTTATATTGATGAATATACTTATATGAATATATTTATTCATTCATGTCAAGGTATGTTTGATAGATAACCAGAGAAGTTGGTAAATCGACAAATTGTGGTGCAAACTTACACATATGGGAAGTGTAACAGGACAAACAAAAATAAAATGAGTTTAAATGGCTTGCTTGTTGCTTGAAACAGTTGCCTAAACTTTATTGAGTAAAACAAGCACAGTATGTTACAGCGTAACATCATATTTATTTATTTAATTATATTTATATGTATGGTTATAATATATTTACAAACTAAACACACATATACAGACACACACACATACATACATTGTTTTGTAATTGTTTGTGTATATCTTATATTATTTTTATTTTTTTATGTTTAACTATTTAATTATTAATAACTAAATAGATTGTGACGTATTGGTAGCGTATAATGTAAAATGACCGTAAAGTTGAGTTGGGAACCCACAAAACAAAATATAATGTTTGTAATGTATTGTAGACAGACATGTCTAAATATTCTATATTAAACAAACGTTTTGATAATATTTTACGAAATTCTTATTTTATTTGACCTATTAATTGTATGATAAATTATTTATTTATTATTTTATTATTATTACTTACTATAATAACTCCCTGACTATATTACTTCTCTATTGGAGATCTATTTTAGGAAACCACCAGGTGTCACCCTTTTATCATACTGTACGTGTTGTATTTCTATTGGTTTTAAAGAGATAGTTCAATCAAAACTAAAAATTCTGTCATCATTTACTCACATTTGAGTTGTTCTATATCTGTATACATTTCTTCGTTTTGATGAACACAGTGAAAGATATTTGGAAGAATGTTTATAACCAAACAGTTTTTGGTCCCCATTGACTACCATAGTAGGAAAAATTACTTGAGATATTTTGAAAAATGTAAGACAGCAAAAAGTTCTGGGGCACTTTTGACTACCATTGTCATTTATCCTACTAAGGTAGTCAATAGGGTCCAAAAACTGTTCGGTTACAAGCATTCGTCCAAATATCTTTCTCTGTGTTCAACCAAACAAAGAAATGTATACAGGTTTCGAGTTACTATCCTGTAAAACTATCCTTTTAGAGACAACTTTGAACAAATAAGTTCTCTTTATAATGGTTTCATAACCAAATTGATTATTTGATTTTTATTTGATTATCATTTGTTGTCAAACAAATAATTGTGTAAATTATAGCAAATCAATATTATGCTTTCATGTTCATTTAGTCCATATACCGTTGTTAAACACATCAAACATGCTATAAATAATCACTAGGAACATTAAATATAATCATTCTTAAGTTTAATTAAACAACTTTATATAAGCACAATAAAATCTGCTGTTTTGTTCAACTTGAAACTACAATAATTCTGCAATAATAATAGACATGAAAGTTAGTAGGCTATACAAAAAATGGCATTAATGTTTGTCACTGTCAAAACAGTGAAAAAATATAAAAAGTTACCACTAAGGGCAAATGGTACCAGAGTCCCAGACCCTAAATGCTAAACTGTGCAAGACCTGCATTTCAAATACTTTAAAACATCACTTCAATGCTCCCAGAATACAAGAGAAAAAAGGGTGTTCCCATGGTAACTGTTTCAGGAGACGGGAATAAGAACTGAAGCCTGTTGCCTGTAGCCAGACATTCAGAATGTGTTTTCCTTGATACATAGAAATGTGAAATGACACTTCTGTTACGTAACGCTTATCATATATTTTACTCCTTGGGGTGCAGCGAATAACTGAATTCCTGTGCAAACGAAATGGCATTTTATACGACAGAAACCATTCAGAGGAGCAATTTATTTTACATGATGCATATTTCAATTGCTTTGAAACAACTGGATGTTGAATCATGGTTTGTCACATCTTAAAGGGTCTGGGAGCAGCTTCAAAGTGCTTCTATTCTCAAAGACATCAGACATTTCATTCATTAATCTCATTAATATGTATAAGGAGATCGATAGGAAGCTTTTGTTAGTTCAGAAATATGAGCAAACTTGCGGTTTGTTCTGCTAATAACCTCTCAGAAGAGCTCAGAGATGTTCTCTGTCACACACACATGCTGCCGCGAAAAAGTCACAGTATACGGTTGTACCAAAGGTTAAAATATTGAACAAACTTGTGCAATGTCTCCTAAAAAGGACAACTAAAACAGACAAAAACATGGCGCCTGCCAGAAGTGGTGGGCGTTTTTTCTGGGTTTTGTGTTTGTTTTTCGCAAGGCTATTGACATCGGCGTGTGGGATATAAAATTTGAAAGCAATTTCTCAAGCTTTGAAAGAAAACATGACACTTAGCTTGTGGTCAAGTTTCATCAAAACCAAGCCACGCCAAGAACCGCAATCTCGGCTTGCCATTGCTTATTTCTGTAAGTGAATTGAAAGCCAAGCTAAGAACATAAACAGAACAAAATTGACCAGATGGGACAAAAATTGTATGTGCGAACGTATTGGAAGGATTGTTGGGGTTTTTGCAGGTCTGTTTGGCTTTAGTAACAGTAAATTAAACAAGACCAAGGTACAAGTTTTTGTTCTGGTTGGCTTCTATCTCACATACAGTGAGAGAGAGAGAGAGAGAGAGAGAGAGAGAGAGAGAGAGAGAGAGAGAGAGAGAGAGAGAGAGAGAGAGAGAGAGAGAGAGAGAGAGAGAGAGAGAGAGAGAGAGAGAGAGAGAGAGAGAGAGAGAGAGAGTGCTGGATCTCGATGAAGTCCATTATTTCACTACTAGTGGGGGATCTGTTTTGCATAACATTCCAGTCCAAAGAGAGTTGTTAAACTGAATTGACTATATTGCCTGCTTTGCAACATTGAAGAAAATGTTTCCTTAGGGTTGATAAGGCTTCACATTGTGAGGAAAAGAAAAATATAAATGTATTTATATTAGTCACAAATAAGAGAGTAATGTTTGAGCTAGTTTATGCAATTTAGAAATGTTAAAGCACACCCAAACTTAACAAACTCTACCGATTGAAGTACAATTCATATCCATTGCACTAAGAAGCTTTGTGCTATGTCTTAGAGACAGTTTCAGCTGTCTCTAAACTTCACATTGCCTGGGATGACATTATTCTGGTGGGCCTCCTTTTCAGACGTTCTAAGTGTCAACCCCCCATCATGGGGACTGGGACAATGTGCACCCACCCTCCCAAGGATGCTCCATAACAAACACCAATAATGATGATTAAGCTTGATAGGACATTTATATACATTGAAATCATGCTTTAAAGGGACAGTTTGCCCAAAGATAAAAAAATTCCCTCATCATTTGTTCACCATTATGTTATTCAAAATGTGTATATGACTCTTTCTCCTGTGAAACACACACACACACACACACACACACACACACACACACACACACACACACAAAGATATTTTGAGAAATGTCTCTTTGGTTTTGTGTCAATGCAAGTCAATGGGGGTCAGTGTTGTTTGGTTACCAACGTTTTTCAAAATATCTTCTTTTGTGTTCTGCAGAAGAAAGAAATGACATGAGGGTGGTATAAAAAAATAAATGATGGTGATTTTTGGGTGAACTATCCCTTTAAGAGGTCAGAGGAAGCCAAAATCAAATTCCTGATAAGCAGATTCTGATGTCCCAGCATCACAGTGACAAAACAAAGTACAGTTTGTGTTGAGGTTGGCAACACTCATGCTGAGGTCAGCAACGCGAGCTCCGTGCCAAATGTGTGTGTCTTAACCACTGTCTTTAAGAAGTATGCAGTATGCTTTGAGAGGTCACACGATCGTAAGACGGGTCAAATGTTTTCCGGAACACATTCTAATAGAGTATGCAAACTACTACTTCCTGTGGAACAACATGAGATTGAGATGTTTTCATATAATGTCCACAAAGGCATGATACATGAACCTTACAGCCAACCTTGCAGAACACAAAAGAAGATATTTTGAAGAATGCTGGTAACCAAACAACACTGGCACCCATTGACTTCCATTGTATGAACACATTTCTCAAAATATCTTCTTTCGTGTTCTATAGAAGAAAGTGTCATATATGTAGAACCTTAAAAAAATCTGGAAAATTTACGTATGATGGTGTTGTTTCTATTAGGAAGGTAGATTGAGTTTAAGGGGTCTCACTGGAACATATGGAGGTCATTTTGAATTAAAAATAGATCTCGTGCAGGCATGCATGCTTATCTATGTGGGGCAACGTATGTTATTTCATGCACTGCTCGTTTCAACATTATTAAATAATAATATAATCTAGTGGTCTTGGCTAAACAAGCATTACTAAAATCATACTTAGGGTTAGAAGTTTGGACAATGAGGCATACGAATGATAAGTGAGTAATGCTGACAAATGAGGTCTTAGCACTCAGTTCTTAATCCAAAACTGTGTTTTAGGAAATGTGTAGGTGATAAAAAAGACACTCATCGGATGAGAAATATTCAGCCAGATTAAACATTCCACATGTTAGGGCTTGCTTTTCTTGGAAAAGCTCAATTTCCAGTTAACACACAGTGGGGGTAGACAGGTCTGTTAGACGGTTATGGGCATTAAGTGCTTATCTGTATCTGTCTGTGTATGTAGAATGATATATCTCTCTTTGCAGAACCCATAATCATATGTACTGTACATCAGTAGCGTTATGCATTCGTTTTTCTGAAGTGCACAACAAAACATGCTAGTTTTGCACAGTAGTTGTGAATGGCTCAGGAGATCTCAGTTGTGTTTCATATCTGACCTTAAATCTTTGTTTAATACTGTAAGTTGAACATAATGGCATCTTAAAAGCAATTGATCGTAATGATTTTGTGTTTAATAGATGATTTCAAAGCAACAACATAAACAAAAGTTACTGCGCATGCCCGCTTTTGTGGCCCAAACTTAACTTCTGGTACACATCCACAAAGAATAGAGTCCCTGCAGATTATTTCTGATAACAAGCAAAAGAAATAACAAGTAAATTACATTAGCTAGTTAAAAGTATGTCTACTAGTCACTAGTCAGTATTATTTTGGGTTACCAGTAGAACCGTTAGCTAAACTTAAATGCGACAATGTTACACAAACACAACCCATTCAATAAAATTAGTTTACAATAAAATTGAACAAATTCTTTATTTAGTACAATTATTATACAATAAAATATTAATATTAATACAAAATAAATAAAGTATATTATTAGCCACTAGCTAGACTGATTAACAAACACAGCAGATTCATCTACAATATTATATATTATACAGTAATTGTGAAAATAAAAAAACTTTATTCTATTTTAAAACATTGTTTTCGAATTTCATCTCGGCCCAAAAATCTGAGTGGACACTTTTGCTTCCGACATAAATACTAAAGGAAACAATAAAAACAAAACATATCGTCTGGAAAACAAAGCAGCGTGGACGTCGTTAAAAAAAGATGCTGATCCTCCACATCGCCAGCGGCTGCTGCGGTGACGATCCGCGAGAGCTCCGAGACCCTGGGTCAACCGCCATCTGCTGAACCGTGGGGTTCTCTGTTTTTCTTGAAACGACGATCAAATAAACCAGCTTGCACAGAGGCAAACGGGGGCCCTCGCTCCAGAGATGTTCCGTGCCCGTGGTCTCTCGAGAATCAGGAAATGCCGCTGTCGAAGTGATTAAAAAAGTCAAGACTCATCACAAATCATCGTTGCTCATCGTTTTCGCTGTGGAGTTGCATAAGGGAGGGATACACGGGAGCAGCGAAGTTTCAGTCTTGCACAAGAAAGCCTTTAAAATGATAGAGGTTTTCTAAACTGTTGGTCTTTCTCATTTTAACGCTTTCGTATTAATGTCATCGTGAGAGTTCGTTCACCTCAGGGAAGTAACATCATTCTAAAAACAAAAGTAGATATTTTGAGACATGTCTCTGCGGTTTTGTGTCCATATGGAAGTCAAAGGGGTCAAATGTTGTTTGGTTATCAACGTCTTCAAAATATCTTTTGTGTTCTGCAGAAGAAAGAAACACACAGGTTTGAAATGACATGAGGGTAAATAAATAATGCATCGATATCATTGTGTGTATGTAGGCCTACACAAAATGACCCATAAAGCTCAGAAAAGTCCTGCAGTCACAATGTTGAACAAATCTAAGTAAAAACACACATACGGCTTGATCTCAGCCGAGGCTGTGAAAGACAAATTCAAAGCAGAAAGGTGTCTGATGAGTCATTGTAGATGAATCACTTTAAATGGCCAGATGTCAGAAGATAGTGAACAAGGATGATATGGTCCTCATAATTTTCCTATTTGGCTGATATTAGGTTCGCTAGCACACAATTATGAATAATCATCTGGTCTGGCCTAGCAGGAGGTTTTAGTCAGTTTATAAAAATGTTTGCGTTCTTGTTACTCAGCAAAAAACATTCCATTAACTACAAAGCTGTCATACATCAAATTTGCATATTCATAATGCCATCGCATTGTATTTGCATTTTGTGTCGACACTTCGCTATTTGTGTTTGCCTCTGTCCAACTCTGTGCTCACGTATTGTTTTTTAAAACACCCAAATGTCCAATAAAGCAGTTTTTTAATGTTCTCGCCAAATTTGTCTTTTTTATGTCGGTAAAAGCTAAATGTAGGAACAAAGTCCCCAACTCGGACAGTTCAACATATCAACCAGTTAGAGGCAGGACGGCAATTTGTATTGACGACTATTTAGCGAGGTTGCTAATTCTTATATCAAATCTCATTTGTACGTTTTATTAAAATTTGCTTTTGTACCAGTTACAGTTGGATTTAGAGGTGGGGCCTCATTACTGCTTTTTTTCTAACACAGCAAAATTGGCAGTGTTAAAAAAGATCTAAATAATACTCACAGTGTATATATATATATCACATACACTGTGAGTGTTAATTTGATCTTTTTTAACACTGCCAATTTTGCTGTGAATAATGTACTTTTTAGTATGATTCACGTCAAACAGATTCAAATCATTTAGTCACTTTACAAATGATAAATATTTACAAATTCCCTTGAGTTGGACAAAAAGATTCTGACACTGGTTAGCACCCATTTAGCAACCATCCAGAACGAAATGCCCAAAACGCAATAGCAACCTCATGACAACGTGTTATCAACCACTTATTCATAAACACCCTTGTATGACAGTTTTGTGTTGTTTAATACAAAATGTAGAAATGTTTATTTCATTCAGTCATTTCATAAACACAAAATGCAGGGTGTATAGAAATAAATTCTATAAATAAATGCTACATCGTCTTTTTCTAGTATGAAAGGGGGTTAAAAATATATATGGGAACCGTTGTGGGCCCTCCATCTTTCTAAGAAAACACCTCTCTTCACACCTTCCTTTTTCCCAGAGGAACATGAAAAACACCACCAGTCACATCTGGGTGGTCACCATGGCAACAGCCTATTACAGCTAGTGGGACAAATCAATATAGTGCACTAAAAAGAGAGCGAGGAACTCGATTTTGGATCGTTTCATGCTAAGTAGCAGATTGAAACAGAAGGTTTCTCAGGGAAACTGAACATTTTGATCGGTACTGTAAGGACAGACAGGTACAAAGTGCTGATCTTTGGAAGGCGTGCATTACTTCCAGCTAATTTTCCACACATATTTTAGGCAACACAAAATTTAGGAAACAGGCTGTACTGATAACCAAACATGTGAAACCAAAACAAATACACTCCTCCAAATTCCACTGCACTTATTGTGCTGAATTACAAGAATAACATTGCATAATGCTAACAGCAAAGTGAAAGTGAAATTGCAAAAAGCAAAAGTGAAGCAGATGCTGTGGAAAGTATAAAATAACCAAAATCCCCTTCGTTTTCACTGGAGTTTCCCATATGACCGTCCAGGATCGCAGACAAATGCTTGTTTAAAAAAATATTTATGAAAATAAAACATCCAAGATTTATAATATAAACAACGCAGTCGTTTAAGTACAGAAAGTGCAGTACACAGCATCTTCAACAGACATTGAGGTTAAAAATGACAATGTACAGTGGACATCTACAGCATAATTCACTGTACCAAACATCATTACATAAAAAGACAATTTACAGTGTGACATATTTCAGATCGAACATTACAAAATGAATAGGACTCAATTTGATCCATTATTGTACTGTAAAAACTCTGTTAGATGTTAAAGATGGCTTGATATCATTCAGTCGCATTACATGCCGAGGGAAGATTACGAGGACAATTTTTTAACCTATGAAACAACGTGCACAATATGACGTTTATAAGGTCATAAGGGTGATTTGTAGTTTTCATTTCATGTGCTTAAACTGTGTCTCCTGCTCTGTACCTTAAAGACAGTCGACAGCAGAACGGAAGACGCGTGTCAGTTTTATATCGCTACATTTATACATTCGATTTGACTTATAAAGTGAAAAACAACATCAATCACACATTGTGAACTCATTCACAATTGTAAAGACAGCTGCCACTACTCAAAACCACGAAGAAACCTTCAGAAGCTTCACCAGCACGATTTTCCTTCTTAGACGACAGTCATGTTGATTGTCTTTAGTTGTGGAGAAGGCGGCTTCTCAACCATCTGAGGTTCTGTCACCTGAAAACGGTAAGTGGAAATCCGTTCACCTGCCGTTCTAGCTTCAGGGAGACCCTAACTCAAATACATTCAAATAGTTTGTGGAGATCGAATATATCGTCTATACAGTGTCCGGATTGCCCTTTGTGAGATCATACGAACCCTTCTTACTTTCTCTCCAGAGATAAACCACAATACCAAGTAATGCCGACGCAGCTCCAAGGCAAACTGCGGTGGTTACAAAATCGGAATCAGTCCAGCTTGGTGGAGACTCGAAGCGTTTCTCTGTAATGCAACAAAGATGTACATTTAGGTACATTCGAGGTACAGTTTATCCATTTTCTTTATAGTTTATCTGAGTTTTACTCACCCTTCACATTAATAAGGAAAATCTCTGTCTCGTAGCCCAAGTCATTGGTGACGTTGACCTGATACAGGCCTGTGTCGTTCGGAGTGAGGTTGATCAATTGAAAAACGCCATCGGGAGAGTAGGTGACAGAATCGCTATCCAGCTTCCTGAGGACCACAGCAGGTGGAGGAAAGCTCACAGAGTTACAACAGATGGTGATATTTTGGCCCTCCTGAACATCAGAGGAAGGCAAGACCTCCACCGTCGTATTCCTGGGTGGTGCTGAGTAAAGAGAGGCATAGAAATTGTTAGTTGCTTGGGAATTACACACAAATCACAAAATTATGACAAATACATGGATTTCATATTGACAGAAGGAGAACGAGGCAAAACGGAGAGCAAGGCACACATTTTATTTCCAGTTTAATATTAATTTTAAGATATTGAGCGTTGATACACTGGAATAGTTCATCTTTTATTAAAAGCAATCATTTTACGCCATATTAAACTTAATAACTTTAATAAGAACCCATTGGAGTCATTTGAGTTACTTTAGTGATGGATGGATGTGCATTTAAAATATTAAAGCTCCAAAAAACAATATAATTAGATAACAAGACGGCATTTTAACATAAAATTAATTTTTGTGTTCAGCTGAAGAATGCATTTTCATCTGAGATGGCAAGAAATGATAAAATGCCATTTTATATGAAACCTACCTTTCACAACAACTTCAACACTATCTCGGTGGCTTCCATACTGGTTAACAGCTTCACACACATACAGGCCAGAGTCATCCAGCTCAACAGAAGGGAGGATAACTGATATTTCAGCCCCTTCACTGGCCTCCAGCTCTGTTTCTATATCATCTGCCACTCTCCTCAGCACCACACGACCCACCGGGAGACTGTCGGTCAGACAGGAAATGTTCACAGACTCTCCTTCCTTTAAATCGACCCTTGGGCTCACGGTTATCCTGGTCCCTCTGGGGGGATCTGAAAAATGTTTTGAATGTTTATATGTTTTGGAAATCCCTTGAAGCAATTCCTGAGTTAGACATTGTTTTAAAAGTGTTAAAACAAAATACAATCTCATTGACTTACAGTGAAGGGACAACGTTGTCGAAGCTGTCTTCACGGTTTGAGCTGATGGCACACCATCCATGTCCAACAAGACTTTGCAGGTGATCACTTTGTCGTTGTCTTTAGCTTCTACGCGATAAGACAAAACTGAAGTGAGATTCTGCGAACGTGACCCAGATTCCGAGTCGAGTACTCGCTCCCCATCCATCCACATAATCCGAAAGAGGTCGGCTGGGAAAACATCCTGAACGCTGCAAGTCAAGCGTACCGTCTCTCCCTCCAGAGAAGGTCCAGAACTTTCTACGACGGGACTTGTCAAGAACGCTGATAAGAGAACGAAATGTAACATCTTAGCGCTTTAAACTATAAATATACAGCAGGACTGATAAGCTCGTGAGATTGAGAAGGACCTTGAAAAACGGAAGATGATCATCGGTCTGAAATGTAGCGAAACTCATAGTGTAAACAAAGCAACACTCCCTCACCCGCAGAGTTAATCTCTGCCGAAAGAACATTTTTTAAGGAAGTCTTTGTGACCTTTAAAGCAATAAAGTTTTCTATCAGAGGAGTATTAAATCCTGTCAACCTCAACCCCGACAAACTCTGGGAGACTTGGAAATGGTTCAACGGATGTATTAATTCCTGCAAGATATTTTTAAAACGCTTGACAAACAGCTTTAAGGGAAGAGATAAACTGCAATATTAAAAGTGCACTGTTTCGTTTCTTAAAGAGTAGAAGTATTCTGACAGTTTAGCTTATTAAACTAAACTTAAAAATAAAAATCAACAGCACGATATTGAACATTAACATTTTTAAAGTCATCCCTTTCCCTGTCTCGCCTAGAACTTTGACCACACAACTTCTTTAAGTATTATAAATTTGCAATATTTCGATCATTCTGATCATTTCGACGTATCTTAAGTGTTTAAAAACAAATTATTGCTAGACACACAACATTTCAACAATATTAACTTGATACTTAACGGTCGGAAATACAGCTTATATGTATACGTTAATAAAATACTTTAAGATTGTTGCGATAACGCATTAACTGTAAAGTTTAAATGATCCTTAATGATACTTACAGAACATCTTCACTGCGGTTTGTTTGGACTTCATAACTGAGCCACATGTGACATTACAGATGTAAGTTCCCTCATCTTCCAACTCCACTGGGTCGAGGAACAGTTGGGACAGGAAGTCGCTGGTCACTGTTAGGCCTCGGGTTGGCAGATTCTCAAGATGCCTCCAGGAAAACTTAGGCCGAGGGCAGCCTGACGCCCGACAGGAAAGTGTATGACTGGAGCCACGCTCCGCCACAATCACACCGTCTGGTTGAAGTGCCACTTCAAGCAAATGAGCTAGAACACAAAAATGACATGTCATGTCTATTACAGCCACTTTTATATAGAAAGTTTGGTTGAAATTTTAAGGTCCTACCTTCAACGGTTATACTGAGAGTGACTCTCTGACGTCCATACTCATTGAAGGCCTCGCACACATACAATCCAGAGTCAGACAGCTTGACAGAATCAAGTGTAAATGATATTTCAGCCCCAGCACTGGTCTTCAGGTTTGTTTCTTCATCGTCCATCATTCTTCTCAAAACCACATGCTCCACCAGGACCCTGTCGGACTTGCAGTAGACGCTTACGGACTCTCCTTCCTTCAGAACTGCTTGCGGTGATGCTTCAATGATTGTATTCATCGGGGGTGCTGGAAAACCATTTAAAATCACATTATTTATGATCAATGTGTAATTTCCAGACGAAGCTTATGATATTAAAGGTCCTAAGAAATGAATGTGCATAAGCTTAAACACAGATTTTCTCAAAACTGTGGCTAACGTTCTCTAAACGGTATTAAAAAGCATTTTTGCAGTAACATTAACAAAGCTTTTTATCAAGACTATAAGTCATTGCTAAACTTTATACAAATGATGTATTGTTAGTGGACTGTTTAAAAACACTCTAAAAAACATAATTGCAATGTTACCCAAACGTTAATAATGATTTCTATTTTTATATTTTGAGTTTTTGAGTAAAGTATGTGCAGCTTTACATCTCAAGTTTTCTACTAACCTTGAACAACAACAGAAACATTGGCCATTTGTCTTCCCAAACGATTGCTAACTTCACACAGGTAAGTACCCGCATCAGTCAGGGACACATTGCGCACAAACAGCTCGCCATGTTTTCCTATTTCAACCCGCTGGCCATCTGGTTTGAGAGCCGTCCATGTAAACGCAGGCTCGGGGCTGCCCTCTGCTTCACAGGTCAAAGTTAAACCAGATCCCAGAGAGACGGCAGCGAATCCAGATATTGTCACATTATGAGGTGCAGCTGTGAAAGCAAGCAATGGAAAACAGACCAGAGAGTAAGACGACACATCCCAGGAGGAAATTCGGTTCCCAGATCTGGTGCGGATCTGATTTTGAATGTCTCTACGTAAAAACACACGTTCTATAGAACGTCAATGGACTTTAATGAAGAAACTGAACTTACAAAGAACGCTCATGTGTCCAGATGTTTCCTTTGTCATTTCATCAGATGGTACACCTTCCATATTGAGCTTTGCCCGGCAGGTTACGGCCTTCCCATCAGCTTCACTTAAAGGTTTGAATTTGTAAGATATCAACAGACCATTCATGCCGAGTTCGCTTTCTTCACTGTGAAGAACCGTGTCTCCTTGTAACAATTCTACTTCAAGGAACTCTAAAGGGTGTACATGAGATACTTCACAGGTCAGGACGTTCTCCTCGCCGAGTATCAAGCCATCATTCCCGGATAAAATAGGGCTTCGTGGAAAAGCTGAAACAGAGGAAAAGGATATATTACAGAAATGTTAGGTTGTGGCAAGCTGTCACATTACATCATGTTAACTTTGTTCAGCAAAATGAGTCAGCTTTTCATTTTTTATTGTTTCGTGAACTGCTTTGTGGGTTTACATGTTTTTTTAGTTTACTATGGTTGCCAAATGTACCATGTTTTACTATAGTAATCATAGTTTAACCATGATTAAACATATGATAATACAAATGGGAATTCACCCAAAAAACAAGATTAGCCTACTACTTCCATAGTAAAATCGTGGTTAACTTAAATAACTATAAATAATCAGGATATATATATTTAGGGCTGTCAAATGCTGTGTCTGTGTACTGTGCATAATAATTTTGTATTTATAAAAACATACATATACATGCATATTTACAATATATATATATATACAAATTAATTAATAAATCTAAATATTTCCTAAATAACAAGTATAAACATATGCAAAGTACACAGACATATGTGTATATTGTGTAACGTTAAACACAAACTTTTATTCTGAATGCGATTAATCGTTTGCAGTCCTAATATATATTTTTTAATAAATATATAAAATAATTGTAAATCCATTATTTTCGGATTAAATGTTGCTAATAATAAAAAAGGGTTACAAATGGAGTTCTAAACACAAATATGTTACCGGTAAATCTACTCTGACTGATCAATATTTACGAGTGTGACAACTAGCCCCGGTGGGCCACCTGCTAGCGGTGCACTCTGAGGGCTCCTCGATTGGCATTGAACACTTACAATAAACTTTAATCGTAGTTTTCGCCTGTTTCGCCTCCTTCCCACACATCGCTTTGCACAGCACGGTGTTTTCGTGACTCCTGGTGACATTTTCAAAGATCAGCACGGACTCCTTGGGCTGGTTTTTAACAGCGGCGAACATCGGCTTGTCCTCTAAAGCAGTCCAAACAAACTGCACGTCCTCCGGGCACGAGCGCATGCTGCACGTCAGCTCCCTCCTGTCGCCCATTTTGAACACAACTTCGGGGGGCAGGTCCACCTTATGTGAAACAGCTTTGAAAACAACAGTTTCTTTGAGATCGACGTCCAAATACCATCAATGCTATAGCCTAACAATAAATACTGGTTTCCATTACGGCTGCAAAATTCCTCTACCCCGTGGCTCTTATGGTGTTTTTTTATTGGTTCCCCTCCACCTGATCCCACCAAAACCCATCAGATTAAATGTTTTCTAAAGTTAAATTTTGCAAAATGCGTACATTAATTCATTGCATATATATCTACATCGTTTTGTGTTATATTTTAGTATATTTAATTATTTATGTATAAATATGGCTAATTTTGTAATATTCACCATTTTGCCAAGGAATTTTCTTTGGTGTTTGAAGCTACTAGTACATACATTCAACACAATGACAATATAAATTATAATAAAGATTTAGTGTAAAAGATATAAAAGAGAAAATATGCATATATATAAAATAAAGAATATTGTATTGAAAATGGGAGTAATAACATATAGAGATATTGTAGGCTACAGGGTAGTATATTGTAGAATTTACATATTTATTGTGAAATGCATAATGTTGTAAAATGTGTCTGATGCTGTTAAAATGATTAAAGTAGCCTAATAAACTTACCAGCAACCGGCAGAAGGATAAATACAAGCAAAGTTAAATCCATGCTGGCAAAACTATGTGCACTATACCGAGGATGAATCCCAAAATGAACTTGGTTGTCTCAGGTTTGCATATTTATTCTGGGGGGTGGGCTCTCATATGTGATGGAGGAATTTCCCAGCCCCAGTGCCTTGTGTGTGGAGTCAGTGTGACGCCGTCGGAAATGATAGTGAAAGTGTCTCGAGCCCGCACCTTCGAGGCTCCCCCTGCTGTCCTGAGACGCTCGTGTCAATTACAGGATATTACTGCACTTCCACAAAAATAGTCTTTTGCATTATGGAATACTGATGAAAAGATTCGTTAATTTGGTTTGGGCATGTGTTTTCCCAGAAATGTTGAATCTATAAGAAAGGGGATTCAGTTTACAGATGAGCACTGTGTTACAGTTCCAGGTGTAAAAACACATTGAGCAGAATATACATCTATAATGGCATAGATAAATGCATATGCATTATTATTATTATTATTATTATTATTACTGAGAGATCAAAAGTAAAGTAGGGGTCTATTTAGTCCTCTTCAAATAAATCACATTCTTTTATTATTTTAACATGTTTGAGAGCCTTTTTAATTTTCATACATTTCAGTGATGGAAGGAAAACAAATCTCTCATACATTTGCACTTACGCAGAAAGAATTTTCCTAGAATCAACATTATATATAAAAACATCATTATTTGTATCATCTATTTCAAAGACAATGTGTTTTCTATCAAATAGTGTGTGACCACATTTTTGTCTCCAACCAATATTTTCCCAGAAAAGTCTGGAATACTTCCTATATCATTAATGATATGATATATTGATAGCCATTGGGGTGAAATATAAGCTTGACAGGCATCAAGTAAAGTGCAGGACAGCAAGAGATTGTATTAAGATTTTAAAATGTAAATTAAAGTTGTTACAGCAACTCAATTGTTTATTTAATCCATCTGCTAACAATTACATCTTAAAAATCTAACCCTATTGAATTCTCATTTGCTGTTTTGCTGAGTGTGTCCCGGATCGAGTCAAGAAACAGTGTCATCCTTCAAGTCATTCGCACAGATGTTTTTAACAGCTAAGGAAAGTGTGTTATGTAACTGTGCCTTTAGGACAGGATATGGCTGAATGGCATTCTGTAGTGTGAAAGCTGACTTCAGGGTTAAAACACCTCAGCACTGTTTTGTGAATAACCTGGGGACCATTTTTCTGGAGTTAAAATGTAACTTAAGTAACTTGAGTATTTGAAAAAAATAAATGTTGCAAAAATGTTTTTTTGTAAAGGAGCTGTTCTACAGACTACAAGTTTTTTGTAAAATATATTAAATAAAAAATAAAATAAAATTGTGAATGGTTCTTAATAGTGGAATTGGTTCAACAGACTACAAAAACATAAGAAAAAATGGTAATTTAAGGGATCTTTTTAGCATCTTTAATAGAATGGACGTTTAATAAAATAAAAGACAATGTGATACTGTAGGCTAAAATGAAAAGTTTAACATGAAAAACAATACGTGGAAGAAAAACATAAATACTTAAATTAAACTAAATGGCTTGAGGTGATGTGGCTATATGAATATTTAGACCAGCTAAAAGATGCTGTTGGAAATAAATAAATAATGCTACATAAAATATAATAAATACACTAAAGATAAAAAACACACACTGAGATGAGATTTTGATCCCATTTATTTGACCACATTTTGAAACATGTCTTTATTTGGAAAAAGTGGCACGGTTTTACAAAAACACTTCACACGTCCAATTTCACAATGTTGTACAAAACAAACTCTGCTTTCCAAAACACTGTAAAATACATGCAGCTTATCTTCACTGGCAGATTGTAGAAGCATCTTGGACATCCGTCCAGGCAAGAGCGAATTTTGGCAACAAGGTTTTAGTTCATTTCACCCAGGAATGCCCTCCGACTGTTCTGTCTTGGGAATATGTGAGAAATGGTACTGATGGTGATGGGCTCGACCCCAACTGTGGATCCCCGCAAGAAATCTCCTCTCATTACAGATCTAAACGACTTTCTGAACTCCTCGTTTTTCCAAGTGTACAGAAATGGATTGGACACGAATATAGTGCAGAAGACAATCCACGTCGATGTCCAAAGTGCCATCGACACGGGCACGAACAGTCCGGCGATGAGAACCCAAAAAATAGGTTCGGTCGTGAGAATAAATATGAAACACACCGCGAGGACGTAGAAACCCAAACGCTTGTCTTTTCTCGGGAACGAGTAGGGAAGATTGTTGACGATTTGGAAATTCAAAATACTGACTCTCTTCACGCTTATCTGCACTCGACGAAAGATTTTAAAGTAGCAATACGCCACGACAAAAGTCTGGGCGATGATAGTGACCGCCAACGTGCCGGCGGCGAACGGACTCGACAGGACCGACACCGACGTCCCCCTCGCGAAGGATGCTGGTGCTGGTGCTGCGCTCGCATCCTCAGCGTCCCTGCATCTCTCCGGGGGGTACCGAAAGGACGTGAGCCACGGAAACAAAGAACCTAGAGATATGAGCCACGATCCGGCGATCATCCATTCTGTGTTTCTCTTCTGATACAGGCTTTGGTACACAGCGGGGGTTTTGGTGATCAAAACATAGCGATTCACGGCAATAAGCGAATGGGAAAGCAAAGACACCGTGATTCCCAGAAACAACAGCGCTTCTTTGAACGCGTGGTACCCGACCACCAGGAATCTCCCGGTGGAGGTGGTCACCGCTTCGTGGGGCATCCAAAAAGCGCACACCAATAGATCAGCCAGGCAGCCGTTCACGATGAAAGCATTGCTGGCCGTGCGGAGCTTCTTGAAGGTGACGACCAGATAGATGACCAGGATATTGAGCACGGTGCCCAAAACGCACATGAAGGAGTAGATCGTGGCGAGCGATATGCGCGAGCCGCGTCCCAGCGCGCATTCGGACAGCGGCGCGTCCGTGGCGTTTGGCATGATGATGGAGAGAAATAATTTCACCTCATCTTATCTCACGAGTCTCACATTATGTGGCAAAAACGGTGAAACGTGCGTGCGAGAGCGCAGCCCCCCCTTTGGCAACGCCGTGGAGAAGAAGGGGCTTTATGTGTGCGTACGAGCACACGTGTGGTTTTATCTCGCAGGGAGTACAGTAAGCACAAGCACTACACAGACGACTCGTTATTCATAATGAATCGACTCGTATAATAGACCACGGGCTCCCCATTGAGAAGCTTCAGCAAGAAGACCAAGGCAATACATTGCAATGCACTGCTGTGGATTAATGGTCAATATGTGGTTAACCAAACATCCCTGCTGAAAAAACCCCCCAATTGAATCCTGCCCAAAACACAGAAATTTTAGTCATCATGGAAATCGTATTGGTTTTAATGGAAACTGTCGTTGTGTCTATACTGTTGATGGATATGAGGGATTCTGTTGCTGGGGTGGGGTCTATTTGACTCGAATAATCCTATTGGAATAATGCTCAAAACACATGATTTTAATAGAAAAAGCTAATGGATCATTATGGTATTTTAAAGGAAACCACTAGAATTTCTGTGATGGTTTCTATTGTTTTTCATCAGCAGGAATGTGGCTAGAAAATAATTAATAAGTCCCAATTTTAGACAAAGACGAGAAGTTTACAAGGATTATATTATATAAATGTAGGCTAATTACAAATGTAGTAGGCCTCATTAAAATGTAATCATTCTAAATGTAATGTAATGTGTATATATATATATATATATATATATATATATATATATATATATATTCCATCCATATTGTTCACAAAGTGAGAAACAAACATGACACTCACATGAAAAGTATTTACTATAGTAAACTGGTAAGCTAATTGTAATATACTATACAGAGTAGATAGAATTCTGTAGTATTAACAATAGCAAATGGTCAAGTGGTAGTAAATACTGTTGCAAAGTATAGTATTAACAGTTTACTATGGTAAATACTACGGTATTTTGTCATGTGATAGTTTGAGTATTCCAAACATATAGGTCTCTAAGTATATATGGAAATTTATGTCGCAAAGGACAGCAGGTGGGGAGAACAAACCTGACAGTTTTAGAGTATAGCTGCCAAACATTAATAGCTATCTGGGGGAAAAAGATATACAGAATACACACACACACTCTCAAATATACATATATAGAGAGCGAGCGAGAGAGAGAGAGAGAGCATGAGTTTTGACATGTCAAGCTGCCTTGCCGGTATAATTTCAGAGGAACTCAAAGACCATTATTACAGCAAGTGCGGCAATAGCCTTGAAACACGCAGTTTGCTTTGAATATACATGAGATCAATGATCAGCTCAAGGCAGACATTCCACCCTTATAATCTAAATGAAAGGTGTGTGAAACCCACAAACTCGTCGCTACAATTAAAAATATTACACTAGTGACATCCATAATACTGAAGCTCCTCGCTTATACTGTAGGTCAATTACAGCTTACAGCAGCTATAATTATTGCCTTGGATTATTTAGTAAACTCTACAAGATTTGCAATGAGATGTACATTCAAGCAAGATATGGGTATGAAGAAACAAATAAACAGCGCATGTAAAACACCTGCTGAATTGAACAGATCCTCAACTCGCAGGCAATTTCACAGCTGTCCATAAATGCTCTGCAGTTCACACGTGGAAGGTTGTCAGGGCGAGAATATCATCTGCACTTTATTTTCGTGCATCTGATAAAAGTAAGTGTTTATTCGCCTCTGAAGCACACAAGCTGCACAGTTCCAGCTCATATACGGTGGAAAGACTAATTGGGCATCTGCACTGAAATCCTGCGCCGAGATGTTTTTAATGAAAGAAAAAACAATTATGCTGAATCCCATACGCTTGAAAACGTGTTTATTTTCTTCTGGTCTTTGAAAGCCTGTTTACAATGTAAAAGAATAATGTACAACCCACTACTTTTTACAGTTCATTCACTACATTTGTGAAAAGCAAAACGCTTGCTCTACAGTAACATTGTTAGATTTTTGTTTCACGCCGTTTCAAAAAATATATACTTTTTTATATAAGCAAAAGAGTAGTTTACAGCAGGTACAATCATATATATATCAAAGAGGTAGAATTCTTCAATCAAACAAGATTCTCCCAAAATGTATATACACAAAGACTATAACACCTTATAGAATGTACAGAGTGCTGCAGGGTGATAAAAACAACAACAACAAAAACGTAAGTGTCATTACAGTTATTAAAAAAACATAAAAGCAATTGCATAAAAATAGTAAACGGTTAGTTCACCCATTCATGAACATTCTGTCATTATCATATGAATTTTTAGTCAATATTTAAACGTTCTAGCTTAAACCGTGCTGGTAAACATACACAAACACTGTCCAATAAATAATCTTCGCCTGATTGCAAACACACTCAACAGAAGATTTTAAGAATCCAAGCCATATCAAACTGTCACTAGATCAAAAAGTTTGAGTTAATACATTCATTATGTGCATTAAGGGTTTAGTTATTTATATGAACGTCTACAAAATATGCTGTTCTTTCTGAATGTATATATAAAGTGTTTAAGCTACAACATGCAAATATGCATGTGGAAACCAGCAGCCGAAAGCATTTCGAGGCATTTTGAAGGTGCTTAGGGACGCTGGTGAAAAAACGTCAACGAATCTACATTCTCAACAGCCCTTCAAGCTCTCAAGAGCCGTGTTGGTTTAATAAACGCATACAGTACGATGTCACAAAGGCCTGGGAAAGAACAGTCCACCCTGTTACTTCTACCCGACAAACAAAGCCCTTCGTTTACAGAGAAAATAAATGGAGATCCATTCTTTCGCTTCCTAATGATCGCGGTCTCATTAGCAGTCGCGTGGAGAAGTCCACCTTAGACCCCCAGAACCTGATTAAAATAAAACACACACTTTCCTGTGCCTAAACGCGCTCAAAAACCATTTGAAGACGACACAAGGCCGTCGACCCATTTTGCGCCTTTCAAAAATAGCTCTCGCACTTCATATGTGATTCAGTAAGTACGCTCAGGAGACAAAAACATGATACATGCGTCAGACTAATATCTCAACGGAACGCGTTTCGTCGTCAAGCATGGGATCAGGTGTAGATAAAACAGAGGATAAATAGCATAAAATACTTTTTAAAAAAATATCTTTGTGTGTATTCATACATGAAGAGCATCTTTAAAAAAAGGAAAAGAAACCGTTGTGTAAAAAGGATGGCAAAGGTTAGTTTGTCGTCAGATTCCAGATCAGTTCAACCCTGTTATAACAGGATGCATACTATGGAAGTCTGGTCACTGAAGCTGACCGGAGATCACACACCTCCTCCTGAATAAGTTTCCCTTTAAGCGTGCGTTGAACATTGAAGCGGGAGGGTCGATGGTCAAGGTTGAGGTCATCGCAGGTCGGACGGGGTCAGTGAAGAGTCGCAGCTTTAGTACTGAACATACTCAGACTGAAGGGACTGTAAAAGACAGAAAAAACACAGAAGATGATTACGTGGAAAATTACATGAAAAAGGGCATTTAAATGAAGTCTAAAAAGCCGCCCTGAAACCTCACAATCATAAATGCAGGTGAAATGACAACAAAAAGAGCCAAAGCTCGGAACGAAAATGAATTTGCATCAGATTCGTGTGTGTGTGTGTGTGTGTGTGTGTGTGTGTGTGCGTGCGTAGGCTGATTTTGTTCAAAAAGCCATTTAGGTTAGAAGACAGGTGTGCATAGCCGAGTGCTGATTTTTTATAATCGTTCCAACAATGAAATTATGAAATGAAGAAGTACATTTCATAGAGAAACAGACAGTGTGTGGGAGGCTACACCAGACAGCATGTGTCATCTATACATCTATGAAGGACAATGCACCGCTTTCCGAGAGGCTAACGTGACATGACACGGCGAATTGCGTTTCTCAATCATTCCACCAACATTTCCTGATCTCGCTCTTCCTCTGGCTACTCTGAACTATAATAAAGTGGCAAAAAGCCAAAGGAAACTTCAAGGCGTCCTGACAAACAAACATTGTATAGAAGTAGCTACACATTCCTGTGCTATCTGAGACAGAAGACAGACTTGACGGGCTAAAGTGAACGATAAAATGACCAAACAATGCAAAGTAGAGAACAAGCAAGAGTCGTTTTTTGTTACGGCAAAAATAAAAACATGTCATATTCACTTTTGAGTTTCCAGAACATCAATGGCACAAACCATTCACGAGACAAAAAACGGGACAGGCTGTCATCCGTTCTGCCTACGAAGGTTGTGAAATCACATGATTTACTCGTGCACTGGCATATGAAAAAACACTTATTTTACAATAGACAAATCTACGAACAGGACAGCGTGGCTGGAATCCCTCCAAGACGACCTTCAGGGCAACATTATTATGGTAGAAAAGTTCTGGAGAGGGTCCAAGAGCAACAGTCCGATAAAAAGCAAGCTTATGCTCTTTACCTCCGGCTCGAGCGCCATCGGGTCGCCCGGCGCGATTCTCATTGTGGTCAAACATTTCTAATAAATGGAACGGAAGAGCTAGCGGAGGATGACCCTTGACTTGTTTGTCGTCACCCTTTCTGTTAATAGCCACAATTAAGATTGCCTATAAACATAAGATAATGTTATGTTTGAAAATCTTTTGACGTTTCGTCAATTCGACAGTTCGTTGGTTTAGCCGTTTTGGCAGCTTTCACCACTCCCATGTCCTCAAACAGCAGCATTAAGACATTAGTACTTGTTAGTAAACTTATTAATGTCAACCCCAAACAATTCCATCACCATTTAACCACATATTAAAAAAATATTAGCTAAAAGCTACTCTTTCCATCCCATGTCCCTAATGAATCACCGTTCTGCCTTTTGCTAATATTTTTGTTCGTTTAGCATTTGTTTGATTCGCTAGCGTGGGACGGTGGCGGGTTAGCTCGGAATTGAAAAATTAGTCTTGTCCCGACCACTCCATTAAAGCTCACTTGATGGCGGTAATTAGGTCTACGTCTGAACGTCTAAATAAGAGACAGAGGAGTACATGAAGTGAGACTGGAAGTACGAGGAGCACGAGGGACGTGGAAAACATGCATGTGAGTGTGTTATATGAAAGAAACGGGTTGAGGTAAAGAGCATCTGTTAGAGGACATGACACGTTGCAAATGAAAAATGAAGACAGAGAATGGGAAAGGGCAGAATCATGAGAAGAGTGGGAGGAATGACTCCCTTACAAGAAACTACCATGGTAACCACAGTTTGCGCCAAAATGCAACAGTTGCTTGTTGTTACGACTGTTAAAGCATCAATAAGAAATCTTTTCTGGACCATGTAGGAAGCTTCAAGAATCTTTGTAATTTTGCGACAATGTTACCTAATGATGCGCTTATGACACAGAATTATAAATATTAGATGACGACAACTTCAGAGATTCGACTCCAAGCCTTGCGCTCGGAAATTATTCGTTTCTATGGCAACATGGACCTGTGTTGTTCATGACAGCAAAATACTTCACCATTAGATTAATCACCTTTTCATACTCTTGCAAAATAATAAAAGCGCACCAGGTAGACGCCAATTACGTTGCAATGACGTCAAATAGACATATAACCTAGTAGTTGCCAACCAAGTTTAACAGTTGAGCATGATGCCATTTTGACAAGTTGATAAAGACAATTACAGATGGAGTTTGATACACTAACATTTTACAAATTGGAAATTTGTAATTACGATTTTTTTTTAAAGTTTGATTAAGATAGCAATATTTTACAAGTTGGAAACTCATAAATATACTCCTTTAAAAATTTTATCAAAATACTAACATTAGTGTATGTGTAAGTTGGAAATTTATAATAACTAAAATTCCTTTAACATTTTACAAATTGGAATTCATATTTACGTTTTTTTTGTTTTGTCTTTTGAGTTTGCTAAAAGAATGTTATTATACATTTACAACTTGTATGTTGGTGGTAGAAATTTTCATAATTACAAATTTCCTACTAAAATAATTTTGTTTATTTCAAACTTTTTTTGAGTTTTTATTATAGGAGTTTTAAATAAAAAAAGTCACTTAATCAAACTCAAATAAATGTACACATAATAACTTTTTGTTTTTATACATTTACAACTTGTAAAATATGTGTTTTTGAGTTTGATAAAATTTTATTATAATTACACTTTCGTAATTACAAAAATTCCTATATGATATCACTACCATTTACTCATAGCAACTATGGAATATTGGCGGTTACTATGGTTACCATGATAGATTTTTTTTAGTAGGGTCTTAAAAGCTGCTGCTGAATGTGTGCATCTCAGGAGGGTTGAAGGTAGGTGACGTCACTTACGGGAATGGACCGGCTGAGGTAACGCGCAGAGAGCCCGCTAAGCCCCGTCTGGGAGCTCCTGTGGGCCCCCTGTTCCTCTGCCCGCAGCCTTCCAAGTGTGGAAGACCCCACCGGGGTGGTGTGGTTGAGGTTGAAGGTCAGACTTTTCGCCCCACTGCCCGGACTGGTGTTAGGGGTGCTGGATGTGTTATACTGGTTATTGTTGACCTCATAGTGGTAATTGTGGGGGCCGCTGTAGGCCGTACGGAGAGTGTGGGAGGAGGAAGTGAAGGAAGAGGGGGAGGGCTGTTTCACGGAGCTGTCGGCTTCGCCGTTGGGCTCGTACAGGTTACCAAGAGAGCTGGCTAACCGGGTGCTGGGAGAGAGGGAAAACAGTCATGATGGATGAAGGGTAGGGAGGACCACGCATCACAACATAACAACACACACTGCAATATCGACAGCAGGGAATTATGGGAAACCTGACAAAGGGACTAGGAGTGGTTTGTAATGGATGGAAACCTTGCATCCTCACATTTCATGATTTTTATTTTTATAAACCATTACTACTGGTCACCCCCCTTTGTGTTTGTCTGGGGGGGGGGTTGCAAATATTAAACCAATGAAAGGTACTGAAAAGTGCTTGTCAACAAGACAGTGTTAAAAGAGATAAAGTGCTTTTTTGGAGATATGAGGCGTTTGCCTCACAGCGACTTGGCTTTCAGTAGGTTATATATAGAATATAAAGACATGCTTGCAAATATTGCTAAATTCAAAATATTGTATAAATTGTATAAAATTTTACTGATATCACCCAGCCTGAAAATGCACCCAAGATGCTCTTCACCTGGTCAGAACACTTCTACAAACAAATGGGTCCAAAAATACACCAGTATGACTGTATATGAAAAGGTGCTGGTTTGGAGAGAGTAATAAGTAGATGACATGGCTCTCGATTACATAAACAGCAGGAAAAGTGACACTTGAAACTAGCACACTACCGAGAGCACGAACCGAACCATCTTGGTTCCTCGTGTTTGCTGCTCTCCGGTTCAGAGCATAGGGTAGTCGCAAAGAGGAAAGAAAGCCGCCAGGGAGCTGTGAGGAGAAAAGACAGAAGAAAAGAGATGAGAGAAAGAAGTTAGACGGAAAGAAATCAGTCGTGGAAAATTATTAGTTAAGCAAAGAGATGGAGGAAACTGAATTGAGACCTCACCTCTTGAGGTTGGTTGAGGAGGAGGAAGATCGACTGATTCGCTTGGCAGAGGCAGAAGCTGAGGATGATGGGACTTTGGAGGACTTCAGCGGAGAGATGGAACCCTGGCCAGTGACTGTCGGCTTCATCCTGCTGTAAAACACACACATACTTCTAAGTGATGAATTTCCAGCTTTGTAAGTCACACTACAAATAAATAAATGACTAACGGTTGTTTGACATTAGTGGGATGGTGTCTTCCTTTTAATATCAATATCAAAGAAATAAAAAAGAGCACTGATGCTCATGCACATCTTTAACAGCCTTGATCTTCACTTAATACTGAGCTGAATGATATGCTCTTACAAAAGATTTGACATGAAAAGAAAGCAAAAGCAATCATTGCATAGTTCACCAAAACTTCCAAATCCTAAGTGTACTATTGTCTCAAAGAGAATTTTTTGTGCCAACAAACACTTCGCAATTTTAAACACTGCCCTCAACATATCAGGGCAAAGCCTTACTTCCCTCGATTCTAATCGGTGTAAATAAAAATCCATGTTAAGCGCAAACAAAACATGCACGAAACAAAACCGCAAAATCCCAACAATTAAATCAATGACATTGTTCCTTCCTTCTATTTTACAGTTTTCATTTTTAAGTGTTCTGTTTATCAGCGGCCCTCCCTAACACTATCACGTCCTTTAATGTCAATCACCCACATAGTCTCTCCTCCATTATCTCTCTCTCCCAAAACTCCCTTTTGAGTCAACTCTCAGTCCTTGTCTTCACTTTAATTCAAAGGAAACGTTCACCCAAAATAAGTTCTTTCATCATTCACTTGTTATGCCATTCAAAAATTCTTATATTAAGCCGGTACGCCGGTCGCCCGGTCCTCCGTATTCATGTAAATGAGGACTGGAGCTTTCGAGCTTTAAAAACGATGTACAGAATTATCCACCATTTGTTGATAAACACCAAAGTCCATTCCTCACTTTAATAGTCACATTAGGGTGGCAAAACACTAGAATCTTGGGGTAGATCAAATATATTTTTAAGGTGAATTATCCTTTTAAGTGAAAACTCAGACAATCAGCCTCTCCATCTCATCCCTTATTGTTGTCAAAAGGGCGGAGACAGGAAGACAAGGAGGGTCGGTTATGTCCGAGAGGCCTCTTCATCTCCCTGCTTTGAGGGAAATCAATTAAGGACGGCGTACTTGTTCACAAGCGGCTGTTTAATTTACATCAGGGCTTAAACGTGCTAAAACGGGGCCTGTTCAAATTACTGACGACATCACCGAGCACGAGGATGTTGCGTCCTGTTCTCAGCGAGCGGTACTTGAAGATCACATTTTATTAGCGTCGAGGGGAGGGAGGGGTGTGATTTATCTTTGAGTGGGTGAAGTACATAAAACAGTAAGAGCAAGTAGATTGTATTCGTGCAAAATTGGAGCGGTTCGAGGTAAAATATCTGGACGAAGCGTTCAAATCGTACGATATCATTTTATTTATAAAATATTGCTCAAGATTACTTTCGAACAATTGAAATTCAGTCTTATACAACAATTCTCCTTTCTATCTCAGACTAAGACTTCTACATGTAAATGACCTCTGTTAAAATGACCTCCAGGTCCTTTATAAAGAAAAAGGGATTTTACACAAAGGAAGAGAAGATACCTGAGAGGCTGTGATGGCGATCGAGTGTGCATTTTCATGTCTTCAAGCCTGTTGGTGGGAAGAACATGCACAATATGTTATGCATGTGCAGCAAACAGTTTTCTGGTTTTCCATTTTGAACCAAGAGAAATCATGGATGTTCAAAGAACCGAGATGAAAAGCAAACCAGCTCGTTTCTTGTTAGTCTGCCCATCCTTAGGTACAGACAAACCATTAGTCCAAGACACACCACGTTACTATGCCAACCGGCTCAGCGCCTGGCATATCGCTCCCATCCCCTGCACGCGTCGTGTTCTTTTGTAATCATTTCAGCTCTGTGTCTTGCGTTTGCGACGCGACTAGCAACAGCGGCTCCGGCCTGGCGTCATTTAGCTCTTCACTGAGCTAAAAGCTAATGGAAGTTGAAAGATTGGTGATAAAAGGCTCCATTCACGAACACAGGACCGAGCGTCATTCATGTAATGTGACTCATTAAAGTGCGTGTATGGATAAATGGAGAGATGATGTGTTACGATTTTAAACCAGCTTTGATTTATTTTTAGATTCAGGCCTAATGCGGTACGACATGCAAGTGTAGAGTTTCGCACACTGAAAATTGTGTACAATCTATAAGTACGTTAAGGGAAGGTTGTCTTTAACCTTACCTTATGGCTCCAGTCGTAGCAGACCTGGGTTGCCGTCGGAGTTTTAAGGCACGCAGTTTGTCTCCTTGAGTCACCCCGAGGTCATTCTCTGCATAATCGTTCTGCAAAATCAGAGAAAATAAGAACAATATTGAGAAACTTTTGAAATGATATTGAAATAGCTCCTGTCCATGCCGGGTTCCTATTGGCTGCTTTTCTCAGTATGGAGTCAGCAAAAGTCATTTTAAAAGCATTTTTATAAAATAAATTTGAGCTTTGTATTAAAAAGAAACTGATATGTTTGAAACATATCAAACATAGAAGTTTGATGAGAAACATTTGAAGAAGTGTATTACATTGACATTAAAACAAGACATAACATTTCTATGTTTCTGTACTGTTCACACACAAAACATATGAGTAAAACAGCACATAACACAGCAAATGCTTTAGTAACTCGACGTCTCACCTCTTCCATGCGGTCCACACTGTGAGATTTGAAGATGGAGGTGTTGATGGAGAGGTTGTCCATACTAGAGATGAGGCGAGGGACAGATCGTTCCTCATACTGCCTCTGTTTGGAGCGGTGTATATCTCCATGGGCCCAGAGGCTCGCCTGTTTCCTGCACAGGTAGAAAGAGCGTGAGAAGCACAAAAAGAGGAAGAACGATCCACGCAACGCAAGCAATTCAACGTGTCCAGCTATGGAAATAAATCTGGTCTCAAAGCGAAACCTGGTATTCGGTGCCAATTCCAGATAAAGGATGCATCGTATCGGAATCTCACACGTTTCACAATGCCCTAAGGAGGAAACTATGCCTGGAGATAACAAGCATCCATGCATTTAGGTTAGCTGGGATTCGTGCGTGCTGTACGTCGTCTCGGCCCAACAAAACACTTCAGAGATTAAGCTTAACTGCACTTCACTTGACCAGAGTTCTGTTTTAACTCAACCCATGACGGAAATGACCAGCCTGGAGTTCGCCAAAGGATTTGTTCGTATAAACGCACACATCAAGTTGGATCTGGAACATCTGTTAACCTTTTTGATCTCCATGGCTCTCGAAAACACTCGCGCGGGCAAAAGCCCTTCACGCTTTTAGAAATAAAACACGGGGCTCTTAGCCAAACCTCAAATGCTCTTAGCCTTTGTCTGCATTGTGTAAACATCATCAACAATTAACAGTGAAAATATTCAGACAAAAAGGGAGGGCAGTGCTTAAAAAGTGCACTGGTGCATTGTGGGTAATCACGACATACTCTTCCAGGTAATGCTGCTGGGGTCCGATGATGGAACCGGGTCTGCAGATGCGTATCCATGCGATGGCTTCGGCGGCCGTGAAGTGGTAATGCTTCATCATGTAACAACCAATCAGAGTACCCGTCCGGCCTAAACCCGCTGTGATTGGTTGGAAAAACATTGCAGGCGTTTTATGACTGCATAAATGCATCGGAACATTGCTTTTTTTCCCTCAGAAAAGTACTCTACACAACATTATTACAAATAACACTATAGTCGTCTCAAACATTGACATTTGTCTTTAATACGATTGTTTTATTTAATAACGTCAAGACTATAAATGCGTAATGTTTAATGCAATACGTTGCAACAAAGATCAATACCATTTTGATGCCAATTATCCTCTTTTGGCGAAATCTAAGTAGGTCAATGAGGCAGCGCTGCGAGGCAAAATGTCCATATCTTTGATTCAAGTGTCTTTTTGCCACCTCACCTTTGCAGTGCACGGCAACCGCCCCATCTGTGCTCTCGCACACGTGCAGAAAGCGTCGGGTGATGATGTCGCTGGGCGTGCTGCCGTCCACGAAGAACAGGTCGTAGTGGTCGAACCCGGCATCTGTGAAGCGCTTGGCATCGTAGATCTTCTTGTTGAGCCGGACAATGGTGGTGACGTTGTGCTTGCGAAAGTAAGGGAAATAAGCCTCGGGCGCGTGGAGTGGATAACCTAGAAACAGAGAGAGGGGTTTGTAGAAACCCAAAGCAAACAAATTTAAACAACTAAATGTTAATAATATTTTAATCACAACTTTTTGTTTAGGTACATCTCTTCATTGCCGGTCTAAAGATTTTGTTCTGTTCTACTATTTTATCACCTGGCAGTCTAATAATCATAACTCTGGTAGCTTGGAAACTGTGCGGCACACATGGTTTAAGATGTCACTCATGTCCGTGGTGCCAAAAGTGTTAATATTAATAAGTAAAGAAAGTAATAATGCTTGCCATAGCAAGTTGCACTGACTATAGATATATTTGCAAAACAACTTTGTTTTTCTTAAACAACAGCTCCCTCTACTGTCACACACTTGTCTCTTTATTAAGCAAACAACATATCTATAATTTGGTAGTGTCTAATATTACAGAGAAAACAATTCTTGGGTAAATAAATCACATAAATAAATTTGCTACATGGAGGGTGACCATCTGTCCAGCTTACCGTTCTCTACTTTACTCTTAGGATGAGGCCCACTGAATGCAAGAAGTTTGCCCGGCATAATCCAATTTAAATCTCCATTCTCTACACGCTGAATAAAAAGAATATAAGAAAAACATGGAGGTGGAGAAAAACAAAAACGTAAGGGAATATGAAAAACAGTGCAGACCATAAATGTCCAGATTGGATACAACTCCAATAAATCTTCAATATATTTATCACGAATATGCATCTTATAGCAATTCCATTACAAAATAAACCATGATTGTAATACATGATTTGTAGTAAACTACAGTAGCAACAATATACCATTAGGTTGAATATCTTTGGGCCGCTTAAATAAACATTTCAAGTCATTCTTCTGCCGGTTCGGCTAACATGTGCGTTTCATAACAAGAGGGCGTTGTTACCTCATAATGCTCATACTCATTAACCTCAAACGTCTCGAAGTTCGAGAATCCGTGCTGAAGGGCCTGAAAACACAAAGTTAATAACAAACATCAGCTTTGTATGAAAACAAATCCAAACATTTAGTTGGGGCATTTAAAAGAATAAACACAGAGCTTCAGATGTTACAATTGTTGTACATTACAAAAAGTGTTAACACTAAGGCATACTAAGCTTTATCAAAAAAATATTTGAATGCATTATTTTAACACAAATGTTTTCAGTAAGTGATAGAGAAAATATTGCTCAAAATAATCAATTTATAAGAACGGCAAACACACACGGCACACATGACTGACTACATTAAAGTAATTGAGTGTAATGGGGCTCGAGGGCTCCTGACACTCAAGCTGCATGGAGAGCGACAGGTAAAAATGAAGACAACATTAGATGAGTCGATAAGATGAGACAGAGCAATGTCTAATGGAGTGTTGCGTTTCTGATGCTATCGAAGCGTCTGTCTGCCCTACACTTTTTCATGCGACACATCTCCATAAGCAATTAAAGGGACAGCGCACCTAAAACCAAAACCTGGTGTTGTTATAAATGAATATCCAAATCCATAACATCTGCACACTTGACACTAAAGGTTAGCAGAATGTTAGAGACCCAGTCTCAGTTACCATTCACTTGTGTTGTATGCTATGTTTTAATGTTAAAAGGTACATGGTGTCATCGAAACGTCACTTTACGCCAATCCGAGCGTGAGCTATGATGACCTGAGCTGTGGGGTTGCATGCGCCTGTCGAGACCGCTTCAAAGTGGAGTGTTGGTGATGGATTATCACAAGTTGGCCAAAAATACAGTTACATCACACTAATGGACCAATCAGATTAATGCTATTAAATAACACTATGCAGTTTATAATCTATCACAGTACTAATATTTCTAGATCACATAGTTGATTTAATTTAAATACCATCATATCAACTTTTTTTGACTTTCACAGGTTGTTGTTGTTTGGGTGGTGCGGACGCTCTACACGTGCATCTTCCACGCAGACGTACAACAGATGGCCGTGTCCATTTACCCCGCTGACAGATGCGTATCTGATAGCGAAGGCAAACTTGCGTGTATTCTCCCGGGGTGTTATGTAACCGTTCTCTGGTCCCGGACAGGTTTAAACGAATGAGCCCAGATGCCCTCTTTGCTGCTGATGGGACGAGAAATCTGCATGTGCTGTGTCAACCGACGGTGTGGATGAGCTGCTGTTAATTACCGCCAACGTGGCCTAATTCCTTAACCTCCTGAATCACCCGTTTAAAGGAACAGTTCACCCAGAAAAAACAATTCTGTCATTTATTCACACTTATGTCATTCAAAACCTGTATATGACACTTTCTTTAGTGAAACACAAAAGAAGATATTTTGAGAAATGTTTTGTGTCCATACAATGGAAGTCAATGGAGGACAGTGTTTATGACATGAGGCTGAATAAATGATGAAAGCAAGGAGTCAATGTTTTTTCCTGGCGTAGGCTGAACACAAATACATTCCAAAGATTCGAAGGCTACTAGAGGGTTACAGGAGCGTACTCAAGAATGCACGCTCGCCATGCTGAACGAGTCTTTCCGGCGTGTCGGGATAAAGACGCGCTGAAATTACCCTAGTCGAGAGGCCGTTGCTGAGATACTAAAAAACACCTAGACGCACATGCGCCCGACAGCCAGTTCGACAACTTTGAATTCTTCTACTAGCAACACCTTATTAGGGAATGTCATTTACTGTGACATCGAAAAACATTTCAGAATGGCATCCTAGCAAATGGCAATGATGACTTGAGAGTTGAGATCAGGATTGAGCCTCATGGCCTGTCCACACGAACACGGGTATTTTCAAAACCGCAGCTTTTCGTCCACACGCAAACGCAGTACCCGGTCACTGAAACGAACTTTTTTGAAATAAATTTTAATTTACTTAATTTTTAATAAAACTACAATAATGATTATGATAATAAATACATAAATAAAATGAACAAATACATGAACTTTACACAAAAACAAAAAAAAACTAGAAAAACATATTTTGCATACTGAAGTGTATCTCTCACCTTCCTAATGCCTTGCAAACAGTCAAGAACAGTCAAATTGTATGTGCAATTCCCAAACGAAGCATCTCTGGAAAAAAAGAGAGCGAAAGCATATTAAAAACATACACTGTGTGGGTGTCACATGAGATAAAATTCAACAAACAAACCCCCTCTTCCTTCAGTCTCATACCCGTACCAAAGAACCCATCCTGTTACAAGCAACAGAAAAACAACAAAGTACGGCTTTCATCAATGTAAGCAACTGGGTCAATCTCTTTGTATTCGGGTGTGGGAGATGGAAGAACACAACCCACAAGAAGAAAAGAAGCAAAAAGACAAAAACCTTGAACCCGTAAAGATGACACGTAAGGGCGAGGGGTTATCTCTAGGGTCATGGTGGCATAATAAACAGGGACAAGGTTGATGCACCTGAAGTGGTGTCAAGGGAATTCGGGTTCAAATGAAAGTCTCGAATGCGAGTCAAGGAACAAGTTTCTTTGGACGATTTGGATTGATTTTTGCATTATGCATGCGCTTAACTCTGTTTATGATGCAGAGGCTGGGTTGCATAAAAAGTGGGTCAGCGTTCTACTGGGTCTCCTATTGTGCCTCGATGGAAAGTATCAGACTGTGCTCACCCACACACGCATACCCAAACTCCCACAAGAGGGCATGGAGGTGTTGCATACTTGCCTACCGCTCAAAGTCTAAAAACGTTGTTCTGATAATATGCTTTTCTTCTATTCCTGTTAAATAGGCAGAAAAATGTGTCAAAAGTGCCCCAGAACTGTTTGCTTTCCTACATTCTTCAAAATATCTTCTTTTGTGTTCAACAGAAAGCAATTTTTCCTCCTATGGTAGTCAATGGTGGCCAAGAACTGTTTGGTTACAAGCATTCTTCCAAATATCTTTCTCTGTTCATCAGAACAAAGAAATCTATACAGATTTGGAACAACTTCAGGATGAGTAAATGATGACAGAAGCTGCCAGGTACTATTTTGTAGTAATGTTCAACCTCAATAAACGTAATAAGGACACCTGATTTTTTTTTTTACATAGATGCAATAAAGAAAACGTTTCGAAGACTTCAAAATTGGCTTATGTAATGTCTCACCTGCATGACTGAATGCCAGGAGATGAACAAATCCTGCTTTAAACAATCCAACCCGGTCCATTACTGTAATTAGGGCCTTGTGCAGATTTAAAGGGATAGTTCAGCCAAAAATGAAACTTCTTTTATCATTTACTCATCCTCATGTCATTCCAAACCTGTATGACTTTCTTTCCTCAGCAGAACACGAAAGAAGAGATTTTAAAGAACGTTTGTAACCGAACAACATTGACTCCCATTGACTTTTATTGTATGGACCACGGAGACATTTCTGAAATTCCCAGAATAAAGAGTCATATACAGGTTTGTGAGTAAATGATGACATAATGGGCCTCCACAAATAACTTTGACACCTCTGACCTAAACAAAAGCTTCTCTGAACCATAGCAGCACAATATCTCAGAAATGTTTGTATCACACACTAATTATTTTCTCCAACAAAGAAATGTACCAGAAAGGGCTGGCAACAGCATTCGGAAATAAATCCTTTTCTTTGGAATCAAAGGCTGGAATAAGCAAAGCTGTTAAGCACGGGGCATGTGTCGGGCGAGCAAAGGAGAACAAGCTTACAGATGCCAAAACTGCAAAGCACACATTACTGCCATTACGTAACCGCCACCACCAAACCGATTGGCTTTAGCAGACACAGATTTGCTGGGAAAACGGCTTCTGTAATCATAAAATGTCAAAAGGTCTTGGTAGATTTAGCGGGTTGGGAACTTCAAGGTATGATTTAATAAGTGAATTAAATCTATCATCATTTCTTCACCCATACATCATTCAACACATGCATGTGACTGTGGAACACAAAAGAAGATATTTTAAGAAATGTGTCAGTGGTTTTGTGTTCATACAACGGAAGTCAATGGAAACCAATGTTGTTCGGTTAATTATGTTCTTCAAAATATCTACGTTTGTGTTCTGCAGAAGACGTATCTACGTTTGTGCATTCCACACTGGGTGGATACTTGTCGATTATGTAAGTTTGGTCCCAAGAAGGACAATGTGGTGGAAAATATCTTTTCAACAAAGAGGAGCACAAAGTCAGGCCAATGGATAAAGGCAGAATGTGAATGTGTGTCCAGTTTTTAACCACAATGACCTAATGCAAGCCCATTATAGACATAAATGGAACAAAACTAAAAATAAAATTCTAAAATTGTCCGTCCGAAATCCATTCAGGCCTGGCAGAGATCATCATCCATTCAGGTAAACGTGGCAGCATGACTGTACTTTAAAAAAAACAGATGTGACATCTCGGCTAAAAGCGAGCTGTTTCCTAGAATGAACTCGCTGCTTCCACTACGCAACAATCCTCTGGTCAAAACAAACTCAACCATGACTCATTCTCGCACACAGCTTCGCTTTATTGGATAGTGTGGTCCATTCATTGTTTCCCGCTGGGACCCCGAACCCCTCATAAACAATACAACTCTATTTACTTTCGGAATTAACCAATTGCTAAGCATTACATAACCACATTGTACTGTTCGTCTCAGAGAGCTCTGTGACTACAGCTCCGAGTGGGGAGGATGAACTGACAAAGCCCTTTTCTTTCCTTGCGCAGTTACACGTTGTTAACAATCGCATCTTTATGGAGAAACAAGGGCCCAATTAACCTTCAAGACAGACAGGACGACAAACAAAGAGGTGACATAAGAGGCACGACTAATAAACACATCGCAGTATTCCGCGTGCAACAAACAATTCGGATGGCGACAGACCAGGCGTTTCCTTCAGCACGTATAACAGATTGGATAGTAGCCACTAGCAATTCTCAAACAATCAACTTTTCAATTAGTGATGTTTCATTTAATTTAATTTATAATTTTTTTTAAGAAATACAAACAAGAGAAACAAAAATAATGGTAGCTTGCTATATGACTTATTATTGTTAATTGTCTTTATATCTTAAATTGACCACAGTCAACAACTAATTTTTATTAAAGCAAATCTAGAGAGAAATCAAACAGTGCCAGCTTTTATGCATTAGGTTAAAATGTAGGTCAAATGAACTGTGAAACAAAAACACCATAAATTTCTGGTAATGTCAGGTAGGCACATGAACGACTTAAAATACGGCATTAGGGTTGACAAAGGTGCCAATGAACATTACACCCTGTGGCTAAGATAAATATTTGCTTTGCTACAAGCCTGAACAAGCCCGAAGAGCGGCTCTAATTTTATTGACTGTTACTCCACATAAATCTGAGGTTAATGTTTCGGGAAGTAACCTATTGCTGCAAAGGGTTCAAGATAATATCCACACCAAATAGACAATGACAAAGACACCCACCGACTCCATTTAAATAGTATGAGCACTTCATAGTAAAGGGTAAATTTGAAACTAAAGATTTTCCCACTTTGATACTGAGTAATGCTAAGAGGGGGATTTTGACCTTCTGGGAAAAACCTGAATAACTACTGCAAAGTAAGTCTGCTGTTTTCGTTATGCATTCATCGACTGATGGTTCCAAACAGTCTGAAGGCCAGAGCTAATCCATTCTGGAAGCACTTAAAGCACATTTTACACTTCAAAATGGACTAAAAGGTTTGGGTTTAACTGGTCATGGTTAGACGCATTTCTAAGGAGGTATAAAAAAAAATCAGACTGGCTTTAATATTTGACTAGTCCTTAGATGTCCATTTAACCCAGCTCGCATTGGAGATTACAGATTTAGAAGAAAGAAAATCAAGCCCTCACTTTTACATGATGCTCAATTGATGAAGTATAGCTTGAATGCACCATAGTTCGTTTTGGATTAAACTGTTTGCCAAATGCATAAACGTAATGCAAATGTACTTGATCAATAAATGCTTCTATCCGAGAAGTTCAAGGATCTTTTCTCCCCATCTCATTTCAAATGGGTGCATGCTTGGCTGAACTTCAGGCTTTTGTGTTTCTGGGTCAGTAAACACAAAGATCATTTAAGGAGTCCGAACTCATGCGTTAGGGAAAACGGCCAATAGGCTCGACTTACGCGGAATACTAACTAACTACATGGTAATGAAAGACGCTATGTGCCTGTGATTTTCATCTGATGGAATGTTGTTCAATAAGAAAAGACACATCTTTGAGATGGAAGGCAATACCCTTTCTGTGGGAATTTCTTGTCATTGAAAAACAGAAGGGGGGCGTCTTTGAGTAACGGCTGGCATCTCGCATGGGGCAGCAGGGGGATGGAGGAAGAGACCAGCAGTCATGCTGGCATAATTTCACAACTTACTCATAGCAAGGAAACACACATTGAACTTTATAAGATCATTTCAGAATTAATAACAAATGTGTCACAATACATTTCTTTTTGTGCCAGAAATTCAACCCTGAAGTGTTTAAAGGGACAGTTCACCCAAACATTTAGTTCATTATTTATTCATCCTCATGTCTTTTCAAACCTGTATGACTTTCTTTTGAAGAACACAAAAGTAGATATTGAAGAATGTTGGTAACCGAACAACATTAAACTGCATTGACTACCATTGTATGGACACAATAATACATTTCTCAAAATATCTTCTTTTCCACAGAAGAGTCTGATAACGATGACAACATTTTTATTTTGTCAACTATCCCACATTACATAATGCAGTAATATCCACCTTTCCAGTTCATGACATAATGCCTAAAAACGAACAAGATCAACCATAAAGGGTGTTTACACCTAACTAAATCTCTCTCATTATAAATCAACCAAAATGTCTACACTGGAAGCATTTATCTGTGACAGTCTAAAAAATAGACTATAGTGTAAGACTTACAAAATAATCACGGCGCAATTCAACGTGTTGAAGCAGGCGTGCCAAGTGCCACGCCACAGCCGGACCATCATGATTCTTGTAAACACCTATTTATTCTTTTAATCACCCTTTAAACATTGTTTTGGTTTGTTGCTTCAGTTGACAAACAATATAAAGGTTACAAGTTCAGTACACACACCTTCCAATAAACTAAAAAGCAAAAGTTATAATGCCAACACTCTTTTGCAAGAAGAAAACCCATTCACAACAGAATCAACTATTAAACCCATTCGCATATCCAACAGAGCACACAAAAAAAACACAGCAGCCGCCACAGGACCAGATCCAAAAACCAGCTGGTTTTGAGCTCAGAGGGTTTAGTGATGTAGTTTTTTGGAACAGAAATCAAGCTCAATGGAGACTTTGGATTATGAAGGCTCTGTGCGTGCTGTACACGGTAATCTCAAATCACTGAAGCTAAAGACGCTTAGTAGAGATGCTACACAGAAGCAGCAAGATAATCTAAACCCACAGCAATTTTCATTTGTGTGATATACACGATATGAATGTAAACAGCCATGTCTAACAGCAAGTTTAGATTCGTTCTGCTCACGGCACGCAAAAGCAGGCTCGAGTCCTCCCGTTTCTTGGTTCATTTGGCTCGGAAAAGTAGTTCAAACGCATTAACAAAAAAAAATTCCTCCGAGCCACAACAGGATACAATATTTCATGCCAAGCTAAATGAGATTACAGTGTAGCGTGCAAAGCGAAAAGAGGATATGAGGGTGAAATATGTATTAGCTTAGTTTTTGGAGTAACAGCTCATTGGTGTTGTATAAGCATCTTTTGTGTCAATAAATCATACGCTTGTTTGGTCGAATGAACCTCTGACATGGAATGAAGGTTGTTATACAGCTTTCAATGGCCGAGCACGTCAGAACCCAGCTCGGGTGACCGACGCAAGACAGGTGAAGGACAGGTGTCCATTTAACTTTCCATTTTGCAGGTGACGACACATGCTGGAGTCTTACCTGAAGGGTAGATACGAGGCATTGGATCCAGAGATCAGGGCTCTGTAGGCTTCTTCTGGGGTTTTCTTCAGGTATATGACCTAGGGGAAAAAAGAGGACAAGAAATGACATCATTCTTTTGCATTAAAGAGAACAATTTGTTCGGACCTCACTACTTCCGTCCATGTCCCAAACATGCAATCACACTGTGGAAAAGTGACGTGAGGCCAGAATGCATCACACAGATGAGGTCCTGTGGCTCAGCACAATGGGGCTCTTCTCAAGTTGGGACGACTTTGCGGCACAATGCAGCAGTCACACACACTAACTTGCTAACGCTGAGTTTTAGCGGCCATCTATTTAGATCAACCATGCCAGTCCTGCCATTTCAACAACTTGATGTCAGAATGCAGCATGGCAGTGGCAACTTCGACACTACTACAAAAAATAAGTGAAGTGAGGTGAAGACTCTCTTTTGTGAAACACAAAAAGAAGAAATTTGGAAAGTCCCAATGCTGTTTGGTTACCAACGTTCTTCAAAATATCTTGTGTTCTGCAGAAGAAAGAAAGTCATACAGGTTTGGAATGACACGAGGGTGAATAAATGACGAAATACTTTATTTTTGGGTGAACTGTCCCTTTAAGGATTGTAATTGGCTGAGGTCAAATGACTATGTTTGTGAAGGCTGGTCAGCAGGAGACCAAAGCTTTTGTCAATTCTGCACAAGCTAATGAAATATGCACCAACTGAACAATTAGTTGAACTGTTCCGCAGATTAAGTTCAGTCCCGTGAGAAGGGCCAGTGCCTGTTTGTTTGTGTTGCGCCCTACTGTACCGTGTGACCCAGAGAAACTATGGAACATCCCGACCCAGCTGTTCAACCGGTACACATAATCTTCCTTGCATGATAAAACCATCTCCTGCTAGGAAGAATGGGTTTAGCTATTGCACATAAGGATCAATAAACAGAAGATCCACTGATAAGAATAAAAAGATAAAAACATCACATTGAAAGCTTGCCCTTGCATGTACAGAACCTGCAAAGAGGATCAAGAGTTTTCCTAGGAATCTCATTGTTGGACATCAAAAACACAAGTTCATTTTGAACAAAATATTCTCATTTGTAGGCGGCAAGACTACCACAGTACTCTCCAGGGTTTTGAGTTTTGACACTCAAATTAGTTTCCATTTAAGACCATGTTAAAATAAACCCAGGGTCGAGGTTCAAGATAAATTTAGGCGACCATGTAAATGTGACCATTCCTTGTAGACCAACTTGGAGAAAGTATTTTAAGGAAGACTTTGAATTTGAAAGTGGACTATATCGCTATCAATAAAGTCAGATTTAACTTTTGACTGTGAATGTACAGCATATATAAATATAAAGAAAAAACACCACGGGGCAAAACGAACATGTTGAGCCTCGACTACAAACAAGAGGATTTATATTGACATACAGCCAATACATCACAGTCATCCAACATAAGATTATACTTAAACCCAGATTATAATTCATCATGGCCCTCGTCCAATGAAAAGCAAGAGCACATCAGCATCCCCCTCCCCTAAGGCTACATGAAAACAGAAAATCATGATATTGGAAAACGCCATGATTGCATTTTTAATTTCCTAATATTCAAGTTCAAAACCGAACATCAACATTAGCGTGCCCCAAACTGTAAATCGTGCATGCAGAAGTTAACAATATCTTCTCTGAAGGAAACCAGAGAAGCATCTCTTATACCACTTCCAGTCCGTGTATCCATTTAGGACTCATTAATATTCATGAGGACGGCAGCTTTATCTCCTCTGTGGTCTTATCTCCCTGAGCTTCTCTCATTGTGTAAGACAGAGCCCAACTATAACACAAATGTCCACTAAACATTCACATTCAAGCAGACGTGTGTTATAAGGATTAAAATGTTTAGGTTTTGAATATTATAAAAACATTGATGCCATGAACCCATAAGGAGCTCAAAAACAAGACGGTCGGTTACAGGAAAGCTTAAAGGTACACTGACCCACATTACAAATGCCACCTGTGCACTTTACAGGGTATGTGATGCCAACTGTGCCATTCGACTTATAAATCTGTTCTCGTTTGAAGCGCAGATTCATCCGACGGTGCATTAACGAGGCAACCTGGCATCAATGATTTTTAAAGCTAGTGTGTGAATGAATGAACGCGGTCAACATGCTGGCATGCGAGCAAGGACGCTGGGGGTGTTATTGTGCCAGCACGACGCGGGGGAGGTACCAGTCAGTCAGCAAGCTGTTGCTCTCTCTGAGGGGGCGGCTGGATCGAGGAGACGTTCTGTACAACAAAACGCGATCACAAACACGGCACATTTATGAACCTGTTGCCGACGTGACATGCCCTTGACGCCAGCGAATGCGAACGGGGAGGATTGTTGTTTTCGATGCTGACGAGCAGCTCATTTGTAGGGTCATGACAGATTCCGTCCCGGACACGAGACCTCGGGAGCAGCGAAAGTAATTAACACGCCCGTTCTGTGAGAGAGGAATGTAGATGATGGGAGAAATGAAGGAGGAGGAGGATGGAATACTCACAGCATAGGCACCGATGAGCACAGCAGCATTAGCTCTTTTGCGCTGGTCGAAGCTGGTGTAGTGCACAATCCTCTTTCTGGTCAGTGTAAAAGACTGGAAAGACAGAGATAAATGCATCACATTGCAAGCAAAATAGGGTTTACAAAGTTTGTTTAGTTTGCAAACAAAACCTGTGTACAAATGCATACAATGTCTGTGTTAAACAAAAGCAAAGCAAACTGTATCAATTTGTTAAACTTGGTTTTTGTTTAACTAGCATTTTAAGCCAAAAAAAGCATAAAACTGCAATTGTTAATAAAACAAAAATGGCAATTGTTAAACTGACATTTTAACATTTTAAATATTACATCTATAACATTTATATTATCTCCAGATTTTGTTTTTATATATATTGCCATAAATCATTATTGTCAAATAGACAACTAATAAAAATAATTAAAAAGTGCGTATCTACTTTACAACAAAAAAAATTAATAATTAAAAAACTACAGCGTTTTTCCATTTCCTGATAAGAATTTGGACATCCAAGGTTTCGGAAGGACAGCGACATATTTTTATACTTTATTATACTGTTCTTGGACAATTTTATATTGGAATATAGTAGTAATATTAATGATGGTTTGTCAGAACATTTTAGTGTTTTAAATGTCACTTCAAACCCATTTATAGTTGGTTTACATGACTGGTTAAATGTTTGGGAAACGTTATAAAACTCACAGTACTACACACTCAACCCAAAACAGTTTCCTTGCTTCAATTTGCTTGGTGTTTAACATGAAAGAACTTGAAGACAGATGTTTCAACACCTGTTCCAGCAGCTGCAGTAATACGCAAAAATGGCTGCAGGTGAACTGCTAAAAGATCTCATGCACGGGCACATGCCAAACGCTTCTGAATAATCGGTGCTTGATACGAGCCAAAAGAAAAAAAATCTCAAAGCATCTGTTCCCGTGTTACAGAGTTGCCTGAAAAAACATTAAAACTGCCAGCGCAGCAAATTGTGTCAACACCATGTCAACCTACAATCCAGACACATATTAAAGATAAAACTACCCATCTTAAAAATTTCACTTTTTGGCATCCATCCATGCCTGAATGAGGCCTTTTGAGGATCAATGCTAAATCATAAAGGTGTTTTCACTATAGATCATCTCATTCTTTTCTCAATTGAAATAACAGGGTTTATCTGTCCTTGAAAATCTGAGAAGTAAAACCTGGTTAGCAACCATTCAGTAGGTTAATATTCACAAAGGAATAAACAAGCATTCACATGCAGGAGGTGCTTATGCTAGTGAAGGGAACAAACAGGCCTTCGAATGAATAGCTTAAGAACACAATAGCCTATGAACAATCTCAAGATTGACAGCATTTTTATCTTGTCGTGCTACAAAAACGGCAACTTGAGATTGCACATGCTATGCTTAGCAACGCTAGTAAATCATTCCTACAAATTGCCTACGCAATGATGTCGCAACAACTAAGAACAGCCTTTACCGCAGTTTACAAACAGATAATACAAAGCTTTCCTTCTGCTTTTCGACTCTACAACCAAACATGCGGACCCAAACCGGTGGGGTTAGAAAAAAAAATGCCATCGCCTTGGCAACAAGTTGTAAATGACAAACAGGCGGGGACAATCGCATGTGTTTGGAGGGGCGTGGACATGGTGACAGTGGTTAAAAGAGGAGGGGAACACATCATGCGTTTACCACAAGGACTTTACCTTCAATATTCCAAAACATGAACACATGAGAGAACTACAGCTTGCCAGCTTTAGAAACACAGAAGAGATAAAATAAGGGGTTGATTATTATTTGATCCCCTTCTTTTGGCTTCTGGTAGAAACCAACATCTGAAAAAAATGGAAACACACGCAGAACTAATAGCTATAATGTCTTGTGCGCTTTGGGTTTGGTCCTCTTTGCTGACCTTTCATTTTAGGTTAATTGGAAACTAAAGTTGGAGTCGTGTTAACCATTTTATGGTCGTAACAACTACTTTATAACACTTCTAATAGAACATGTCAGAAATCTCATATGGAAAGTATTTTAAAGTTGTTAAAAACATTCTACCTTACCTTCTCTAAAACACAAACCAAGGCAATCCCAGAATGCATTGCAAAAAGCTACCACTCTCACTATCCTTAACCAAAGACTTTCAATGGCCACCAAAAGAAAATATGGACACAGAAGACAAGGACAAACCCCATGTCCCTCCCCAGCACTATTTGGAAAGACATCTAAATCCTCCTTCATAAATCCTTAGGACATGCATGAACCACATGCCAAGCCCAACGCCGGTGGCTGCTCAATATCTCGCTGGATGAAAGACGCAAGGACAAGTCTAATCCCCAACATTTGCTTGCATCTGATATAACCTTAAGGTTCTGGTTTATAAATAATGTGACAAAATGTAATTTAGCCTAGATTAGATTGAGTGTACTTCTAACTATGCTAAAGGGTTAAAAAGTGGCCTAGGGGGTAAAGTGCAAAGCTGGAACCAGAAGGGTTCATTCCCTGAAGACCAAGCGATTTCCTTCCCTTAAACAAGGCCATTAACTTCAGGTTACTCTTGGGAATTGTGCCTATAGAAGCATCCGGGTGGTTATGACTTCTTACTTAATTGATCAATACAGGATAGGATTTGCTAAATAACTTCTTATTACTGACTGTATTGTAGCTTCATTTGCGTGGCTTGGAGATGTGATATTTGGAAAAGCCCAAAGCCAAGTACATTAGCCAAATGATATCGGTCCACATTAATGTGATATTACAGCTTTGAGGCAGGTGAGTCAAAGATTGAAAAAGACATCCCATCTATTCTTATCCTCTGGTGAAAGTTGATTTTATTTCAAACAAGCACGCACAGATTTACCGTACGGGCATGGCATTAAAACGAACCCATGTGAAATTTGAACAAGACATTTTCTGGCTATGGCAGAAGTTCACTGCTGTGTCATTCAGTTTCAGTTCCCGTCCCACATTACAAACAAAGGAAATGTCAGCACGGACAGACCAAAATATCCTCCACGCAGTCATCCGAGGGGGGCGTGGGCCCAAATTGCTGTGGCTACATTTTGCACATTCTTCAGGTGTAATGTAACAAATCGGGCAGGTGCTCAACTCACCTTCAGCTTTTTGTTGAGTTTACAGCAGTACCGGTACAGCATAGCGAGGTTGAGGGGTCCGAAATCTGCATAAAAGCTAGAATAGAGACAAACAACATTAAACTCATAAAGGTGCAGTGTGTAATATTTAGCAAGTTCTATTGACAGAAATGCAATATAATGTACATAACTATGTGTTCAGAAGTGTATAAAGACCTTAGAAAATGAAGCGTTATATTTGTATTATCTTAGAAAGAGTTATTTCTATCCACATACACTGCGGGTCCCCTTACACGGAATTCGCCATGTTGTTTCTACAGTAGACCTAAACGGACAAACTGCCACCGTAGTGCTTCAAAAGTAAGGGGCAAGCGGTGAAGTGAGCCGTTGGTTGCAATTCGCGACCTCACCACTAAATGCCACTAAAATCTCCACATTGCTCCTTTAAATCTGTGCCAGAGACTTCGCTGCAATGTGCTGTAAATTAAGAAATCATACTCTTTATTGCACATTTCTTGCTTAATATATGAAATTTAAGGTAAAGTACGTATTTCGCAATATACCATAATTGTGGAAAACGGAACAAAGTTGGATGATCCGCGATAGGAGGCCTCGCAGGACCGTAATCCCTCCTTGGAAGTCAGTCTCAAGCAGGGTTTTAATCGCTTTTCAGTCAAATTCTCTGTCAGGAGGCGGAGCGGCACAGCAATACCATTATAGTCTAATCTTCCCTCAGCATGGAATTTAGAAATGATTGACAGCTCCATTATGAAACCCCGAGATTTGCAACTGCAACTTTGTTACACTTCAAGTGCAGGAAACGGTTATGTAACAGACTTGGGAAGCGTTTCCCGCCTGCTGAGGATTTCAGCACTGACAGAAGGCGTCAAAACTCACTTTTCATACACAAACTCCTCATCCGTGCTGAAGTAATGCGTGTTCGCCGTGCTTTTCGGCTTGCTCCGTAGGGTGGCAAAGTAGAGCCGATCTAAAGAGGGAGAGAAAGTCAGACATGGTCGATTAATCATGCTGGTACAGTTATAAAACAAGTAATACCCTTCAGAGGTGAGTTTGTAATCGTCGGATTAGTGGCTTGTTGAGTTTAAGCATCTGCAACAATGGACTTCCCTTTAAATGAAACATTATAGCAATAGTGCAGATCATGACAAGTTTGTTGTTGCTATGGTTCTACAATGGTTAATTTTCGCAAGTCATAATGTAAATACACTTGAAAGCTAGCAATGAGTTATCCCACATAGTCGAACTTTAAAATCTACGTCAGTGTTTGTGTGCGCTTAAAACACAACGTCTGCTAAATGAATAACTAAGTTAGGCTACATGTCAAAGACAATACGTTTTTTGAATGATGAAGCAAAGTTCTTCTAAACTTACCTTTAATGAACTCCGAAGCACCCATCAAATCACCATCCTCTGCCATTTTAAATAAAGTCGTGAGTATCGCCGAATGTTTCAAGTGCTCGAGAGTCATCGACGGAGCACAAGTTTTGCGCAGCTACGAAACGAAGAGCAAAATATCGCTGCCTCCCCACGCACGCACGCACGCACGCACGCAACTTCTCTCTAAATATTCCGAGGAGTTCAGGAAGCAAAACGACCAACGAAATATGCAAATAAGGCACTAAAGTCTCGTGGCATTCTCCCACGCGTATGTGTAGCCTACACTGATGCTGTCCTCCTGCTCGGCGAGCAAGTCCGCACGAAGCGAAAACTACTGAAGTAACCCAAGGTGCGTCAACATCCCAAATCGCGTCCCGCGTAAAAGTGCTTAAATTACTAGCGCCGGAGATTTTTCTTTCGTGTGAGCCTCCAAAGTCGAGTATTCTCTTCGGTTTCGTTGGACAGATACGAGACGGGATTTACTATATTGTAACTCTGACCTGGTCATGAAGTGGAAATCTTTCTCGTGCCATGGTCGCGGACGGAGTCAAGAAAGATCTTAAAGGGACGTCACGTGGCGTGGCGCCGTCCAATCAGCGGCACTTCGCTCTCAAACGACCAGTCATGGAGATGTTGTGAGCTATCTATCTATCTATCTATCTATCTATCTATCTATCTATCTATCGATCTATCGATCTATCGATCTATCGATCTATCGATCTATCGATCTATCGATCTATCTATTTCCCAGATATCAAAGATAATTGATTTAATGTTGAATCAATGTTAAATTGGTTATTCCCAACGTTGATTCAACATTAAACCAACATTATAATTATATTATATTTATAGTTAAATAATTCATTTTTACATTAAATGCATCTATCTATCTATCTATCTATCTATCTATCTATCTATCTATCTATCTATCTATCTCACTTTATTTCAATTATTTCAATGTACAAAGAATACATTTCTATAATATCCTCATAGCAATGAGCACCCAAACACACGAATAGCCAGACAATCTGAGCTCAAATGTCATTGGCCCACACCAGAATGTTTAATCGGGTCATCCACAACAACAGCTGGAGAGATCATGTATGAGACGCATCACGCTGCGGTCACTCAATGCAAATAGTTCACATTGAACATATAGATGGTGTAAAGAATATTAGCAATATAGGTCTATACATGCTGCGTTGTATTTGTGTGTCAAGCATGTCGGATGTTTTGGAGCATTATGCATGAGATTTGAATAATATGCAAATGAGTAAACAACACATTGAACCTTCCTGAACTGAACTAGCTTCTATAGGAACTATCAACAAGCTTGTTTATTTTTGAGTTTGTAATATATCAGTGCATCAAATGCAGGCATAAGAATAAGATGCAACTCTTTGACAGCAGTTTGCATCCTGTTGCATCAAATGCAATACTACAGCTGGTGGCGCGTGCAACCCGTAAGTCTTTATATAAGGTTTTGATCAAAGCCATTAAAAATTCCACTCTGCCAACAGTTTTGTTTAATATCAACAACATGCAGCTTTAAAGCAACCCCATCTTACCTCCTATTAAGGAGATCCAAACTTTGTGCACCGCTGGGGCAGACTGACTCCATTCACTATTCTCCTGGGACCTCCAGGATGCAACGTCTGACATGCCTTCATGAAGGTTTAACAGAACTGGGTTTGGTGGCACCCACGGCTTTCGGCAGACCCCCGAGACCCTGGACCATGCAGAGCACAGAGAGTGTTTTGGATAATATACAGACTCAACAGCTTGTAAAGGAGTTTATGGGGACACTGTGTGCCAGCGGAACAGAGCGGGCAGGATCTGGTTCGTGCACCCGGCTCAGGTTTCCTCACATGAGTCTTGTGTTACAGTGCCGGCAAGGTGTGTCTTTCAAGCGTCCTCGCGTTATTTTTCCGTACGAACGTGCCGTTTCGCTCCTTGGACCCAGAATGTTGGTGTTTTTATCTGCAGTGTCATTATGTGACGTATAGTATTTCAGAGGTTTTTGGAGCATGTTAGACTTTTGTTCAGCTGATGATAAACACATGATGACATCACGGAAAATCTAGCGGACGAGAAGCAAACAAGTGAATTACATGGTTTCATGTGCCAAGTGAAAATGAAGATGATTGTTTTCACTGTGTATATTGAGGTCACTATTTTTGAGACATGTCATTTCAAACCTGACATTTTTTTTCTGCAGAACACAAAAGAAGATATTTTAAAGAACGTCGAAAACCAAACAACGTTGGCCCCTATTGACCTCCATTGAATGGACAAAAAAACCACTGACACATTTTTCTAAATATCTATCCACTGAAGAAAGAGTCATAAACAGGTTTTGAACAACATGAGGATGAATAAATGACCAAATTTTTATTTTGGGTTAACTATCCCTTTAAGTGAAAAAATTCTGAATTGGCCAGTGATCAGCAGATAGTAAAGACACCACTTGATTTCATCTGCGACAGGAAGGAAGTTTGTTGACAATAACCGCTCCTGCAATCTGTGGGAGGGCTGCAAAACATTGAGACTCTGCATGATGAGAAAAACAAGTTCATTCCTAAGGACTTAAAATAGTGAATTGTGTATTTTTCCATCCCCAATCCTCAGAGATTAAGGGATAGTTCACCTAAAAATAAAAGAATTCTGTCATTCATTTACTCACCTTTGAGTTGTTCCAAATCTGTATACATTTCTTTGTTCTGAACACAGAGAAAGATATTTGAAAAAATGCTTAGAACCAAACAGTTCTTGGACCCCATTGACTACCATTGTACGAAAAATTACTTTATCATTTGTTTTGTACTGTAGAGCACAAAATGAGATATTTTGAAGAATGTAGGACAACAAACACTTCTGGTGTACTTTTGACTACCATTGTAAATTATGGATGTCAATGGGGTCCAAGAACATTTTGGTTACAAGCATTCGTCCAAATATATTTCTCTGTTCAACCAAACTAAGAAATGTATACAGGGTTGAAACAACTAGAGAGTAATTCATGACCGAATTTTCATTTTTGGCCAAAATATCCCTTTAAATCATTCATTTGATCTTTTTTTCTTCATCTTAGCCAACATATCACTCTTATTACTTGGGTAAGAGATGTATGTCACACATAAGCTACACATTGATGTCTTTGATTTAGTGTCTTAGGTTCATAAAAGATGCCCTGACCAACACTATACTGTGACTTTGGAAAGAAATTAAATTTGCTTGGGGATGAAAAAATGACATATTGTCTCTAAATTCCTGGTACAGTATGTATGCGTGTATGTGTGTTTATCATATCTGTTAAAGGGATAGTTCACCCACAAATAAAAAATTCTGTCATCTTTTATTCAACCACACATTGTTCAAAACCTGTATATGACTCTTTCTTCTGTGAAACACAAAAGAAGATATTTTGAGAAACGTTTTGTGTCCACACAATGGATGTCAATGTTGTTTGGTTACCAACATTTTTCAAAATATCTTCTTTTGTGTTCTGCAGATGAAAGAAAGTCACACAGGGTTGGAATGAACGGCGTGAGGGTGAATTAATGCTGAGCACATTTTTATTTTTATGTGAACTGTCCGTTTAAAAAGATATTTGAAATAAAGCACCATGGCGTAATACGCTTCAGAAATTTGAAACCTTATCTTGTCACAATATGTAAGTGCAAAGTCCATGAGGTTATTGAAAAACCAACATACTGAGTTTAACAAAATGATAAATATAATGTCACACTATTATTAATATTTTAAAGACGAAGGTTTTTTGCCTAGCAATAATCTGTTATAATGTAATCTGTGACAGAGCATTTTAAAAATAGGTTAACTTTAAACACCTTCTGTTATCTATGATGTCATTTTTGTGGACAAAACCAAACCTCATTACATTGTGATTAAGCTCAGTCAGCTGTGTTATCATAGCAGTAAGGCGTGTGTAAGGCACAAGCCAGGGCCATAGATCACAATGGCTTTTTAATGAAACGACCTTTGATCGGCAGAAATAAAAAAAAATGTTGTTTGTATGTTGTTTAAATCCTGTATGAATGTGGATGACAAAAGAAGATATCTTGAGAAATGTCTCAGCAGTTTTGTGTCCATACATGGAAGTCAATGGGGGCCAGTGTTTGGTTCATTCTTTAAAATATCTTCTTTTGTGTTCTGCAGAAAAAAAAACTATCAATGTGAATAAATTAAGAAATAAGAATGGGGGTGAACTGTCCCTTTAATGTGCTGAAGTCAATTTAATTCTTTTATTTAAAAATGCAGATTTTCTTTTCTGCTCCGCTAGCGTTTAATTACTCAAAGCAACAGATGTACCAGACAGCCAATGATCAGATCGACCATTAAATGCCGTTCACAAACCACACCCACCACCTCCCAGAGGGAAGCTTCTCCTTTTAACAATGTAGATGTGCCCTTTTCCGGACCCAAGGGCTCCATGCATATTCACGCATCATCACATGGTTTGTCCCATTCTCTTCTTCTACCCCTATTGTTCTGGCATCTGCCGGGAGTAATTGAATTGGCCCGGAGCACAAAGGAGCCCGAGGGATGAGACTCCGGTTGGAAACTGCTAACACTTGTAGACCGTCTCTAGGGTGCGCTAAATGTGAAGATTTGCATTGTGAGCTAAATGAGTACTTTCTTTTGGTGTATTTGTTCGGTGGGCCTTCATATGGGCATGAGGCACACCAAACACTTTTACAGGGTCTTTGGATGCTGTCTGACTGTCATATACATAAGAAAGCTTGCCCATGGCTTGATTACACTACAACAGCCCAGTGCTCATGAAAAAAAAAACAGCAAAACCACTTGACAAAGTCATTTTAGATTAAATTTAGAATTGATCGATTAAATGAAGTCACAATAGAATACTAAATGCCTATTACTCATTTTATTGTATTTTTTCTCCTGAAAAATATTTTAATGCAAATAACAAAACCACATGTCCGCATAAAGTAGCCAAAGAAAAAAAAAAACATTTGCAATTCCATCTTATAAATAACAAACAGTAATAATGAACATGGAATGAAACCGGTGGCCTTCCAAGCGTAAGTCAACATTTAACAAATACCAACAGCGCACGAGTCATGCCATTAAGACAATGCCATGCACTTCAATGGAACAAAAAGCTTAAAGGAAAATCGAAGATGAAATTTTAGAAATTTGTTTCTTATCCAACACAATGTCTTAAATAACTTACAACAAAAAACAGCTACATAAACTTAAGGGGGCTGTATAACCTTATCTTTTTCTCTGTGTACACACAGTGCACTACATTTACCAGTGACAAATGTGCAGTATATTTCTACTTTCATGCAAAATAGTTAAGCTATCGATCAATCGTTGTATCTGAAGGTTTAATCTAACCCTTAAGGCTTGTGTTAGGGTACGGAAAGCAAATTTGAGCATTTAAAAGTTGAATCTGAAATCACACTGACAAACTAAGTGAGAATATTGCAAAGAGGATCCGAACTATTCGAAGGTGACGATTTATTACAGTATAAGGCGATACCCTGAGTAACAAAAGGGGGACGGGACAGAACAATTGGCATAGGAGAAAGCAAAAGGCAGGCTGACCCGTGGTCAATGCAAAAACTAATCGTAAATCCTGAGATAACGAAGATAATGTCAAGCTATCTTTAAGTTATCCAGTTACAGTAGTAGTGTCTCTCTGCTACAAGTCCTCCGGTTGATTTCGTCCTACATTGGCCGAGGACGAGCCATGGACGGCCGTCCATGCGCTTACAAGCTCGAGTTAGTAGCACCCACTCCTTGGCACTCGATGATGTAGGTGTCACTGTTGGCTTGTTCATCTTCTGCCTTGTGTATAGCAAATTTCGCCTGTAAACAAAAAAAAGCACAATTGAGAAAATGTGCACTGGTGATGTAATTTTTCCAATCAAATGTACCTATATGTTATTATTCTAGATCTCTAGACTTACGTTTGTGAGCTGCTCGGCGACGTGGATTGCCGTCTGCGTGTGTAGAGTGATCGGGCCGGTCCGCATTCTAGATGTGCCGTTCGCCAGGGCCATAAAAATAATTAGCTGCAAAAGAAACATATTTACATCTCAAGAAAGCACACAAAGTAGGTATTGTTTGCGTTAAATTCGTCAAACGCGTCACTGACCTGGTCTTGCAAGAACTCGTCCACGCAACCATTTTGTCGGATGTTTTTTAGCAACATCTCGGCAGCCTCGATTCCAACTTTGTCAGCATACACACCTGAGAAGTAAATAATACAATATCGCTTTTGGTTGACATTTCCATTTTTATCTGCATTTGAGTGCCAAATCATATTGGCCATTACAAATGTTCGCTGACCTTCTGGTCTACATAAACGCATATGAACAAGCTTCTCTTTGTGATGTAGTGCCCTCTAGTGGCAAAACTACAACACTGAACTAACTGTTCTGTTCAATCTGGTGTAAACCATTCTGGGCAACCAGACAACTCTTACCCTTTTTGCCAAGGGATGACCCTGCAAATATGCAGCCAGTGGATGATTCTGCGATTATTCTGCCAAAGACAAAAACACAACGTTAGCACGAACGAAACCAAGACGTGGTGGGTTTGAGACCAGATGTACTCACATAATGCCGTTGCCATTGCCGCATGCCTTGTCCTTCTCTTGCAAAGCCTGAATGTTGACGTACAAGTCCTTAATCTCTTTCCTGATACAGCGTACTGCTGCCGTGGACATGTCCTTCGCCAACTAAACAACAAGAAAAAGCCAATTGAAGTTTATGAGTGCTCAAATCAGCAATTCTTAAACAAACATGCTCTTATAAACAACATAAATGACCCTGTGATTACAAACAGGGCAGTTATGCATTTAGGAGATAGTTGATGGTTATTCTGTACCTTGAATGGCAGAACTCCAGCCACGAATGCCCTGCCGTAGATTTTGGTGATGTTTCCTCTTTCAGTCATGTTTAAAGGAGTGAGCTCCTTCACAGGGTTCACCTTAACCACAACCTCTCCTCCTCCCTTGGGATAATAGCCTCTGTTTTCAATGAAAATTGTTAGTTTAAGAATCATCAGGTGTACATAAGGTTACAACTCATTTCTGGTTTTACCTCATTCTTAAATCACAGTCAAACTGAACCCCGAATCGCTCCACGACTGGTTTGAAGACCTAGGAGAAATTTGAACCAAGTTTCATTTAACGTCAAAGTTTAAAGATCGATTTAGAAAAACATTCTGTCAGTCCTGGCCAGTGCGTCATACCTTTATTGTGTAGTCAATCTGAGGTGCCATCTCAGCATTAGTTCCTCCCTTTAAGCAGATCTCGGATGGACCCTGAGCAAACAAGGCGCAGGGCAGAGACACCTGCATCAGCAGCCCAACGCTTCTACACAACCAACAAAAAACATCTTACGTTTTTTATCACTTTCTTTGTGAATCTGTGAAGTGTAAATTTGGATTTGACAAAAAATGAATCTGTTGTAAGCAACACATAGGCGTCTAAACCGATCCAAGTGCCCCGTTCTCTTACCCGGCCGTATGAGTGTCGGCGATGTGATTGCCACCCTTGATTTTCCCAGGAGTGAGAGTAATTTCGCAGGATCCCACTGTGGCTCCCTCCAGATTGCCATCACACATGTCCCTCACCAGCTCAAGACCTGACAGATGCTGAGGCCTGGTGACGTTGAATAGGGGTGAAGGGGGGGTAGTGATAACAATTGAAGAGATTATGAAGTGCAGTTTGAAAACCATTCATTTTAGATATGGAGACCCGCACAATTACTTTGATACCCAAATCTCCATCGATACACAAAGTTTGAACAAACTTTTATTGTCGGATGCGTTTTTATATTTACATCAGTTCCGTAATGTAAAAACGGATGTAAATTTACACGAGACATGTAAAGAAAGGTTTTAAAAATGCTGTAATGCAAACTTAAAAACAAAAGCTACAAGCACAAATGAGGAGAACATGGAAAGTAGCCATGTGCTTCTGTGCCAACTAACAAAGGGTGCCATTAAAAATTCATGCTTAAACTATTTAACTGCCGTTTTCTGTGGGATAGACTGTAAAAACAACTTTAGTTAATTAATAGTCATCCAACTACATGGATGACTCAAACAGTGAAGTTGAATCGAGTTACTAGACTCCAACAACCCAACTTTGCTTTGTTTCATGATTCACTGTTGAATAGGAAAGGGAGGGGGTATGGGTAACATGTTCCACATAACACAAATAACTAATAAAATGTCCAAAACACACATACAAACGAACACACAATGCGTTTAACACAAAATGATCGTTACCTCAAACCCGGTGTGCTTCTACCGGCTCGGATTTTATTTATTTTGATTGACGCCCCTTGGATGCAACTCAGCGCCGCAGACACCCTCAAAATCTGTCCTCCCTTCAAAGAAATCCATCGAAAATTTGTTTTAAGACACTGCAAAATTATCTTTCATACACGTCAGAGCGATTTACTAAATGTTGCGAGTTTTACAGACAGTATTACAGATAAAGGGCTGGCAAATGAATACTCACCCCTTCCATTATACTTCCGTCCATTTCGAACGTTGTTGCGGCCATTTTCGCGAAATTCGAGAAATTGTTATCAAGTATCCGCGAGTTCGACTTCAAAGCACGCCGCCGACAAAAGACGCGCGCACTGGGATTAAAAAAACACACGGAGCGCAACTTCCACACTGTACTAAAGTTAATATAAGCCGGTGTGTAGCGCACAAACAATGCAACGACAAGCGCGAACTTCTCTCAATCCCCCCGGGCGCAACCGACAGTCTCTCAAAACTGAAATAAGAATAAGCTGAATGTGGCTATGATTGTTAGGTCCGAATAAATAAAGGAGAACTCGACTTGGCAAAAATAAAAATTCAACAAAATTCCCAGCGACACGGTCACACTCTCGTAACTAGATTGCCAGTCACACTGCTATGGTGGACGCACTCCGAGCATGCGCAGATGTAGTGTGACGCGTTGCGACGCGCATTGTAGATAAAGGGAGAGAAGGGAGGACGGGTTTTAACACCAAATACCCTTATTTACGCGGAGTTGGGAAGTTATACTTGTTCTGTTTCTTCAATGTAGTAAAACATTAGGCTGGATTTCCTGGTTATAAAATACAGTTCTATTATAAAATGAAGAATTATTTAAACTAATATAAATAACGAGGATTATATATTTTTTAAAACGACATTATTCCAATGATTTTTATAAAATTACATTGCATTGCATTGTAAAGTGCAAAGTACAATAACTGCTGGCTTCACATTATAGTAAACCAGCTGAACAGGGCTGCGAAATCTTGTAGCACCAAAACGCACCCACATGCGTCTTTATATACTAATAAATGTGTGATAAATGTATTAATGCGATATAATCCCTTTAACATTACTTTTCAAAACAAAATTCCTGATTTGTATTTATTTTTACATAACTGCACCTGATAAATAAATATATTTATACAATACTTTGATACATTGATACAGGGTTCATTTAATTTGTAATTCAGACTAAAGTAAATTTTATTTATTTTAATGCGTATCGACGTTAACAGGACATTAAATGATCTATATGAGATTATTCTGTTTATCTTAAAACACTCAGCGATGCGTATTTGCCCTTCACTAGAAGCTCTCTGATTGGCCAGCGGAGCGGGGCGTGAGCGCGTCGTCATATCCGGCTACACAAAATCGGTGAGGAAAGATGGCGACAGTCATCACCGTGCGGGGTCCATTCGTGTTTATGAGACGCCTGGTATGTTTTAATCACACATTTATATTCTTTAAACATTTGCACAAACTTTTAAAGTATGCAGTCTATATTAAGACGCCAGTTTGTCGCGAATTGACGTGTGTAAGAGGTTAAAATACGGAAGCAACCTGCAGCCAACAGCTAGCTCAAGTTGAATCAGGACATGCATGATGTGGAGAGGTGCCAAAATGTAAACAAATGTATTAAATTACAAGCATGTTGTTGAAAGTGAGACATGCTGTGGTTTAACTGTGGTTATTGATGTTCTTTTGTTTTATTTGCAGTTAAACCACAGTAACCACAAATTAACCTTGGTTTGACAGCATCATACACCAACCATAGTTTAGTTATAATATTTGTAATAAAACCATGTTTATACAAATAGTAGTATAGTAACTGCCCTTTTGCTATAATAAAACCATCCAATAAGGGATATAAGGATAATCTACTTTGACCTGGATCACTTGTGTATGAAAAATCACTTGTGTATTTTTTTCTATGACTTGAGTTTGTTATGTCATTCATTTGTGGATATGTGTAGATATATAGTGTTATTTTATATGTTTAAATGTTTGTGGTCACATTTTAACATTGTAAAGCTTTGACTCATTGATTTCAGTTTGTTCTGCATTTATGTTATTTCAGGTCTCTGCACGTCTGCCCAAGCACTGCTGCACGAGGGTCCAGTCAGCCTCCCTCGCATACAGACCTCACTCGTATTCACTCACTGCTGGGTACCAACATCGGTTCTTTCGCACCAGCTATGGTACGTTTACACAATTTTGACCATGTTTTTTACATTCTGATTATGTAGAGTCTTTTTGAACCCTTTCCTGACCCTTCTTTACAGCTGCAGCAGGACCAATTTTGCAGTTCAAGCTCTCGGATATTGGAGAGGGCATTATGGAGGTGACAGTAAAAGAATGGTGAGTTTTGTTTCTTGGTATGCTTTTTGAAACTTGCATGTACTTACCAGCAGTGGGTGCCATCATTTGTTTTTTTACACCCCTCGTGTATCAGGTATGTGAAAGAAGGTGACAAGGTGTCTCAGTTCGACAGCATCTGTGAAGTTCAAAGTGACAAAGCGTCGGTCACTATCACCAGCCGCTATGACGGAATCATTCGGAAACTCTACTACGACATCGATTCCACCGCTCATGTAGGAAAACCTCTGGTTGACATCGAGACGGATGCAGGCGAGGGTAAGGGCTGATAGTTTAAAGAATTTCAAAAGATATTGGGTTTGTGCTATATAATATTTCATGATGTTGTACAGCGGAGGGACCTCAGGAGGATGTGGTGGAGACTCCAGCCATGTCTCAAGAGGAGCACACGCACCAGGAGATCAAAGGTCACAAGACCCATGCCACTCCAGCCGTGAGACGTTTAGCCATGGAGAACAATGTAAATCTTTATATTTCTTGCACTAAATCTTCATTTTGTGTGTGCGCTTTTTAACCTAAATTACATACAACTGAATAGTTGGTGGTGTCATTTAGAAATATTTTGCCATTAAGCTTAAAGGCATTGTAAGCGATTCCTGAGAAACGCTGTTGATGTTAAATCGACATATAAACAAAAACACTCCTGTCAAGAGACACAGTGTTTCGTGGATCGGTCCGATCTGCTCAGTTTGTTTGGGACTAGCAAATCTAGCAAGATTTTTCCTCAACATATACACAGACCACTCATCTAGCAAATGTTCACAAATTTAAATGTTTGGATGTCGATTTCAAACGTCAACAGCATTTCTCAAGAATCGTTTACAAGGCCTTTAAGTTTAGATTAGATTGGAATGTCTGATGTTATCAGGAAGCCTCAAGGGTTCTGCCAGAAATCAAGCCGAGCATGGCGTCAGAGTCAGTGGGGGGTGGTCTTTAGTTATTCTAATGTGGGGTCAAACTCTAGCCAAGGGTTGAAAGTTGCTAGGCATTGCACTAGCCTCAATAAATCAGGCTCACGGTAGATGGGTACGTTCTTAGTTTCTCTTTGGAGAGCAGTCGAATAGCATTCCAGTTTCACATAGCTTCAGAAAGATAGTGTGGTTGTCATGGCTGCAAGTAAGGAGCAGAGAATAGCGGGTAATAAAGGAATCGAGGATTTTGTTTAGAGTAGCACTATCTACGTATTTCTTAATTCTTTATAAATGTATGTTGAAATGGCATCTTAATAAAACATTACTTTTGAAATAGTTTAATATTTAATTTAGGATTGTCTAAAATGCCTTTTAATTCCCTTTAGATTAAATTAAGTGAAGTGGTCGGCACTGGAAAGGATGGCCGGATTCTCAAAGAGGACATCCTCAACTTTATAGCCCGACAGACGGGGGCCATCTTACCCCCGGCCCCCTTCCAGGAGATTCGACCACCCCCTCCCGCACCAGGACTTTCAGCTCCAGCTGCCAAACCAGCGGCGAAGACACCGGCACCCAGCATTCCCACTCCTGTCATCCCCAGACCTGTGTTTACTGGCAAAGATCGTACGGAACCTGTAAAAGGTATATGCATGTTTACATTTACATTGATTCTTTTTTACTTCTGTCATTGGATTTGTTAAATATGACCCAGACATTTTTGCATAACGTTCATCGTAGAACTGTGTTATTGAATTGGCTTTCTTTGCATTCACCTGGAAACAGGTTTTCAGAAAGCGATGGTCAAGACGATGTCTTTGGCATTGAAGATTCCTCACTTTGGTTACTGCGATGAAGTGGATCTGACCCAACTGGTCCGATTGAGATCTGAGCTTAAGGGATTGTCTGAGTCTCGAGGAGTAAAGCTCAGCTATATGCCTTTCTTCATCAAGGTAAGAAATCTTTTTCCTTCTCATCCAGATGGGCAAATCATATCACAGGTGGTAGTCCGCCAGAAATGGTTTGGTTTTAATAGCTGTGTTTCCATTCGTAAACAGGCAGCATCACTCGGACTTCTACACTTTCCCATTCTCAATACATCTCTGGATGAAAACTGCACAAATATCACCTATAAGGTAACTTCATTTCCAAAATTTTTTTGATTCAATTGGAATGAGTTCAATGATTTAGCATTGGGCTGTTTTCAGGCTGCTCATAACATCGGACTGGCGATGGACACCGCCCATGGTCTTCTGGTTCCTAATGTGAAGAACGTCCAGATGCTCAGCGTCTTCGAAATCGCCGTGGAGCTCAACCGTCTGCAGACGTTGGGAGCGTCGGGGCAGTTGGGAACTAGCGACATTACGGGAGGGACGTTCACCCTTTCGAATATAGGATCGGTGAGTCACAAAATACAGGAAGACCTTAGATTGCTCCCATAATTTGCTGTTAAACTTGTATCATTGTTTACATTTCTTGCTTCTGAACAGATTGGAGGAACCTATACAAAACCAGTCATATTACCTCCTGAGGTTGCTATTGGTGCTCTTGGGAAGATGCAGGTTTGTAAAGTCTTGAAAATGTTTAGCGTTTGACACATTTTTTTATAACTGACTTTCATTCACATGTTCTGCATAATCGCCGTAGGTCCTTCCTCGATTCAACTCTAAGGGCGACTTAGTAAAAGCACACATCATGAATGTCAGCTGGTCTGCCGACCACAGAATCATCGACGGAGACACCATGTGTCGTTTCTCAACATGTGGAGATCTACCTGGAGAACCCCGCCTCCATGGTCCTGGACCTTAAATAAAGCTTTCCTCGAGCACACTGAGCCATGGAAACTCTCTTCTTTGATACCCGATGACATCATTTCTCGACACTAAAGATTTTTCATTACCAGAGCACAGAGCTCAGGCTGTTTGAGCATCTCCTTCCATCATGTTGCACATTTTTGACACATTTTTTTATAACTGACTTTCATTCACATGTTCTGCATAATCGCCGTAGGTCCTTCCTCGATTCAACTCTAAGGGCGACTTAGTAAAAGCACACATCATGAATGTCAGCTGGTCTGCCGACCACAGAATCATCGACGGAGCCACCATGTGTCGTTTCTCCAACATGTGGAGATCCTACCTGGAGAACCCCGCCTCCATGGTCCTGGACCTTAAATAAAGCTTTCCTCGAGCACACTGAGCCATGGAAACTCATCTTCTTTGATACCCGATGACATCATTTCTCGACACTAAAGATTTTTCATTAACCAGAGCACAGAGCTCAGGCTGTTTGAGCATCTCCTTCCATCATGTTGCACATTTGAAGAACATTTGTGTATTTACAACTATTGTGATGCTGATGTTACTTTGTGTGTGTTTTCTGTGTACTGTTAAGGACACTGTAATGGTTTAAGGATCTCTCCTCTTGTTGCCTTACTTTAGGATGTTACTTCTACCATCATGTATTGTGAATTGCTGAATGTTGGGGATACGAACTCAATGTAGCAATATGAACACAGACTTGTGCTCCTTCTCAACACTGATTTGTAGTCTAATGTTCAAGATACTGGCACAGTGTACTGTCACGTCTTCCTGTGGCATTGCACAGGAGCTTTTAATAAATACAGTCTGTTAGTAGATAATATCTCTGAAACACCTCCAATTTTCGAGGGTGCTGCTTTGCAATATAATGTCATGCCGTTAAAGGACAATGATAATATGGGATTACATATGTGCACAATATAGGTTCATATTTGCTGTTAGGAAATAATATTGATCTATTCTTTCTATGCTGATTCTACACTATGACAAATATAATAGAATGCTAATGTTTTGCCACTGCTAAATAATAGCGTTTTCTTGACGTATTTCTGTGTGGGTGTGTGAATTTTGAAAGAAAGTGTCTTAATAAATTATACATTTGAGAAATTGTTCACAGACTAATGCTTTAATAGGTAAATGGCCCATTGTGCTAACTTAGATGTGCAAACATGCTGCACAGAAAAACAAATCCCATCTATTTAATATGATCAGACAGTCAAAAGTTACATTTTTGTACAACTGCATGGTTTAACTCGAGGACTAAGCAGGTCTGTGTTACAGCCAGATGAATCTTTTAGGATTTATGATCCTTTAGACAAGTCAAACAGTGAATCGGTGGGAGGTGGAGCTTGTTTCTCAAGCCTAGGTCTCAGTTTAAACCCCTTAGTGTTTGCTACATCCAGACATTAAACAGGTTTTAGCCAAGCCATCTGTTATATGTGCGCAGAACATGCAGGTACGTTTCTATACGTATCATACTTTTTGGGTTAAATTACTTAAATGTAATAGCAGAAATAATAAAAAAAAAGTAATTATGTTAAAAAAATTAAAATGTAAGTAGGAAACTCCAGTTGATTTAGGTTAGATTTATTTTATGAACTCAAAACTGCATGCTGAGAAAAATAATAGAAACATCACTGAACGTTTAAGGGATTTATTGGTTATAATGGGAATTGTAATGTTCTCTGTGGGTCTCTACTGTTACTATTATATGTTGTGTTCCTGTTTTTTTAAAGGTTTTAAATAGGCTAAGGTTATTTATTAGTATCTTTTTTATTGTTTATTTTTAGTTTTGTTTTAGGACTTAATATATATTCACCTTTTACACCAAATTAAAAAAAAATATTTCATTAAACAAGCAGCCAGAGAGACGACAAAAACGTAAAGAAACAAGCATCAACAGAAGAAACGTGCGCAGGGAAGATGCGCAAAGGAACACCAGCACATCCTCACTGGTCCCCACCCACAGAAGAACCTCAAACTTGGAACAAAGTACACGAAATCCAGTCGCGGAGACATCGGACAACCACCAGCTGCTCATCCATTATCAGACCATCCCGGACAGACGCTTCTCGTGCGAGCGAGCACACCAGCTGATCAAACAAATCGTCGACGAAAGACTGGAGATGGTGGAGTACAGCTGCGCATGCGCAGTCATTTCAAAGGAGCTGTCCGATAGCGTTATGAAGTCTGCGAAGAAGTTACTGTACGAGCGATATAAACTCATCTGTTATGTGGCCATCGGACAGATTAAAGATTCAATGTTGAATTGTGCCAGTAGAGCTGTGTGGAGTCCCACTGCGGACACATTTACTGAATATATCTTTAAAAACAAATCTTTATTTGCTCTATGCGTTCTCTATGCAGTTTATAAGGAGTAGAGCATTTGCAGTTTAAAGTGCTTTGCATAACCATAATAAATGCATTAGAATTTATGATGTAACCTTAGTGCAAAATTGTAGAGAATTGCTACATATAGTCTACAAAATCAATATGCTATCACAAATATCATTAAAACCGTAAAAAGAAAAATCTGTATTTTAGTAGTACAAGTAGTATGCTCCAGTGTGATTTATTGGCGTTCTATTGACTCCCATTTGACAAATAACATCCCAACACATTACCAGTAAAGACTCGCAGACCATTATAGTTTCCATTAAAGCCAATACAATTCCTATTATAACCATAAATTCATGCACTTCTTGGTTCATTTCAATATTTTACATTTAACAGTATATGTTAAGAAAATGTATGTTTAATTTGCGATAAATTAAAATTATATTCTACAGTATTCTTAGTTTATTATTGGATCCAATGATCTTAGAAATAAATTATTTCTTAATATAAATTTGTAATGCACGCAAAATTTGTATTATAAACTTAAATTAAAAAGAGAAAAAGCTGGTCTTGTGTTACATTTTAGTTTAGTGGTTGTCCAAAAAGATCTTTTTTGAGAGTCTATCATAACCAAAAGCTTCATTGTTAATCAGATAAATGTTGCTCTATTCTTAAACTCTGGTCTGGTGAGGTATGCAAAAGTGAACAGCTGCTCATGTGCCAACTTTAACATGTGACCGCACCATTCCCAGTGTTGTCCTGGTTAAATTTAGAGCTGGGCCGGGGTTGCTTCAAACCAATGACAAACACAGTCTGGATCATTATTTTAAAGCTAAATCTTTCATCACACTTACTGGAACTATCAGAGGAATTGTAGCATTAATCCATTGTTGGTAAAACCCACCAGAGGAAAAAACATGTAATGGTTTGCAAGGACAATTTGAGCCAATGAGAGCTGGTAAGCATGAGTTAATTCATAATTCCAAAACGTTTTTATATTACACTATCTGTTCAATTTCATTAGCACAATGATAAAGTAAAAATATAACCCTGTTATGTTAAAAGTTTTATTCTGTGCATTTTATTCTGAATAGTGTATTATAGACTGCTTGGTGTTCCAACACACAACAGTGTACAAAGTGATATTGGATATTGGTCATGACGGGGGTCACAGTCTGCTGTGGAACCGTAAACTCCATCAAATCTCTCTGGGAGACCAGGATAAAGAAAAGCAAAGATGATCTGAAGAAAGATAAAGAGCAGAAAGAACGGAGAGCAGTGGGTAGGTACGTGCACTACTTCCATAGTAGTTCATATGGGATGTTGGTTTGATTCCAGCCCAAACTTTTCTTATTGATTACCAACATTGTCAGGATATGTTTCCCCATGTTAAGATGGACAAATGTAGCAATAGCAGGCTGAAAAGCTCAGATTTGCAGTGTAAATTTGAGACATATATGAACTTTTTATCTTACAGAACACAGGGTGAACCTTATCTGACAGTAACGTTGTTAGAATGTGTTTCCCATGCTAATATTTACATTTATGCATTTGGCAGATGCTTTTATCCAAAGTGACCTACATTGCATTATACTATACATTTGTATATGAATCTTATGCAACACAGGGGGCATTTTATCACAATAAGATTGTCAGGGTGCAGTTTTTCATGCAAATTCACAGAAAGGCTGGGGAGCTATGCCCACGTCTTCAAAAATCCTGAACACAATGTTTAATGTAGGTTGACAGGTGCCTGGGAGGATCGCATAACTTTGGCCAAGCTAAAGGAAAAAGTTGTGACAGAGGAGGGACGTGTGATTCTTCGGATTGAGAAAGAAGAATGGAAGGTACAATGATGTGTATTTATTTTGTGAGTAACTACATTACAGTTAGTGGCTTTTCAATGACCAATGTCAAACAGATCAGACATGATCATCATTTATTCACCTCTGTGGAAGACAAAAGAAGATGTTTTCTGTATTGAAAGCATGAATTTCACAACTGGCATTTTTCTGCAGTCACTTCCTGCAGCTCTGGTCCAGCTCGCCCACATCCAGGAATGGCAGTTACACCGAATAGGACTTCAGAAGATTCCACGGTTCATATCGGCCTTTGAGAGTCTAATAGTCTTGGACTTGTCTCGTAATTCAATCACAGAGATTCCCAAAGAGATAGGTCAGTGGAATTACGGTAAAGGTATATCTTGACCTCTACATTATACATTTAAAGTAACTTCCACACATTCTTGTTACTAACAGGTAAACTTACCCGCTTACGAGAGCTGTTGTTGAGCTATAACAGAGTTAACTATGTGCCTGAGGAAATCAGCTGTTGTGAAAATCTGGAGAAACTGGAATTGGCAATGAATCATGATCTAGATGACCTGCCCGCTCAGGTATCAAGATTACATACCCATATTTACCTATTATGATATACACCATCCATATGCCATTATCTACTGTTTTCATAGTTTAGCAATCTAAAGAAGTTGTATCATTTGGATCTCTCCATGAACCAATTCACCACCATTCCAGACTGTGTGGTCAAACTTCCTTTTCTAGAATGGCTGGACATGGGAAGCAACAGATTGGATACGTTGCCAGACGACATTCACAGGTGAACTACCACAAGCAACTACAGGTCATAATCTTCTTTAGATTTATTGACACTGTGTTTTTAAACCAAGACCAAGTCATATTACGGAATTCTTGATATCGTGCGTTGATCTAGAATGGAAAAACTTCACACCCTTTGGCTCCCAAGAAATGAACTTGAGTATCTGCCCGACAACATCAGCCGTATGCAAAGTCTGGACACGCTGGTTCTGAGCAAGAATAAACTACGAGACATTCCTCCACTAATGGAGGGCATGAGTAACCTCAGGTTAGTGCCCCCCTATTTCCATATGTACATTCAAAAACAAATCCGTAAAAATAAGGCACAATATACTGTATTAATATGAAGGAATTTTCCGTATTCATTTTTTAAAGTTGTTTTACCTGTATTTTACATTTTGCTCTGCATTAAATTATATTTTAGCATTAACGGAAATGTTTGTAAAATAAACAGAAAATGTACTGGTAATTTTCTGCCAGTACTTTATCCGTTTTTTATGGATTTTTTTTTACAGTGTATTTGAAATACAGAAAATATGTTGTCTTCTTCGAGCAACACAAATATTTTCTTTTTGGTGACCAGTAGACCAGAAAAAATATTTTCTTTAATTTATTTAATATATATAACATTATGTTTTCTTTAATAAAATATTTTCTTTAGTTGTATGTACTTAAAATCTATAAAATATTTTGCCCTCATAAACCAATAACATTTTTTCTTTATTTCTGTTGTATATTTAAAATATAGAAAAGATTTAGTCTTTGTCAACCAATAACAATATTTTTGTATTTAAAATATAAAAAAAACATTTTGTCTTTATTTCATTTAAAATATAATTTTAGTTGAAGAAAACAAAATATTTTATATATTTTCTTTACTTGTCAGGTACTTAAAATATAAAAAAAATTGTCTTTATATAGAAATGTTTCCTTTGTTTATGTATGAATTTGAAAGTATTGTATTCGAAAAATAAAATGTAACAAAAATGATATTAGATTGTGCATCACAGTACGTTCACATCTGCATTTGGGTAGATTTGTGTTTGCATTTTCATTTTTAAAATTGTATTACAATCATTCTATAAAGTAGCTGAAACTGTTTTCGACAGGTTTGTGAATTTCCGAGACAACCCTTTGACATACAACGTGACACTTCCTGATGTAAACGAGGATGTGGATGAGGAACAGAATGACAGGGAGATGTTCGGCCGAGAGTTCATGCACTTCTACATCAAAGAGGCTCGAAAAAGAGGTTATGCAGTACTCAACATGTATTGTGTACAAACTTGTATTTGAAGTTTAATATAAAACATTGCTTAAATAAAACCCTTGATGACCAACTCAAATGTGTATTGCAGGATCCCAAACGTTCACATCTGTGCTAAACGTGACGTTGGATGGCGTGTCAGAGATAGCATCGTCTTTGTGACTAGCATGCTGGCTTCAGTCTGCTGTGGCTTAGTCTGTTCTTATGAACCAAACATCGTCACACCGGCCCCGTGATGTCCCATCCTGCCTTTTAACTGTCAATGTTTTACTGTTTATGTCGTTTGTTTATTATTATCAATGTCCTGTTTTCAACTTCCCGTTCCTGCTAGCGCTTCAACTGAGTTAAAAAAGAAATCCATACACATTGGTGAAATAAAAAACAAAACGTACAGCATCGCTATGTTTGCGTCATGCACTGTTCGTGTTTAGATTCAGCTGTATTCTGATTGAATGATGGTATGGCGGTCAGTAACACGTTCTCCAATGACACGTCTCTGCTTGTGTAGTATTTCAAGCTGGATTTAAATCCTCTTTGCTGGAGGTAATGCACTCGACCTTGGTCGATCAATAGTTTACAAAGACGTCCGATCTGTTCCCGGTCTTCAACCGACATCACACTGCAAGGACGTGAAGAGAAACCATTACATCAGCAAATAAACAAGTTTGAAAATAAAAAATGAAATATTCACTGGTAGATTCGTAGAACTCTCACCCGTTGAGGGTATCTGGCACAGCTTCTTCATCTATCTCATGTTGTTCTTCCTCTTCTGTTTTATGATCACTCGGTTGCACCTTAGAGCTGAATATCCTCATACCGCACGTCGCCCAGCTCGACATGCGCTGAAAGGCGGTGAATTCTTTCGAGCCGAGACCTCGCTGTCTGAAGAACTCTTTTCCAACATAGTGTGTCCAGTCACAACGGTGGTGGCAGCACAAAGCTATGGCCAGTCCCGCTACCACAAGGTCTCCACCGGTTTCTTTGCTTTCGGCTGGCTTTGTCTCATCACCACCTCCTTGCTCCAGCTGGAGCTTTACTCGCTTGGTTGGAGGTTCATCGTCGTCTTTGCGTATGCGCTCGAATAAACACCGAAGGGCGAGATCTGTGGAGTTACGTTGAAGAACAGATGATGCTAAATGGGTTTTGTATTACGAGCATCAGTTACTGAAAGATGTGGGATGTTCATCTACCTGTTGCTGCGCCACAGAGATGCTTTCCAACACCAACCACAGGAAGTCTTTTTTCTCTCAGAAGGGGAACTTGATCTAAAACACACAAGAATATTTATAATAAAGAACTACTTTCATTAGCAATTTATTTCTTTTTAGAAAGTGACGCTTACTCAGATCAAGGTGCTGAATATCCACCTGCAGCCTGTCAAACGTCGAGTCTGCACTTTTGTGTTTGCCGTCTACCTTAAAAGACACATTGAATGATAATTAAAAACGATCAACTGTTTTTTCATTCGTGTAAAGAATATCTTCTTGTCGATGACATCACACCTTGAAGCGAGTACTGGACCGCTCCACAAGCAAAAAGTGGATATTTTCAGCTGCTTTCAGAGCGATGTGAATCCAGTGGGACAGTTTTCCTTTGCCAGCACCAAACTCTATGTAGCATCTGTCCGGGCTGAGCAGTTTCAAAGCCTCCATGTTTCCTAAGATTGATGCCTGTTAAACAGAATATTATAAACACTGTTAACAAAGCACAAACCATTTAATATAGTGTAATATATCTGTAATGCTGCATTACCTGTTGCTTTAGGTGTTTGAAGGCAGAATCTCCATTCTTTGGATCATTTAAAGTTTCATCCAGAGCACAGTGTGAAAGTGTGTTTTCAACAATCTTGGCATTCAGTCCTGAGGCAACAGTTACATAAGGCAACAGTCAAGACTTTTCTATAACATACCTGCCCTATCTGTGATGAACCCAAACTGCACTTGAATACCTTGCAATGCATTCTTGAGCTTCACAATCAATTCATCCAGTTCCTCTTTGGTTCGATCAGCAATAGATATCTACAGCACAATGAAGTATTAATATTATTATTAAGTACAGATCTGTACCTTAAAGCTATTAAATACAGATATACAAGACAATCACCTCCTCTATGGTTTCATCCTCACTTCCGCACCCAGCATTGATGTCCTTCACATAATATCTCTGATGAAGACACAAATAAATAAATAAAAATATTTGTTATTGCCCAACACACTTTATTAAATACTAATATACTTTATTTATTTAAGCCATAAATGCAGAATATAAATACAGAAGGGGAAAACGTGTTATGTGGGATGTGTATTAACAAAAATGTAATATGATGAATAGACTTCCTGTTGAACTTACAGGTTTTGGTTTTTCCTTGGCGTTGCATTTCTTCAGATGTTTAGCCAAATTATCTTCATATACAGTACTGTTAGAAAAGAAGATGAGATGGCTTTTGCATACAACATAAACATCATAAAAAAGTGTACAAAAAAATGAAGTGTACGCTTTGCTTTTGTATTTAAATGACTTTTGATGGGTTTAATTTTCTTACTGTTTGGGGTCCAAAGGACAGGGAATTCGTTTTTTCTCGGTCTCTTCGCCCTACATAAAAATATGAATGTTTTTATTTGGCCAACTGTAACGTTACAGCAAGTTGTGCATAGCAAACAAGAAACAACTGACACTGTAATGTATTTCTTTAACAAACAAACATACAGCATTTGCATGTTCCCCGCAGAAGCGTTTTCCTTTCCCAACAACCATCTTGCAGTATCGTTTCTTTTTTGTGACATAAAAAGCACATCGTCCAGGTAAAGGCGCTGACACGCCGTCCGCTGTGGACGCATCCATAGTACTGCCGAAAGCGACTCGATGACTTCCGCAAGGTATTTCAAAATAAGAGACCTGCCGACTGAAATATAAAATATAATAAATACAAAAGTATATACTCGTTTTTTATATATATATATATATACATGTTTACATAGAAATATAATAATATTGTCATATCTAAAAATAATGACATTACATAATTACATTACGCTAATTGTTCTTTGCTTTTATTATTTTGAGAGGTTACACTTGCATGGTCAACTCCTTTTCAACGATTTTAATTATTATACTTAGCAAGTATTTCTCAAACCACTCACTCATCGCGAGCGTTTTGTTATGTTTTTAAAACCGGAAGTAAGCCGTCATCATACGTGCTGTCAGTCAGCTGTTCATTTACATACTGCCGTATGATGTTAGTTTGGATCTGTGTGTGTTACTAGTTACACAACTGATTAAAATATGTCGGGATGCTTGTAATGAACTTTGTGCTGTTAGGAAACACTCACATGTGTGTTACACAAACAGGAAGAGTGCAGGACCGCAGTGCAGAGATCACATGCTTTTTGAAATCTAGAATACAAAATCTATTGAGACTTGCTTTTAATTTTTTGAACTGAAGCTTACGAAGTGCTTTCGGATCAGGAATGGGCCGGTGACTTTTGGATACTCACGTCATGGCTTAACTGCGAGAAATCGGCAAGTAGGCTATTACTAAGTTTGAATGCTACATTTGCAAAAATGATTTGTACTATTAATAAAATATGTAAAATATATTTTTTGCAATAGAGTCTCTCTGAAAGTTCACTCTGATGAATTACTAGGCTATAGAATAAAATATCGTGATCTTATTAATTGTTATTTTTTTACATGATATGTATTTTTTTTGTTTTTATGAATCATTAAAATTGTTTTAAATTCTACGTAATATTAATTGTATTCTTTTATTTATTTATATACTGATATCCTCATAGAGATTCTTGCTGTCTGTGACTGCAGCTCATGTCAAAGTCTAGACAGAGGTGAGAAGTGATAAACCTTCATCCTGAAGACTTGATCATCAATATTCTTACCTAAACCACTGAAACAGTCAATGTGTAGACACTTTGATCTTTTTGCAATTCTCAGAAGTGCCATTTACAACCATTATAAGCATATAAAACAATTCCCTTTAGGATCTTGTGGTATTACTTGTTCTATTCAGGAACTCTCAATTGAAAGTCTAGAAAACATCCATGCATGTTGCAGATCTGATTCTAATGGCATTCTGTTAAGAATTGACGTTTAGGAACTGCAAACTCGGATGTTCATAAAAAATGCTGTGAACAATGAAAGAAAAAGAAAGTCTGCCAGATTTGTTAGGACTTGTAAAAGCACTTCCTATGACTCAACATATTTCTTTGCCTTTTTATTACATTTTTACTTTTACTCTAGACCGGAGTCTTCCACATACACCCTTCACATTCTTCTCAGGGTATTGACCTACATTTCACACAAAGGCAGCTTTATACATTAGGTTACAGCTAATGTAGTCCCTGTTTATCTGCATATAAAGACGTTTATTTATGTATGGATTGTGCAGATTATTCATGTTGTCAAGAATTTGGTATTGTGGTTTTTATGGTATAAAGATTTCATTTTTAGGATATTTCATATGGATATTAGATAAAAAAATGTTTGCGTGTCATGTGTTGGCTCTCTTACGCTTAAGGTCATTTTTCTCAGATTGAAACAAAAACATCACAAGATGTTAATTTCAAGGAATTGTTTATGTGGCTTTTAGATGGAAAGCAATCATATTTAACAGATATACACAATTCAAATGTCTTTATTGTTTGGGAAAATGGAGCAAAAATACACAGGCACTACACAGACTTGCATTATCTCTTTTATTTTATGCTTTTAACACTTAAGGCCAAGTGGTTTTTAAAGTTGTGTATTTTGTTCACAAAGTCATGGAGGAGCTGGACCCGGAGGAGCTTTTCCTCAGGGATGCCAGGAACGGAAACCTAGAGGGTATCCAAAGGCTTTTGATGTCCAAGATAAAAGAAGAGGCCAAAATCAACATCAACTGCAAAGGTAAGACACACCATAGTTTGCGTTTCAATGGACTTCTTGTGTGTTTCTAGATATCACCATACTTGGAGCTGTAAATGCTTGTGGTATCGTATTGTTTTAGGCAAGAGCAAATCTAACCACGGATGGACACCTCTTCATCTCGCCTGTTATTTTGGACACAGGGATGTGGTCGAGTTATTATTGAAGGTACAGAGGTGTTCCTGTAGCTCAGCTGGCAGGGGGTGGCGCTTGCAATGTCGAGATCGTAGGTTAAATTTAGAGAAAACATACTGTTGTTTTCTTCATCATGTTTCGTTTCGTCATCACTTGCAATCGGGATCACTGTCTTTTCACTCCATATGTATACTTAAAGGCACAGTTTGTATTTGTGGGTTGCAATGACAAATTCTTGCTCCTTTATGCTTCTCATAGGCCGGAGCAGATGCCAATTTGCCAAATAATGTCGGAGACACGCCCCTCCATAAAGCAGCATTTACTGGGAGAAAGGTATTATGTGCAATAAAACATATGGAGCATGTTGATGACTTATTATGCACTATGCAGAGATTCGACCAATCAAATGCTTTCCAGAATAAAGGTGAAATACTAGCTGCTGATGTTGTTTGTGCTGTTCAGGAGGTCGTAATGCTGCTTCTTCAGCATGACGCTTGTGCTTCTGTCATCAATGGCAACGCAGAGATCCCTAAAGATGTCACCAAGAGCTCTGAGATCAAAAGCATGCTGGAGGGTAAGCAAGCTGTGTGAGAAACTTTGACAGTTGCTTACTAATCGTTCATGTAAAATGAAGTTTTTAGGTAAAAGGTTAGAAAAAGGTCGAAACAGTTCAACATTTTGTAGCTAGTGTCTCCAAAGTGTTCAAAGGTTCAAATCCTGCAGCTATCTGTGAACAATTTCTGTTATTTCTTTGAACCTTTGGTTTCTTCAGGCCACTGTTTTTGTCATAAGTGTACTTTTGAAATATCTGATGAATGCTTACTTTTTACTTTCTAGCGGCGGAAAGAACAGAGGAAAGAAAACTAGAGGAGCAGTTGTTAGAAGGCGCTCAGGAAGGAGCATTAGCTACCCTCACCAGACTGGTAACCATCTTCCGTATTGACTATAAATTCATTTTTCTATCTGAAGGCTAGAAGTATAATGTTTTCTGGGCAACCTTAGATGTTTATCTGATGTAAGATGTAAATCCCCTTGTGAAAGTCTTGCATTCCTGGACGTTGAGCAAATATTGCATGTACGTTTCCAGAGGTTCTGGCAATAATGTTTGACATTTCTCTGAAACATTCTGAATGTACAAACAAGACACTTCCGAAAACCTCCAAAATGGTTGTTCAGTGTTGTCCAGAAAATTGTTGCTGTAGTTAGAAACCATAGTTTACTCAAAAATTCTGCCATTATTTATTCACCCTCATGTCATTCGAAATCTGTTTATGATTCTTTCTTCTGTGGAACACAAAAGAAGATATTTTGAGAAATGTCTCAGTGGTTTTGTGTTCACACAATGGAAGTCAATGGAGTTCAGTGTTGTTTGCCTATCAACGTTCTTCAAAATATCTTTTGTGTTCTGTAGAAGAAAGAAATACCGTCATACAGGTTTGCAATGGCATATTTTTGGATTACTCTTTTTTTTTTTTTTTTAAGTCTGACCTTATAATTCTTGTGACCTGTGCAGTTAAACATGAAGAAACCTCCTAACATAAACTGCAAAGACCTGTTGGGCAACACACCGCTGCACTGCGCCGCATACAGGGGTCAGAAACAATGTGCCATCAAACTTCTGCAGCACCGGGCCGACCCTTACATCAAAAACAAAAACGGTAACCATTGTGTTTAAAGCCTTTAAATGTAGTCATATATGCTTAATTTGTATATATTTATTACTGTAATATTCATATTTTTATAATTCCAGCCATATGTGAAATGTGTTTGTTTATTTAATACAACACATTTAATCTGAACTTGTTTGTGGTATGTGAAACCGATACAGTGTTGACGTATATTTTTCAACTCTTGTTTCAGATCAGACTGTGTTTGACCTGGCTAGCGATGCGGAAATTAAGCAGATCATTACCAGCAACATTATGAAAGTACGTTCATTGTTATAATGCAATCCTTTCAGAACAGACACATGTCAAATATTATTTTAGCCTGGTGGAAATGAATTGTTTCTGAAATACCATTAAATCATTAACATGACAAGACTTTATAAATATACATACTATGTTGTACCATTAGTTTGTAAATTGGATTACAATGTTACAATACTGGTTCTACAGGGCGTAACACGACATGTTGAAACGTTCGAGGGAACACTTTGGAAGGTACGTATGACGTTTCTCCAAACAATCCAAAATGACTGGAGAGTACAAAATAATACATGTTTTCAATGTATGTCAATTATACTTCTAATGATGATTTTATACAAAGTTTTATTTTCTATTTGTTTCAGAGCTCCAGATTCTTTGGATGGCGCTCGTATTGGGTGGTTCTTGAAGATGGGGTCATGTCGTGGTACACCAAACAGTGAGTATCAATCTGTACATCATTTTCACTAGCCAAGAGAAATTTAATCCAAACATATTTTGTTTGTACTGTATTTGTTCTGCATATTGTTTTGTTACACAAGGTCAGACGCGGATTCAAAAACACGAAGGCAAGGTTGCAAACCCTTAACTCAGGCTCAATGCATGGTGAGATTCATGTGATGACAGATAAGATTCTGGACCTTGTTTCAAGCTAGGAATTTTTATCAGGACCTGCCAAACTCCTTTTTCTGTCTGACTTTCAGATCAAAGCGAAAGATAACTGCTATTTCACCGTCAAGTGCTTCGATGACAGCATTCACTATTTCAAACTTTCCCAGAAGGGCGACCCTGAAGCTACAAGAAAAGTGAGATCAGTCATTGGTTTGCAACCCAAATTCTTGCACATCCCAATGTCATAAAGTTGAATATATTGTATAATATATTACATAACAAATTTAGGTTTTTAGGTTCCTAAATATGCAATTGTAACATTTGCCTCCATGTCGGCATCAATGTTTAAAACCTAAAATAATGTTTTGTGTTTTTTTAGAAATGGCTGGAGGCCTTTGAGGAACATTCAGCCTTCAGCACACATTACTGTTCTCAGGACCCAGACAGCGAGGAAGAGGAAGATCGCGGCGTTCCTTTGGGCGATCTCTCCGAATCTCTGCAGGTGATTGCGTTTTTCTTTGTGGTATCAGCTGATTTAATGCATGTGATCGCTCTTTCTTCCTCGTGTGAGATAAGCGTCTGTTTATCTGAAACCATCATCATGTGACGGCACTATGTATCTGCTGGATCAGGTTTCCTTGCCGTACAGTTTATTTGTGCTATAATAGTCAAAGTCAAAGTCAGCTTTATTGTCAATTCTGCCACAAGTACAGTACATACAAATGGAGGATTGAAATTGCGTTACTCTCAGACCCCAGGTGCTTACAGATAACATAGAAAAAAATCCTGTGATTTTCCTGTGATCTTAAAAAATAGTGCTCATATATTTTTGCAGTGTAAGGAAAAGGACTTCCTGTTTTCTTTTTATCCACAGGAAGTGGTGTCATTGACTAACCTAACAGTCATAACCTTTCACTGGCTCAGTTTCTCTTTTTCTCTGTGTTCCTCTTTGTCAAAGCGAGCCGAATCCTTTCATCAAAAGCTAGAAATGGAGGTGTTGACCCTTCTGTCTATGGTGAAGGGGGATGGACTCGCAGAGCGTGAGGCCTTTAAACTTCATATACTCAAACTAGTAAATCTGATTGGCCGAACCACATGATATTAAAAGTTACATGTGTTTGTGCAGAGTTTCCTTCTGCAGTTGTTCAGAAGCTAAAAGAAGTGTGTGAAGCCTCCAGTGAAACCTGCTCCTCACTGCACCAATGCCTGGGACTTTTTGCCAAACAGGAAGGGGTATGTGATACCTTTTTTTGTGGGAGAGACACCCTCGTGTCATTCATAATCTGTATGGCTTTCTTTCTTCTGCAGAACACAAAAGAAGATATTTTGAAGAATGTTGGTAACCAAACAACATTGCCCCCTTTGACTTCCATTGTACGGACACAAACCACAGAGACATTTCTCAAAATATCTTCTTTTGTGTTCCACGGAACAAAGAGTCACATACAGGTTTTGAACAACATGAGCATCTCCCAAAAACATGAGTGAAATGTAACGTAATGTAAACGTCCGTCCAGGCGCGCAGTTTGAAACTGGAGCATGAGGTGGGGAAGAATAAAATCTTGTCGGAGGCTCTGCAGACGCTGGCTACAGAACATCATGAGTTGGAGCAGTCGCTGGTCAAAGGATCATCTCCCCGCAACGCCCTCAGTGAAGATGAGTTTTATGACGCTTTGTCTGGTCAGTCGCATGTTATGCTTGAGACTGAGAGTCACATGGCGTCTATATCATCATCTTTGTTTGAAATGTGAAATTGCAGGTTTCTTACATTTCTTTATGTGAGTTAAAGTCAAATGACAACAAACTGATATTTCCTGGATAATCGTACCTGACATCATAAATTATGAATCATTATTTTAAATGTACCATTGTAAATCATGGTAAGGTAAAAATGTACTTCCTCGATAACAAATTTTTGTTTATTTTAGTGCTGTCTTATCGATTAATCGCGATTAATCGATTCCAAAATGTTTTAAGAAATATGAGTAATTTAATATGTATAGTATTTAAACAAGAATTTATTTTAGAATCGATTAATCGATTTGCCTGCACTTAACAGAAATCACAGATTCTAGCTTAACCACATTTATAACACATGACAGCTCGTGATTGATTTGCTTGCTATAGCAAGAAGAAAATCTTCACGATGGGTTTCGTAAGAGTGAGACACCGTATTCTGTGCTGTGTCCAGTCACTTCCGACTATGTGCCTTCATTAAACGCCACCTGATCCCCGGCTCAGGTTTCCTCCAGGAGCTTGTTACCGTTGGCCACGCATTATCCCTAAACCATGTCTGTTTGTGTTCGTTCCCCGCAGATTCAGACTCGGAGCCTCTGGTAAGCGGATTCGAGACTGCTGGCAACTTGTACGAAGACGAGGAGGACGTCAAGCACTTCTGCAGCGTCCGGAGTCGTCTCGACAGCAGGATGTCCCGGGAAGATCACCGTGGTGAGGAGGATGATGAAGAATCACGGGTTAATGGAATGAGGAAACACAGGTGGGAAAATGAGGAATAATTGTGTGATTGTAGCTTTAAATAAACAATTTGCACAACTTTGCATAATTAACATGTTTGTGTTGACTGTTATGAATGCTCATATAAATGTTATTGAAAAATGTTTAAAGATAAAGTTGGATAAGATAAATAACTTAAAAATCTGGTTTAAAAAGTTAAGTTTGTATAATAAACAATTGCATAGAATAATGTTTATAATAAATATTTTAATCGTTGCATGCAATGTTTTTTAAACAACACTTTTTGTTATTTGTCCAGTTTCTTAGATGTAATTTCTCTTATCTTATGTTTTGTTTTTGTTTGTGGTAAATAATTTATCGAGCCGAGGCCAGAAGAGGCGCACATAATGAAAGCGTAAAAGATTGATGAGGTAGCCGAGTTTAACGCGGTAATTTGAACTTTTAATGCTCAGCACGTTGACTGACGGCCAATGACGGAGAGCTTTGCAGACAGACTTTGCACCTTATGATAGAGATTTTTTTCAATTAAATGCTTTGTGAACATAATTTCCTAATAACCTACCCAGAAAAAATACATAAAATCCCAAATTACTTAAAATATTTTGATTGAAATTTGCATAGTTTTTTTTTGTGCATTATATTTTCCATAATATTTGATGACCGTGTGTTAGCATTTCTCACTCATTGTTTACCTGTAGCATGTGCGATATAAAAAGAGCAGGTTTCAATGTCTGAAATTGATCGGACGTCGGCCCTGCTTTGCTGAATAAGATATAAAGCTTCTTTTACCCAACTGATCAAACCAGTCTAGACATGTTGCAGTTACCATGGATACAGCTGTCCAGTTTTTATTACATTAAATGACATGCTTGAGCTCATATGATATGTTTTGCTGTTATTTGTGCACAGGACAAGTTTACCGGCACCCATGTTCTCCAGAAATGACTTCAGTATTTGGAGCATTCTGAGGAAATGCATTGGGATGGTGAGATACCTTTTTGCTTTGTAAACTTCAGGTCATGAACTGGGTCACCATCTGTTTCCAAAAGTCTCCAAGTTTATATTAAGTTTATACGTTTTACTATATTTTCTGTGTTTAACAACTACAGTTCCTGTGTCCTATAAATAAAGTTGTTCTCTCTCTCTCTCTCTCTCTCTCTCTCTCTCTCTCTCTCTCTCTCTCTCTCTCTCTCTCTCTCTCTCCTCTCTCTCAGGAGCTGTCTAAGATCACCATGCCTGTCATTTTTAATGAGCCACTGAGCTTTCTGCAAAGGCTGACAGAATACATGGAGCACACATATCTCATCCACCAGGCCAATGCTTCAGATGACTCCATTGAGAGAATGAAGGTACATTTAAAGGGACAGGGACCCAAAAATAAACATTCTGTCATTATTTATTCATCCTCATGTTGTTCAAAACATGTATATGACTTTTTCTTCTGTGGAACACAAAAGAATATATTTTGAGAAATGTCTGTGGTTTTGTGTCCATACAATGCAAGTCAAAGGGGGGCCAATGTTGTTTGGTTACCAACATTCTTCAAAATATCTTCTTTTGTGTTCTGCAGAAGAAAGTCATACAGGTTTGAAATGAAATAAGAATGAATATATACCAAGATATATACTGAACATAAATATGCTGCCTAGTTGGTAGGTTTATCTGTGTTTGTGTCCAGTGCGTGGCAGCGTTTGCCGTCTCAGCCGTGGCGTCTCAATGGGAAAGGACGGGAAAACCCTTCAACCCTCTGCTAGGAGAAACATACGAGCTAGTCAGGTAAAACATTTCCCTCTCCATCCACTCAACAACATTAAAATGCATACACTCAAAATATCAAAGCGTCCATTCTCTAGTATGCATTTACTCCACCCGCAGGGATGATCTCGATTTCCGGTTGATATCGGAACAGGTGAGCCACCATCCGCCTGTCAGCGCCTTCCACGCGGAGGGTTTGCAAAAGGACTTTGTGTTCCACGGTTCCATCTACCCCAAACTGAAGTTCTGGGGCAAGAGCGTGGAGGCGGAGCCGAAGGGCATCATCACTCTAGAGCTTAAAAAGTAAGCAGTCAACTGTGGTCCTACAGGTGGAATTTAGTAAATATTGTCTAGGTAAGTGTATTTGAGTAACAGAAACTCATTACAGGCATAATGAGGCGTACACATGGACGAACCCCACGTGTTGCGTCCACAACATCATCGTGGGACAGCTGTGGATCGAACAGTATGGGAATGTGGAGGTTATTAACCACAGGTACAGTTCTGGTTTTGAGGACTTGATCTGGTTTCATTATGTTATCATTTATTCACATTCATGTTGTCTTTTTTTTTTCGGTTCACAAAAGAAGATATTTTGAGAAATGTGTCCATACATTGGAAGTCAATGGGGGTCAGTGTTGTTCGGTTATCAACATTCTTCAAATTATCTTCTTTTGTGTTCTGCAGAAGAAAGAAAGTCATACAGGTTTGACATGAGAGTGAATACATGATGAGAGACCTTTTATTCTTGAGTAAACTGTCCCTTTAGGGGTTGACTATGATTCAAGAGTTTAGCTATATTTCTTTGTTTTCAAACAGGACTGGTGAAAAGTGTTGCCTGAATTTCAAACCTTGTGGTCTTTTTGGCAAAGAATTACATAAGGTTGAAGGCTACATCCTGGACAAGAGGCAAGTGATTTTTTTTGTGTAATTTTCATGGTAAATGTTCATACAATCAAATGGCTTAGATTGTCGATCTGTGTGTTCCATGCAGCAAGAAGAAAGTTTGCGTCCTTTACGGGAAATGGACGGAGTGCATGTACATAGTCGACCCGGCAGCGTTCGAAGCTCACAGAAAGAGTGATAAAAAATCATCAGATGAGAAAAAAAGCAGTAAACAGGTATTTATTCATCCTCATATGTCATTTGATTTCTGCAGAACACAAAAGAAGATATTTTGAAGAATGTCGGTCAACAAACAACACTGTCCCCTGTGACTTCCATTGTATATATATCTTCTTTTGTGTTTCATAGAAAAATATACAGGTTTCAATAAATGACGACATCATTTTTATTTTTGCGTAAACAATCCTTTTAAAGCCTTTGAATCTGTTTCAATCCATTATTCTCGCTATCTGCTAGTCATCTGTTGCAGACTCTGAAGAAACACCTCAACCAGGTGGAGATTCACTTGAGGTGATTCCAGGCAGTAAGTTGCTATGGAGAATAGCACCACGACCTGTCAACTCCACCCAGGTTAGTCCTAGAAAGCTAAAAAACACACAAACACAACAAAGTCGTCCTCAGTGTGGCATCAAGGTCACTTCATTTGCATTATGGGTTTGTTTCGCACAAAGATGTACAACTTCACTACATTCGCAATGCGACTCAATGAGCTGGACAAAGAGATCGAAGACGTGATCCCCAAAACAGACAGCAGATTGAGACCAGACATAAGAGCCATGGAGAACGGTGACATTGGTATGTGTGCGAGCATGTTTTTGTGATTATTTTAGTGCTATTAATATCAATTTGTAGGAAAAGTTCATTTCTTTTCTCGTGATGTCAGATCTGGCCAGTGAGGAGAAGAAGAGGCTGGAGGAGAAGCAGAGAGCCGCTCGGAAGAGCCGCTCAAAGTCAGATGAAGAGTGGAAGACGAGGTACGGAAGGATTGTTTTGTATTGTACACATTCATTACGCTGTTCACTCTTCTTACTAAGCATTTACCATGGTAACTTCTAAAATACCATATTTACTGCAGTTATTGCTTTTTTTGTGTAAACTTGTTTTACTCACTAATGGCACAATTGACTGACTGCTAATCCTGCACACTATACTCTGCATTTAACCCTTTTTCCCCATATATTTCTTTTGCCATCATTGCCTGCCTGGGTGAGCAGAAACGTCGCATCTGGCCCCAGGTTTGACACGCTCTTTATAGCTTCATAACTCTTTCATTCGTGGAACACAAGAAAATATATTTTGAGAAATGGTTTTGTAGCCATACAATGGGGGTCAGTGTGGTTCGGTTACCAACATTCTTCAAAATATCTTCTTTTGTGTTCTGCACAAGACAGAAAATATGTTTGACACTGTATTTAAATTCTCCATTTGCCGAAGGGATAACTATGTTTGTGAATAGGAGTGTTGTTTTATTGTCAACTCAGATGATGTATTTTTAATGTGGAATAAGACTGTAAACAGAGCTCTCTGGCCTTTGCTGCGTGGCGTCGGTTGTGATCAGGGCGAAACTGTACACCTGGTTCAAGTGTTGCTGCCAAACGCTCAGCCCAAACCATTGAAATATAGAGACTTTGCGAATGGGGGGTCAAACAAGCATTTTCTCATTCATCTCTGAGTGACCCCAGGCGACTACAACTAGGACGACACTGACCTGACAACTACAAAAAATGTGTTTAAACAATATTGTGATGAATGATATGGTTGTCAGATCAAGTTTTCCCAGCTAATAATAAATCATTGACAGCCAATCAAAATCCAGTGCTCACAACTTTGAATAAACAAAGTTTTTGTTTGTTGGTGTGGATTCTGTCATAGTTATTTTCATAGTTGTGTGAACACACCTAACATTTGTCGTCATTTTTTGTGTGTACTGAATTGAATTTTTCTGTGTTTCCCCCAGGTGGTTTCATCAGGGTCCAAATCCACACAATGGCTCTCAGGACTGGCTGTTCTCCAACGGCTATTGGGACCGTGAATATTCCCAAGTACCCGACATATACTGACCCATTGAATCCTGTAATGTATAGTCGAGACTATCCGTAAACTACAGTAACCAGGTTGTTGGTCAATTGAAAGTGCATTCACTTTAATCTTTTAATGACTTCTTATACTCTCTGTTTATAGGTAAATTATTGTTTTTACATATATTTAATTACTCCATAATAATACCTAGATGCATATGCAGATTAAATGATAAAATCTTTTAGGATCCACAGATTTAACGTAACATATCAAAAACCTTTTAAATCACAAGCTGGCCTTAATATAGCAAAATCAGAGTACTGTAATAGTTACGCAGCTTAAATGTGCAATTTCTAATCTTCCTACAGAGGAAGTGATGTCATAGGTTTATTACTAATGATAGAGTCAAGTATATGTCAGTTTCTTTTTGGTTCTTTTATTTTATATTTCTTCACTTTGTGTGTTAAAAGTAGAATATGGTATAAAAATAACATAGAAAAAATAACTTAGTTGTGCAATGACTGTTACAGGTTTGTTTTCCACAGATTTTTAATGCAAATTAACAGGCGCAGATTCTGCACATGCAGTATTATGACAGAAAAAAGAGACAAATTGTTTTTTTTACTTTTATCTCTGTTCTCACTAACAGATTGACCAATGTGTTGTTAATTTATTGGATAATATAGCAAATTTGTGAAACATTTTAGCAGCATGAACTGCAAACTGAAGTGAGTTTAGAATTACAGTTTTACAGTTTTAAAACCACATGCATTTATTTTGTGCGTGAAGTGTGTTGTGTATATTTTTTAGAGATGTAAAAATGCCTGCAGATGTTAAGAATAATTCTCCACATAAATGGCATTATTATTGTGTGTATATCACATCTAAATAATAAAAACCTAAATAAAAACCAAAAAAAATGTTTATGGTAAAATATGATATATACAAAGGCTAAACCCAGCACATAAAGTATGACTTTCTTCTGCAGAACACAAAAGAAGATATTTTGAAGAATGTTGGTAACCAAACAATACAGGCACCTGTTGACTTCTATTGTTGGACACAAAACCACTTTTAGTTTTTAACACCACCAAACATTTCTTGCTTCCACATTTTTATTGGTTACTTATCTGAGTCACATTAACCCATTGGTGACCCAAGGGACCCCGTGTACCCTAAACCGATAAACGCAGGTATATTCAGGGTGACCCCAGTTACTCAGGATCCTCAGCTCAACTATGTTGTAAACTTGTGTAGACTCCTGTGGAAAAAAAATATTTCAGAGTAAGAACACATTTAAAGACATTTTAAGTTCTTATAGCGTTAGTTGGCGTAAAGACAACTTTGTGACATACAGGTAGTTTAAAGGTCTGTATAGAATCATCATCCTGGTTGTACGTGAAGCGCCCCAACAGCTGTCCTCGATCACACGCAACACTGGACAAACCCTGAGAATGGAAGCGAATTAGATATTTTTCATCTGTTGTCACATGATTATGAGCCATAAGAAATGCATTGTGATCTCACATAAACGACAAAGTCTTTGGGAGCGCTGTCTATCTTCCCGGTTGGTGACAGCGTCTTAGGAATGTGCTCGAGGGTAACGTGGGTGATCGTGATCGGATGGGACAGAGATATTGCCAGGAATCCCTTTGAGCCGCGGAACGCCCAGCACTTCCCAGGATGCACCTCTGGCTGCAAAAAGAGCAAACCCAATCGCTTATTTGCAAAAACAGAGGCAAGTTTGGATATACGTAAATATTTATGTGCAATTTCACACCTGTATAACAGTTTGGGGGCTTTCGGAGTAATACCACAGCGGTATACCGAACAAGCTGAACTGCGGAGACTTGGAGTGATGCGTTTCAGAGCAGCGGGTTGCGATAACGCTTCCACCTAAATACACAAGTAAACATACGATACACGTAACAAAATATTTAAACAACGTAAAGTTAGCAACAAATGACGTACCTGAGGATTCCAGAGCGTAGTCTGCCATGCCAATGCCATCAGACTTGTGCAAACTCAAAGCGCTCTGAACGATGTCCGTCACATCCTGTATTACATTTAAAAAAGTGAGTTTAAAGCATGAGAAGCACAGAATTCAGGGATAGCATGTGGAGGTCTTCTACATGTCTCTGTGTGTTTTGAGCAACAGAAACATGTTTACTTTGGTGTCAAGAGGATTCTGCGTTTCCACTCTCTGCTTGAGGACGGCGGATGCATCTCTGATGTCTGAAACGTCCGATCTCAGGTCAGAGATCTGCTGTTGGTACTCGGATTCGAGGCTTAGAAAAAAGAGAACTTTTAACAAACATTGTTACGCAGCCATGTATTGTTAAACAAAACAAAACGAAATGCCACTCACTTCATTTCTTGCATTGTCACATCCTTTTGGAACATCTACAAGACAATAAACACACAGATTATATGCATAGATCTTCTTTTGTGCTTTGGGACCGTCAGAAACGAGAATAATGTAGATGATGAAAACACCATTAAATTATGTATCTACATTAGAGAGCATTAACACTGTAGACCTGTAATCTTTCTCACCTCAAACTTCAACTTCTGTTTTTCGTTCTCCAATTTAAGCAACGTGATTTCTTTCTGTGACAGAAACCCATGATAAGGTCTACAGATACTAGGATATTACTATACACGGAGAAACGTTGCTATATTGGCAACTGTATTTCTCCTCACCATCATGTTGGCCTCTCTTTCACGCACGGCGCTGATCTCATTCTTTATCTTCGCCAGGAGTTCATCAGATACATGGCTCTATGAAACAAAGAGAATCCATTAAAACTACTGCAGACTTTATGTAAATTTGGTAGTAATTCTCCTTACGTTGTCTGTTGTTGGTGTGTTCGAATACGGTAGAAGAATTTCAGTACTGCGATGCCAATGAAACGGAGAGGCGAATGGAAGGAAGTACCAAAGACCTGGAGCAAAAGAGTTTCATAAAAGACTATTTAAATATAACATACATCCAGATTCATGTTGAATTTAATGGAGAAACCGAATTTACCCAACTCACCACCAAACAAGCATATGATGAGAAAGATCGTGACAGTTTTCCTTACAGCCTCGCTGCATCGATTGAGAGAAAAACAAGGTTGCAAATGTGTTAATGTAACACAAAACATAACAAAAGTTTATAAATGACGAAATAGAGAATAGTTACCCGTTGAGCTTAAAGTCATAAGACTGCTGCATTCTGAAGATGTTTTGTTTCAGTGTTTGCAAGGTCTTCTCCAACCACCCGCAGAACATGGCTAAAACCAGATCTGTCCCAAAAACAAAATATCTTATAATCAATTCTTTCCTTAAATTAAGACATTATGAGACATGTATGAGACAAGTTTAGTACCTGGAGAGTGAAGAACATCCATAAAGGCAAATCTTGATTCCAGATCATGGGTTGAGTCTGTAAACAAGTCTGTATGAGTATTAAACGCATAACATCAAAGATATTTCGTTTATAACATGCAAGACCACACACACACCATTGAGTGTGGATGAGTGGTGATGTTCATCGGTTAAAGGATACACAGCTGGAAATCCATACGTTTTGCTTTGGCAACAAAGCAAATTTGGGCAGCTCTCAGTCTTGACAATTTGATCCCGATTTTGGGCAGCTGCCCTGAAGCCAAAGGTCATGTCTAGACCCAAAAAGAGAAAAAAAACCCAGATTAAGTAAGACAATTAGGACCAGTATATGCTTTTAGGCATATATATGACAGAAAAGAAGTAATATATCACTAATAATACTAACCCATATCATAAACACCATCATCTGAATACTCCTTGATATATGGAGTCTGTAATTCATTTGTCAATGTGGGGGTTCCACTACGATGTGTCAACGATTTCCTTTATTTAAAAAAAAAGAATATATATGACAAATAAAAGATAATAGTAATGGTACGTGGATGCAGGAACCTATTAGAGGAGTCCGAAATGAACGCACCTGGCTGGAGTTTCTCTATATGATATCCTCCAAGCCAATCCATCAAGACCGCTCTCGGCTGCATCATCTACTGGAAGGTAGTATCCGCTTAACCTCAACCTGGAGCTACGCCTTAACATCTCTGGAGAAACACAACACACACTAGACAAAGCATATCTGCATATTAAAACTACAATATGGACAAAATCAAATAACCTATATGCTGGGCTGTTTTAAATCATTGTTGGGGCAAATATGGACATTTTCTAGATTAACCAACAGGTTGAAACAATTCAGCATTTTTTAGAGTGTAAATCATTATAAAATATATACCCGTTTCACTTATATAACATTTAATAAATTAATAAAACATTATTAATAAATAAATCTAATGAGATTATTGCTACCAATTGAATGCAGTATAAAAACATACATTTTATTTAAAAAAAATACATTTAAAAGATTTATCTTTGTTTAGTGTGATTCATTGTTTCTTCAACATCTTACAGCACAGAACGAATAGCACTTTCTTTCATAAATAGCAGAAACTGACAAATGTTAACAATTTATGCTGTCTATTATCCTACTTCTAAAATGTGTAAAATATTGTATATACATGTTTTATACATTTCTATGTTGGTCGACGAGACCGGCGAACGACTGAATACAAAGGGTCACGCATATTATAGCCTATAAAAATCTACCTGAATATGAAATGATTCAGATTTACCTGTGCTGATCTTAAATCAGTTTGTTGAATTTTTTATCCATTTAATTTACGGATTGACAAGGAGAAAGAAAAACTCGCCTTTAGAGAAAAAAGAGAACTGAATGCACGGCAGCGTCTTCAAATAAATACAATAACAGCATCCTGCTTTTTTTAAACATTAACGAAAATATAACATTATATGACATTAACATTGTAATATTAACTTAATACAAATAGATTAATTAATTCAATAATATTATTTATATAGTTAACTCTTTAATTTATTCGTGTTAATTTCACGGTGTGATACTGAGGGGCGTGGCTACGACACTTTACAGGGTTGCCAGTTCTGTGGTTTTCCCGCGGATTTGAGCTCTTTTTGAACACGGGTTGTTTTAATGTGTGAAGGTTTTGTTTATCTGCGGTCGTGTCTACGGTAAGTTAAGTTACTTTTGAAAACATTTGATAACTTCTATACTCATTCAAATTCAAATCTTACCCTGGAGGTCCGGAGCACTTTATTTTATGTTATGATGTTGATGTTATTTTGTTTCATTTAAAAGTTATTAATAAGGCATTACAAAAGAATGTACTCCGCTTTGCGAGATGTAAACGCTGGTCCAGAAGCACTTCCGGTTTCATTCTTTATAGTTTTATTTAATTAATATTCGTGTTTTTTTAATCTTACATATCTAATAAAATCTTAAAGATGTTTGCTTTAATAAATAATATTATGCTAGTTGTATTTTGTTCAAACATTTGTGTAGTAAGAGTTCTGGACCAACGTTGTTTACGTCATCCGAAGAGATTTTGTATCATTAAAAATGTTTTCCGTCTTGTTGATAAAAAAAATCACAACACACAACATATTGAACTCGACAACAGTTTCATGGTAAGTTTGGTTAATTTATTACAAGTTTTAATATTATCCTCACAAGGTAACTTATTCATACCCTGACCATCCAATATCGACATGTTTTACAGCCTAAACATGTTGAGTTTTAAACCAAGCCTCCTGAGCAAACAGATGTTACTGAGAGACTTGAGGGCCTTGTTCACAAAGAATGTACCTGTATAGTAGTGAATAAAGCCCTGGAGAGACACACATTTGACATTAAGGGGCCAAGAAAACAAGTGCAAGTTTCACAACCATTTCACAATATTTACATCAACTAAAATGAATTCAAGTTATTCAGAGGCAATATTATCAAAAGGAGATACTGCTGTGCTGTTAAATGTCTACAAATAATAGATTTAGGCAGACGACATTATTACAGCACATCTGGCACGAAAACAATACGACTTGTCAAAACCAAGACGAAACTGAAATCAAATAAGCTCCTCTGACCTAGAGGAAAACCAGTAGGTAGTTGTGCATGGTTTCTAGCTTTAAAAATATATCTTGCTGTTGCTGACCAGCAGAGGACAGAAATAACAAAAGGTGTGGCAAAGATGTTCTTAATACACAACATTTAAAATGAGTAATGGCATGTTTTACTAATAAATGTTAGTAATATATATATATATGTGTGTGTGTTTTAGCATTTTCAAGATCAACCTGCCGAAGATTAGAAAGAGGAAATGTTGTGTAGTGTTAATAAGTAGCAACATTCATTACGTAATACACACATACAATAAAACTTTCAATTCCTGTAATATTTGATCTTTAACTGCTTGCATTGACCATTTAACCACTTACTTTTTGTGAAATTGGAATACAAACAGGTAAAACAAGTGTTTGTTAAATATAAATTTTGCTATCATTACATTGTATTATAATCGGTCATCATGCTTTCTGGATACTGGATGAAATCATTTTCGGTCGACCACTAGACTAGACAATGCTGTGATGCATACGATCTTGATTTGACATATCACTTCAGATTTGATTACCTTTTGAAATAAATGTTATGCAAGATATTTGTGTGTAAAAGCTTTAATGTTACGTCTATTTCATGCTAATGTATTTAGTATGGTAGGGCAAGCTATGGTAAAGAATCTATGCAGAGAGTTAGGCTTCTGTCCGTCAAATTTATCAGTACATCCAATGTTTTTCTGCTTTTCAGATCAATCCCAGACACACACCAGTATGAGTGTATGCGTAAACGCAAAAATGAGATAACCAGAACAAACAGTTACATGAACAATTATTTATGAACTACTTAATACTACACTAAAGGCAAAGTTAAAAAGAAAACAAACAAACTGATCCTCTGCGTTAACTGACGTCAGCTGACTTTGTGTTTGCCTCCCAGAAAAGCATGACTACTTCAAATGGCTTTTCGTTTCAAAGGTGCTGGAAAGGAGTGGTCAAGGTGCAGTCCCCCTGGGTGGGGGGCGGTGTCAGTGGGGGACCACTTCCTTTATGGAGGCGAGGGCGGAGTGGATACGCACGTGCAGTCTGTTCTCGAAGTCGTACCCGGTGTAGTTCTCCTGCAAGCAAATGCATTGTAAAAGTTTACAGAAATGTTTAAGATATCAAAAAACACCAAAATATTATAATCTTACCTTGGCCTGAAGCAGTAAAGATCTTCCTTTACTCAGAGTCTTACAAGAAGAAAAAATACAATATTATTAATCAATTCATTAATCAAATTTAATTTAAAGTAGGGCTGTCAAATATTTAATCGCGATTAATCGCATACAGAATAAAAGTTTGTGTCTACATAATATATGTCCGTGTACTGTGCATATTATTTTTGCATTTATAAAAAAATACACATACATGCATATATTTAAGAACATTTAGAAAATAAAATATTAAAATTAATAAACATTTATATACAATTTCAATTATTGGTAAATATAAATAAATACATCTAAATATTTCCTAAATATATATGGTCCTACATGTATGTGTTTGTGTGTATAAATACAAAATTAATATGCACAGTACACAGACATATATTATATAAACACAAATTTTTATTCTGAATGCGATTAATCGTTTGACAACTCTAATTTAAAGCCATCTTCTACTTAATCTATGTGGACTAACTGTTGACTGATCAAAATAAAGTTAAATAATATTTCATGCGCTGCCTTCGGGAGTATTTGAAAATGAGAATAAAGGGAATTTAAAATGTTTTCTTTACCTCTGGCTTAGCCAGTAACACACAGCCGAGCTCATAGTAGCAATAGGGCTGCACGTAGCTATTGTTCAGACGCCCGTACTCATCCTGTGCTGCCATCTGAAACGACTGCCAGCAAACAAAGAAAATCAAAACCAGCATTAAATTTGACCAATAAAATTACTTGTAAAAGGGCCAATTCCTACACCTCAGTAGCAACACAATACATTTCAAATATTTGTCAATGCATGCTGCATAAATGTTGTCATTTAGTCATTTATAAATGATAACATTTGTCATATTTCAGTAAACTATTCCTTTCAACTGATTTTTGCTACAGCGCCTTAAGCCTTTTCAATTATTGTGTTATGTAAAAATGACAAGATAAACAAACCTGAATAGCATCTTTAATATTTCCAAGACATTTCTGAATAGCACCGAGCAAAAGATGTTTAAGGCCCAGACTCGACTGGTCATCCAGTGCTTGTAGCACTAAAATGAATAAAATACAAAATCCACACAAGTTATGGGGTGCTGTTAGTCAAAGTAGGAGTTTTGACTAAAAAAAAATCTTAAAGACGACATCATAGAGCTTACCTTGGTTCATAAGCTGGAGTTTGGAGGAAGAGCAGTTCGGAAGAGCTTTCCACAAGTACAGTACCTCCACAACACCCAGAATGCACAGCTCTCGTGTGAGCGAGATCTTTCTCAGTCTCTCCGCCTGTCGAGTGGTATCCAAATTTTTTGCGGTTATTCTTAACATGACAATATAAAAGAATCAATATAAAATAACCAAACTTAAACCTACTCTTTTCATTGCAAACTGCTCGATCTGATTGTTCTTGCGTTTAAAAAGCTTCTGGACGTCTCGAAAAACACCTTTGGCTCCTTCCAGATCACCAGAGGCTCCCTGACAAACTAAGAAAAGCAAACATTTAGTTATTCCAAGAATTAGACATACGTACAAAACAGTGATAGAAAGAAAACATCCTGACCTCCAGTGAGGTAAGCGTAATAACACTGTGACCATCGAGATTCATTTTTCAGTCTTTCGAACGACCTGTAGGCGTCTTCGAAGCTCATCTCGATCATGCTGCACCAACCTGAGAAACATTCATGAAATACAAAGTAATTGCATTCACGTCTTTGGTAATATTTACTAAATTGGTATTCAGTGATTTTCCCCATAGAAATATTTAAGACCATCAAAGACAATAATTTAATTTCTTAAAACATTTGGCATCACGAGCTACAAAAAGTCGTACCGATTTCGTACAAGCACACGTGCTGGATCTCTCTTTGGTCCGAGGCGAATTCCAAAGCATCCTGGAACGACGCCAATGCACTGTTGATTTGGCACTAAAAAAGACAAAACGGTATCATTCATTCCCTCAATAAACACTTGGTTTTGTTGCAGCTTTCACCATTGAACAACTGTGCCGGAAAGCAACACGCACCTCTAATCTCTGCACTCGTCCCTTGAAGAAGATGAACAGAGAGGAGTTTGGGTAAACCATTGCTTTCTTCTGCAGGATGGCTTTGGCTTCCTGGAGCCCTGCGTGCGAGTCTGAACCATCCAGTGCGAAGAAGGGCTGTACCACGGTGTGGTACCACAACAGGGCCAAACTAAGTGAAAAATTAGAAGGTAAAAAAATCTATATATCTATCTATCTATCTATCTATCTATCTATCCTGTTTTTTGAGGGGTTTCGCCCATACAGGCTTAAATTAATTTCTATTATTAGATCTGCTTTTTGCAATCTGTCAGCCTCCAGCAATAAACCACCAAAAAAACAAAGCGTCCTTTATAGCCACATTAGATTCGAGAAATGCATGGCCTTTTACAGGACGTAAAGGTAAAAATAATGCATGAATATGTGGTTTTGCATCATTTGTTTCTCCGTAATGCCCTTTCTGTGACCTTTCGATTACATCAATTATGTAACCACAGCATGAAACCAGTTTAATGATATGACGGCATGCTTACACACATCAATACACACAACTGCACAATATACGGACCCCCATTTTAGTGCAAGGAAAAATGAAAAATAAGATTTGAAAAAAAAGGCTAGAAAGTTTCTCCTATCCCCCTTATTTTATTACACGAATAATATATTATCATTATCTCCATATTTTAAAAAAATGTTATGTTATGTTTTTTATGAACCCAGGGGTTCTTATCCTTTTTGACTCCAAGAGCTTATCATTACCTAGAATTTTTTTATTCATTATAGAAAAATGGCCAAATAATAAGACATATCTTGGATTTTAGTTTTTTTTATTTTATTGTATTTCAATGGTTATTTTGTCTCATTTTAATCATCTTGAGTCATCATGATGTCATCTTGATTGTCCTTCCCCTTATGGGCCCCGGCCCCTTGTTGAGAACCACTGATCTAACCAATAAAATGTACTAAAAAGTTTTAAAAACAGTGAATTAGGACATATGAGGTTTCAGAAGGACAGAGACGATATAACATACATCTATAAATTAGAAGTTATCCACACTTACGTGGCGAGTGGCGCTTTCATATCCTTGCTTTCACTTGCATACGCTAAGGAGGCAAGGCCTTGATGTCGGTCACCAGGGAAACCCAACAGGTTGACGATCTTGAGCAGGTGTGGTGGTACCATTGAAATACACAGATGAAAGAGCCCATAACCAAAGCTCACCGAACCTTTCAGACGGTCCAAGACCTCTTCTGTGACCCTGCCGCCGCTTTCTGTAGGGGACGTGTTGTGGTTGGCCTGATCGGAAGCCAGCGCCCCCTCCTGGTCGGAGGACCGTCTGCGGCAGGTCTCCTGCAATTGGCTGATGTCGCTGTAGCATTTGTTGTACATTTTCCAGGCTTTGCGGAGGATCCAGCCTCCTTTGATGTACGCTGAAGATTGAGATCAATGCATCCGTGTATAATTTTCAAGGTGTTTTTTATGGATGAGCATTATTCTAATTTAAAACAAACAAGGTTGTGTACTCTACCTGACAGCTCCTGTTTGACAAAAGATAGCACCGCGAGGTAAACCTGGCAGTCCGCCACGATGATCTGCCTCTGGAGTCGATCCACAACCTCCACCCCCGACCGCTGGGAGTCCATCTGACAGCGATAAAAAAGTACATTTGCATTTATGCATATGGCACATGCCATTATTCAAAGTTACTAGCACATTTATGCCATACAGTAGATTTGATGAATATGTGCGTTTCCTGAGAATGAAACCCACAACCTTGGTGTTGCTTGTCCAAACTTACGCTCTTTTTGATTTTGTTGCGGATCGTCTCGATGACACCGGCGTTGTCACTCTCGCAGAGTTTTTCGGTAGTCCTCAGATCGTCGCTTGCCATCTGCATTTTCTCTTCCTCGAATGTCATCATGGCGTTCTAGGAGCGAACAAATTTAGTTTATTTATTTACCAAACAATATTATACAACACAATGTCACAGGTGTTCAGGACAAACGTGTGTTTGTTAAGAAAAAGTGACACTATAATACAGAAACAAACAATGGTTGATTCATGAATCACAGTTTTGCTTGCAGTTGCTATGCTAGATTCATAGACATTTAATTGTTTTCTTGTTAGTAAACAGAAACCACACTAACAATAACAATAACAATGATCATGTATCTCTCTTTATTAGCAAAAAAATTAATAGCATACACATTTCAAATGGTGTCACACTTTAAGCAGCACCCATGTCGACATCTCGAAAATAAAAATCATTTGATTGCATTTTCGATCTTTCTTACTTCCTCCTTTTTTGTGATACAGGAAAGGTCTAGTGCATTGCATTGCGGGATACAGTAGGCCTATTCTGAGCAGCATACTCTATTGTATACCGCATACAGGGTCTGGGTATTTGATGCAAACCAAACATACAGAATATATACGGCATCTGTCTCTTTATCCATTACATTAGTCTCGTTTTCACTTCCTGTCGTCTCACTTTATCTAATAACTGCGAGGATGAAATGAGAGCAATGCTGCAGAAATGTGATTTGTAGGAGGAGTATGAATGAGAATGTGATAGTAACAGAGATGGAGTACGCATGTCCGGCTGATGTCCACTAAAACAGGCTTGTCAGTCATAGGTTCTAATCCTAAGAGGTGATACGCAAACTGGCGAGTTACCAGGTCACCGTACACTTGCATTCACTTACCAAGAAGCTGACAAAACTGGCCCCAAAGCTCATCAGAGGACTATGCGTCCTGCAGACATAAATGAGAAAACAGAATCAGTTTTGGGTCCCGAGACTACGTACTTAAAAAAAAATGCTGCCTGTAAAGACTATGCACGAAATGCAAAACACACACGCAAGTGTATAAACAGAATGTGCATGGCATGCACACTGTGTGTTTGACGTTATGTACACTAGGCCCTTCGTGACGTAACGTGAACACTCGGGCCGACGTGACATCACGTGCGCTTCTCTGCCAAGCACCAGTAAATAAGCTGCACGATTCTTTCTACAAAATTCTCACGTACGCATGCACAACTCTGAAAGTCCGTTTATTAAACACACAAAACGTAAATCGACATCTCTTCTGCGTATGACAGCATAGACATAAATGCACAGGGGAATGCAAAACAGACCAAAATACTTCTATGCGTAATTGTATGCAGCCCAAACAGAAAGCAGACAAATCGGTGACGCACAAATAACATTTTAAGATTAAACAGTTACAAAAAAAGGCTCACCTGTATCTCCTAAAGAGCTCGTCGCTTTCTTTGAAGCCATTGTTGAGCAGCATATTGATGCCTTGAAACGCCAGTTCGGCGTCATCTATCTGTTCGGCGTTCTCTTCAACCTGCTGTTGCTGTGGTTGATCTGGGCCTGCCATCTTCTCTTCTTACTCTTTTACACGACAAAAAATCCCCACTGCATACAAAAACCCAACACAATCATAAAACACAGCAATGGAGTCTAGTTGTTTTGTTTCGTTTAAAAACAAGCGCTAAATCAAACGATCGCTAGCGCAACAACCGTGCCAAATAAATGCCTTGACATTTTCATCACCAACGCACGATTAAATATCGTCTGGATGAAGTCCGACTCCTTCCGTGTCCGATCTGCAATGCTAAGGTGTTTTCAGATCAGCAAACGCCCCCTCCATTAGGCTGCCGCGAGCTGTGAAATATCAGGCGGTTGTTTGCATTACGCAATATTAAAGGCGCAACGGTGCGGTGGCGTATTTGAATCAACGTATCCGCCTCTCATTCACCCCGCTGAGATATGAAAGGTGAACTTAACTGAGGTTTTGAAAAGGATGAGGGCTCAATTACAGCTTCCTCTTGACAGTCACACACCCTTTGCTTCCAACCAGGAAATTACGACATTAACTCTTTGCGTGCTGTCGCACTGCCTGCGTCTGCGTTCAAACTGACGGCCTGGAGTGACTTATATTTCACAATTGAACAATTAATAAATTCCTATTAAAAATTAAGTTTGAATTATGTTTTTAATGTTTAATGGTGCTATGACTTTTGCAAAATGATAATATAATAATAGTTTATGTCCCATAAAAAAAATCATAATTCACGTGTATAACATGAGGCAGACAGAGGGAGAGAGTGAGACTCTTTCTGCACGACCAGACGCAGAAGAAGGACATATTATTCATATATTAATGCACATGCCATAAAAAATGTATGAATGTGCAAGCAGAGTGTCTCAAGCTTTTTGCTCTGAACTTGCGTGGTGCATCAAATGGCACAGTTCCAGACAAGTACAAATGTACCGGATATCGAAACATTCACTGAATAAAACAAACCAGTCAATTTTATGTTTACTGTTGTTTTATTTAATACATAATTTAACCATCAATTAAGAATTTATATAGCTGTTAATAAAGCAGGATATATTTAAATTAAGAAGCCCACTTTTTATTTATACTGTATCCACACATTTTCTATAAGCATTTGTAAAACATTCAAAATGTTTTCAGCGTGTAATCTTTGATTTCTAATTTTAATTTCATGAACAAAATCAATTACAATGCTTCATGCTGCCACAATTATGCCGGACATTCATTGGTGTTTATGGGGCCGAATACACTTGTCATCTCTTCAAGTGACACAGGAATATGGTTGAGGTGTACATTTCGTAGGCAGCCCACGTAAGACGTCTGCTCCTCCACTCCTTTTTGGCTATTCTCTGCATTAACAATGACAGACTCAAAGTTGAAATATGTTGTGATTCTAATGACGGATAAGAGACAAATCCAACATACAGCATGTGTGAGTACTTTACCAGAAATTCTTCCAATGTAGATCGTTTCTCTGGTAGAAGGCCATGAAACGGTCGGCCCTTTGACTCGGGATGTCACCTCACCCACTCTCAGCTTGATAGTTTTATGTTGTACGGACACTGAAAGAGCAAACATCTTATAAATATAAAATACAATGTCATTTTGTACTTCTCAGAATTTAAAAGCAGTAATGCAGTACCTGTGACATAATGAAATCCAGCACACAGGGGTCGAGCTGGAGTCACTGTAGTGCCATATTGACGCCTTCCATCATTCACTTTCACCAACACCTCAAAAATCACAAACCACCTCCTCTTTAAAATAATGTTGTTCTCAGATCCTGATCTTATCAAAAATTTGTACACTAACTAATTGTTGGTTTACCTTTCCTCTCTTGAGAAACAAAGTAAGGGAACGGCCATGTTGATCTCTCTTGTGGAACAGAAGACCAGTCTGGTTTCTAGGCCAAAACTCAAAAGCGAGGTTGAAGGAAGAGCCAGAGAAAAGATAGTTTTCTGTACACAGAAATATTTTCTGTTACTATGCACACGCGCACGTATATAAAATAACCTTTGTACAATTGAGGGGCCAAACCTAAGACCACATGTGCACCGTCTCCAGCAAAATATGCCCCCTTAGCAGTCACCCCTTTAAAACAGGGTGCGGCACCATGATTGACAGCTGGTTCAGAAAGGAGAACTTTGAAAAACCTGAAGTCGCGGATACATCCCATCACACTCTTCTGAGGAGGGGTTTTTCCCTTTTAAAAGAAACGTTCCACTTCAACAGAACGTTGCTGACAACTTTCTACTTTACTACTGTTTACAGTTAATACAATGTTTACATGAATTTGAACATTTTAATATATAGAATTTAACAAAATTACACTAAATCACTTTAAAATTGTGCTGAGATTCGAAAATGACGCATGCATACGTGTGTTTTGTGGGTGTGAAGTTGTCCTCGTCCCACATAGACAGGAGACTGAAGATCATGGGTGAACCTTCTTAAGAGCTGTCCATCAGGTGTTGGGATGCCATCCACTGATAGAAAAAAGCTTTTCCGTTTCAAACCGAACTTGATCTGTACACACAAAATGTAAAACACTTGACCTAAAAGTTGAGATTTTGCAGTTACACACCACTTTAGTCTTCCAAGTTTGCTACGTACATTGTGCCAATCGCCATTGTTGATCTTGTGTGATGGGATTATTTTGTCTCCCCCAACAGAGAGTTGGACTTTTCCATTGGTTAGGTACAAGATGACAACCGGTACACCCCGTTTTCCTGTGATATGGAATAAAAGTCCATCCGATGATGTGGTGCGGACATCCAGAGAGAACTGGGGCCTGTGGGACAAAAAAGGTTTGATGGCTAAACAAATGCTTTAAAATCAAAGCCATTGAAAAGGTGTTTAAAGTCAAGTATTCAAGAATGACCTGTCATTGAGTTTTTCTAAATCCATTTTAAACTGCAGCTGGCTGTTGTAACCGATGTGGTAGGTGCGTTTCATAGATCTTGGATTGCTGCAGCTTTGTTTAGATAACCCCTATAAAAATCAAGTGTATTAACACATCTACGTATTGCACATTTTATACAGAAGTCGATCACTTACATTTTTATTATCAAATTCCCCGTTTATGCCAGATGTAATTTCGGCATGTCTTGCGCTCTTCTTAGTGACGTTCAGTAGGGGGCTCTCCGCTTTACAGGACCCCAGAGATACGTTTCCTTTCTGAACGAAAGCGCTGAAGTTCACTGGAATGTAGTCGCTCTGTCGACTAAACCACAGGGACATATTCATTACACCGCATCATGATGTCATTCAATTAGAAATGTGCACGATCATGCAAACACACGAGTGTAAATGAGAAAACGTGAAACCTCCGTATGTAAAAGTTCCTCAAACATCCCTCGAAGGAGCCTTTGCCCAAAATAACGTCGTCTGCTCCCTGTACTATTGATATGGATGGCAACGACGTATCTCCCGTGTTTGTGTTATCAACATTAAACTGCATCCTGGGAAAAAGGTCAAAATGATTTTTTAAAAACTGTCACATTAAATATAGGTTTCAACTCAAACATCAAGACATTTTCTTACCCTGAGCTGTTTTTGTGGGCTGTCACATAGTGCCATTTTCCAATTTCATATTTGTTTTTGGATCTTAAGATAAAGTCACTGTAAGTCAATTCGACCAATCCGTTGTCTAAAGAGAGGATAAACTGACCATTCTGCACACAAAATTACATTTCTTTTGAATAAAACATTTACAATGTATAGCACTGCCACAATATATAGCACAGAATAGTTTTGGTTAGGTTAGGGTTTTGTGTATATCTGGTAGTTGGAGCAATGAACTAACCATTCTACTATTGTACATCAATATACCAGACTCCTTGAATGTCTTAAATCCAAATGATATCATTGTTTCCGAGTCTTTGTCTTCAACAGTATGTGGAGCAGTCAGACTACCTCCCAAATTAAAAGTGGCTTTTCTGATACCCTAAAAACAACCGGAACGGAACAGACAGGTTAAATGAAAAGATAGTATTAAATGTTCTGTCAAATAATCCACATTTTCTTACCAGTAAAAGATCTGGACAACCTGGGACAATTCCAACTTCCTCTGTAAAACTAGCACTGATATCTACCTGGACACTCTTGACACATCCTTTTAATGACGGAATAATAATATTATATCTGGGAGGAGAAAAGTGAAGATTAGTAATAAGTCATAAACTTTTATTGATCATTTATTCAATGTTTTTCTGAGCTAAAAATAAATAAATCCAGAAAAATAAACAAAACGGATTAAAAAATACTTTTGTCGGACTGCAGTCGGCATCCCCCCGATGTAGGCCTCGCTGAAGAGACCCTTGACGTTTCCGAGATAAATGACGACCACTTGCGACTGTGTGAACTGTATTGATGTGTTTTCCACATTCAGAATCATTCTGAACTGGTTGAAGTTGGTCTGAAGTAGGGAAATATATATTTTTTTAATGGCCACTGAACTCATCATTATAAAACAACTCTTCATTTGGGCTAGGGGGAAAAACTCACTTGGGGAAATACTTTAACTTGTGTCTTTTCATAAATTTTTTTGTCATTGCTTCCACCCTTCAAAACAACATAGCCTCCTTCCACTGTCACTATGTAGGAAGAGTCCTGTAAACATTAAAATGGTTTTAGTTTAGCATTATTTAAAAACGTAGATTAAGTTCAAATGTAAAACTTTAAGAAGTGCTTTATTATTTTTTATTAACTGAAAGGGTTGACTGTAAATTGTAATTCAATTCCTAAACTTATAATCGGCTATTTACCTTGTTTTCCATGTAAAAAAGTACAGCATCAATTTGATGACTCAGAATGGCAAAACTAATGACTGCGGTTCTGCTGTATACTTGAACTTTTCCATAACCTGTACCGTCAAAATAATATCCCAGTTCTTGAACGTTTCCCCTGGCAAGCAAAAACAGAAACTAATATTTAGCACACAAACATGTATATTCTTTACTTCTTCCTTTACTTCAAACTTCTGATATAATAAACTTTAGTACCGTAAACATTTTTCATTGCTTGTGATATTGACAGCACGTTGAAAGTTGTATAAACCAAGGATGCGATCATTTAGCGAAGAAAACTCGATGCATCCTTTGTATCCGGGGTACCGGAGCTCCTCGGGTGGCTGGTGAACCAAATTCAGAATATACAGAGAGAGAACAGGTGCTATTCGTCTTAAAGGCATAGTTCACCCAAAATAATACGTATTCCGAAAATAAAAAGCCTGCGAAATGTGTGTTTTTACCGTAAATTCACTCGGATATCCACCCACGTACAAGACGACGTCACCGGGATCCAGATTAAGTAATCCAACTGTGGTATTAGCCTGATTCGTCATGGGAGGTAGTTTTGAAGGTGCAGATGAAGTGAAGGTCTTTGTGAATATAACCTGTGCATCTTGATAAATTCTGAGACAAAAAATAAGATGTACGATTTATTGTAATATAACAAATCAGAATGTAGAAGACTGGTTGAAAGCTACAAAAATACCTGCGGAAATCCACCCTATCCATGAAAGCTCTTTCATTGCTGGACTGTGTGATTTCACTGGTCTCGATCTCATGCACAATCCCACCCAGTTTGTAGACACAAAACAGCACACCATTCCTCACAACTAGGCCAATGTAATCTTCAAATGTCTTTTGGTCAACAAGATAAGTGCGTAAATGTAAATGTAGAACATTTCAATAATCTTATTAGCAAAGCAACAACAGCACCCTCACATGCTTATTTCCAAGGTAAAGAACGAACAAGTTGTCGCCTTCGTCTGTCTGTCTGCGCCTTCGCTTTCCGTCACCCCGAGGTACCGGCCGGTGCAGCGTAAGATTAAGAGCCGTGAAGGCTCGCAGGTCTTCGATTTCTTCAGGAGGTCGAAGTTCAACGTAAGCTTTTCCAGAGAAAGAGATTGGTCCTCTGACCTACAAACACAGAGATGACAAATAATATATTATCAGGGTTAAAGAAACATCTCCTGTTCTTACATTTGCGTAGGCTACGGCGTAGGTCAGACACAGAAGTAACACTCACTCTGTTGGCCATGTCTCGAGTCTTCTCGATGAGATCTTTGATTCTTTGGAGGTTGCTGGACATGTTGACTGGAACCGACATGCGTTCACTTTGATTCTGCACTTTTTGGAGATTATCAATGAGTGAAGGGAAAGACTCATTTAGTTCTGTCACTGTAAAGAAACAATATTTTTCAAGATTGAGCGTTTATTTGATTTCCTTTAGGATTTAATTGTGGAGTCTCACGTGTTTTGTTGACATCATCAAGGATGTTGTTCAGGTTCGAGTCTTGGGTGGAAATTCTGGTTTTGTTGAGTTCTTCGCTAATGTTGTGTATTCTGGCTAATGCGTCGCTAACCGTGCCATTGGCATCAGAAACCGCTTCTTTGGCTTCGCTGATAAGGGCACCAATATCATCTAAACAAAATAACAATTCAATGAGTTTTATTTGACAAGATACGTTATTTTTTTGGTAAGTAATGAGAACTTGACTGCGCTAATGTTTCAAGCAAAGGTTTCTGTAGCAACCAACAAAGTGGTGATCTCACCCCGTTTGATGTTGCTCAACATCTCCAGCTCATCTCGCATGGCTTGCCGCAGCAGGTTCTGTTTATCTTCAGCCTGTTGGATCAAGTCTTTATGAGCTTCGCATTTCTGAGTGACACCTGTAGATGACAGTTTCATTATGTTGGAGTTTACACAGTGCAGTATGTACATCATTTATGCTATTGTAGATCTCTTGAAAGTGGGTTTTGTTTATTTGACGTTATCTCTCTGGAATCTGGATGCAGTTATGAAAAATGACAACCTTGTAGCTGAATCTGTGCATCTTTAGCATCTGTTAGCAGAGAGTTTGCAAGATCCTTTAAGTCTTTGGCTTTCTTTTGTAGATCTTGTTCCTGTACGTCCTGGAGATTAACAGATGAACATTGATTCATGAAATATGCATAGTTACATATTTCTTTGTATATAATTGATTATAAGTAGAGGGTAGCCAATCACAAAGCATGCTGGGTACCTTGAGCGCCTTGTCTGCTAACTCTTTAGCCCGATTGGCTGCAGCCTCCGCCTCCCTTATGGCATCAATGACATCAGTAAATACTTTGATGGTTTCGATTGCATTCTGAACAGCGGATGAGTTGGTGAAGTTCAGTATGGCCCTGAAAAACATTAGAGGGAATTTTGTCCTGTGTCAGCCACCATATTGCTTCGAAAGGGAGCGTTTAGCTGTTGGTAACAACATTGCTTCTTCAGTGTATTATACTGGACATAGACTCATGGAGTCACGTACATGTGAAAGTCCATAGCCAGATTCATGAGATCTTCAGCGTGCTCCTCGGCCCGTCTGACAATCGCTGCCTTGGATGTGGCTTGAGAGAGCAGGTCAAGTTTTCTGTTCAAATGGCTTTTTGCTCCATCGACCTGAGCTGCAAGTTGTGACATTTCCTGACACAGAGCAAAAAGTGAGAATCCATATAGATTTTTTTCCCCTAAAAGAATGTAAATTGATTTAGAAAACATTATCAAGACTTGTCACCGTTGTCAAGTCCTCCATCATGTTCTGAAGGCCCGAGATGTCTTTCAGTGTCTGCCTGGTCATGTTCATGTTAGCCATTACGTTTCTTCGCTCTTTATCCTGTACCTTTAAATGTTTCTGATGAACAAACATTGGATGATAATGTAAGATCAATATATGTAAAATTCTGCTTAATTTCTTATTACTTTGAAATTACCAAAATATTTTCAAGTTGAGCCTCGTTGTCTTCGTTCACACCATTAGCCTTCGTCACATCAAGATCTGCATCTATAAGAGCCTCCTGTATGTGTCTAATACCAGCGGCCAGATCCATTAGATTCTGTCCAATACGGTCAGCTGAGATCAAGGAGCCATTTAGAGGAACTATAAAGTTCTTCATGATGAGGTCAAAAACTACACAAGATAAAAAGCAGATATGTTAGAGACCAAAATATGTTGATATGTTAGTAAAATTCTCAAACTCTGTGACTTACGTGATTTTGCTTTTTCGAGTTCTTCCTTAGCCAGCTCTCTTTGAACCTTGCAGTTATGTCTTCTCATCTCCTCCAGCATCCGTCTGGCATCTTTTAACATCCTGATAGCCTCCTCTGTGTTTCCACCTGTGTGGTTTGAGTGCTTCTGCTTTTCCCAAAATTCTATATGGGTACAAGAAGAGGTGACCTTGTGGGTCGATGGCACTTGAACTTAATGATGTTTTGATTGCTAAATGAAATTGTCAGCGAGTTAAGATAACAGTTGAGGAAGCCAACTGGATTGAGTGGTTTTACCGAGGATTTTTCGTAAGAGGTTCACACTTTCAGAATGCAGGTTGTTAGCCCGTTGATAGGTTTTATCAAGAGTTTTCAGCAGTTGAACTGCAGAACATGAAGCCTGAATCGCCTGTACAGGATAAACAAACTTTTAGGCAAAAATTCATAGAATTCAAAACAATGTTACATTTATAGAACCACTGTTAAAGGGATAGTTTACCCCAAAATTAAAATTTTGTCATCATTTATGTCATCTTTCTTTTGCAGAACACAACAGAAGACATTTTGAAGAATGTTGGTAACAAAAAACCATTGATCCCCATTGACTTAAATTGGTTTTGTGTCCATACAATGGAAGTGAATGGGGACCGACGTTTTTTGTTCGACTAACATTCATCAAAATATCTTCTTTTGTGTTTCTTTGTGTCATGCAGGTTAAAAATGACAAGAAATGATGACAGAATTTTTATTTGGGGGCCTTCAAGATAAACCAGGATAAAAAGTAATCACCACCTTGTCATCTAGAATGTTAAGATCGTCTTTGACATTTTCCACATCAGTTTCAAATTCTTCCATCTTCAGTTTCAAAGTGTAGACAGATTCAGTATACTTATGCACCAAAACCTAAAAAACAGTATTTTTAAAATAAACAATGTGTAGAGTGAAAAATCTGTTTTCTGTTGTGGATGTTTTTTGAGACCTTTGTCCCAGCAGTGACATCTTCAAGTTTTTTCAGTGCGGCGATTAAAGCAGCATTCAGACGAACCGGCTCCAGTTGATTCTTCAGTGAGAGAAACTCAGTGTCCATAGCTTCCAAATCGTCCATTAATTTAACAACACAGTCATCGCACTCTACAGGGTAAAAATCTCAAATTTATTCTTCATGGTTTAACTCGGTCTATCATGTATTATGACTGTATAGTGTAAAATGTTTAGATAAGTGTGAAATCAAACCTAAGCATATGTCAGTGTCTGGGTCATCAGCTTCAAAACAATCTGTGGAAGAAAGAAACATAATATATGTAATGATGTGCACTATACTGTACAACCGCAAAAAAATCAAAGGACCATTGCAAAGACCAGTTTTTCTGAATTTACTTTTTATAGGTATGTGTTTTGAACTACTAACAAAAATATTTGGTTTTATTTGCATTTATTTGCAGAAAATGAAAACTGGAGAAACGGAAATAAAGTAAATATTACAAAAGTAATATTTCTAAATGTATTAAGGAAAAGTAAACAATTTTTTTTTTATGTTACAACCTTTCACATTGCTGCTGGATAACTTTTTGTTACTCCTGAGATTTAATTTGGATGAAGTCCGGGGGAACATATTTGCTTTAAAGGGCCAGTATCAGGTTAGATCACAAAATGGATCAAATGGACTTTTAAGGTTTATGTCAGAGAATATGGGTTTTATTTGAATATACAAAAGTGCAGGAAAACAAAAAACTTGCATTTATGACAATTGTATCAGTTGTGTGTATGATAATACAGTATGAGAATTTGCTTACCGCCTGTTAGCGGGTCACATACATGAGCATGGTCACAGTTACATGCTTGACAGCTTCCTCTCTCAGCTAAAGGGTTGCCATAATATTCAAGCGCACACCTAAAACAGTAAAGTTCAGCCATAAGAAAAGTTAAATGCAATACTTTTTGTTTCGTATGCAATAGATACATCACCAAACAAATTATCATCTCCAACAACCATTTTTGGTAAAACATTAATGCTGTACATTCTTGGAAAATCACACACACCTTTCACATCGAGTCCCAGAGTAACCAGGTTTACACAGACATTCAAACTCATCTCCAGCCCTCAGACATCCAAGAGCAAAACTATAAAACAAAATAATACATCATATTTTGTTAAGGAATAAATAATCATTCTGTATTAAGAGGAGTATTCAGTGTCGTTCATATGACATGAGATGACATCAAACCTGTTAGATGGCTCTGTAAAGGGGCACGGACACATACTACAGGTTCTCAAAGCGGCGTTGCCATAGTAACCTTCCATACAGCGTTCACAGTGGTCACCTGCTGTGTTGAACTGGCAGTTCTGCATGAAAGCAAAATTTATATTTTTAATTTATTAACGTATTTAAAAGTTTATAAAAAACGTATTTATTGTTTTAAAAAGCTAGAGGAACCAATGCTTTTGACCAGTAAAGTTACTATTGAAGATTCAGTTTTTTATTAAATTATAGTTTTGGGACACGTGAGCTAAATTTTTCTCATTATTTAAAAAAACGTTTGATCTGAGGTGTTTAAATATCTGAAATTAGTTTAGTAGGCACATTTTTTTACTGCTATAGTGTACAGTGTGTTTCATTAGGAATGCAGTCATATTTAATCATTTATTGTACATAAATAAATGTATAAAAATGCATTTTTAGTCTTCTGTGTGCCTTCTAATGCAAATATCAGCCAAAAGACGTTTAAATGAAGCTAAAAGTGATCTCATACCAGACATTGTCCTGTACGCTGGTCACATTCGTCAGACAGACCGTTGCAGTTGCACGGCACACACAGACCCTTATGTGTTCCTCTCCATTCTCTATACTGACCACGGTCACAATCCTATAAAAAAACATTTGCATCTTCATATATAATCAGCATATGGGCATGTATATACGTTTTGTGATGCTGTACAAAATATAGGCATAGTAACTCTTCAGACAAAATCAGATCATATGCACTCTGAAAATGATCTGAATATATGAATGTTATCAGGTTTCATGTATCAGGTACAGTAATAGTGAAACTGGTGAAGAAAAGTTGGAATAGTAAGAATAGAGATGTTTCTGCATGTATGGATGACTGTGTGGTTTGTCTAGCTTTTATTGACTATGTATTCATATAAAAGCTGCCGTAGGAATCTGAACTTTGACCCTATAAGCATTACTTTTCAACTCCGCCTATTTTGGTGTTACTGAAACATTTCTAAATAATGCATAACTTGTTAAAAAAGGATCAAGAATATATTGAATACATATGCAATAGTGAGTGCATGCACAGTGCACATAGTTGAATTTAGTTGTGTTTATTTTGGCTCTTTGCCAGCGCATGCACTCTTTTTAAATCTTTTATCTGACATACCTAAAGCAAAACATGTTTTGACCTGTTTCAGGTCTGCTGTACCCTAAAAACATTGTGTAAGTTTATGCGAATGCTTCTGATTTACTTTTGATTTCGAAAAATGTAAATAAGCCCGAAACTATTTGACCCATTTACCCAAGACGCATTCTTGCAGTTATTAATTGTTAATCTATGAACAGATGCAAGAGATTTGGCATTTGTTTCTTGTGTTTTCAGTCCCGAGGCATTGCATTGCATTGCAGTTTTCTATATAATATAATACTTTTATCTACAGCAACGTCTTACCTTGTTGTGCATAGATTCACAGTACTTTCTAAAAAGATGATGCCTTGCTTCTTCAGCATTGTTCTTCACTTTTACATTACTATCCAACCAGGGCTTGCGTGGAGACCCCGAATCATCCGCAGAGACCATCCGCAGCACCAGCGCTCCCGTCCACACCACCCAATAATGATTCATCATCTTTTACAAACAACCAGTGCTGATTCCCTGATCCACTACCAAAATCTTAATCGGCATTCAAGAAATTGGCAAGAATAAAAATCTCAGCCATCTAGAAATTTGCATATCACACAGCTGAATGGAAAGATAATAGCTAGACTGTCACACTTCTCAAGCGTGGCCTTCGTTCTTTGCAGCCAAAAAAATGTGTACTTCCTGTTTCTCCCTTCAGGTGTGTGTAGTGAGGAGAGGCAGGGCTGAGATTTTTCTCCATATGCTGGCACCACCAATAGGAAAGTCGAGGAATATCTGTGACCTCAGGGAACTTCATCAATCATTAACCTATGGCATGTCCCAGCCCTTCTTGAGGAACTGATTCAAGGTAGAGATCTTGACTTCTGATATACCTCACATAAAAGAAATACTGTAGTACACTTTACTGTAGTATACTTCAGAAGGTATATTATAGTCATTTCTACACTTAACTATAATGTAACTATAATAAATTGATAAACTGTAGTAAATACGATAGTTTTAATATTTACTATAGTAAGGTTGAAAAACACCTTCCAAGTGATCATGGAACTAATCCATTACAATAAAACAATAAAAATATCATTTTGTAATTATTATTATTACATTAAGTATATTTTCCGAAAAAAATAATTGTGCATACCTTTCATACTTTTTACTAGAATTTTACGCCAAAAAATTTACTTGATCAAAAGTTTTTTTTAAAAGTACTACGTTTTTAATGTACTTAAGTATTAAAAGAGAAAACACGTAAAATTATTAGGTAAAAAATGTAAATGTAATTTTTTTCCAAGTAAAAAGTACAGATAAGCCTACTTAAAAAAATACTTGAGTAAAAATACTTTCCATCTCTGAATATAATGCATGTTATTATTTTAATGAATTATTTAACTATTTTAAAATAATGTGATGTAATATAATATATTTGTATTTATAGATTACTATTGACAGCAATTTTTATGCTTTGCTTTATATATTTTGTACAGTCAATTTATCAATATTTGATTTCCGAACCTTCACATTTTTACATATTTTAGCTTTTGAATACTTTTCAGCACATTTATCATTTATGAATGGCACTGAACGGTTTCCACAACAATGCAGCACCAGACCGTTGTTGACAGTACAGGCTTCAGAACAAGACACAATATTTAACCACACGTCCTTGTCTCCATTAAAAGCCTATTGTGGGAACTAAAGTACAACACATGGGTAGGCAGCTTAAACGCACGTGTTTAGAGTTTACAGAAGGGGAGAGGCTGTGATAAGCGGGATAAGACTGCAAACACAATATTTCCACAATAGTGGCGCTTGTCTTATTTTATCACCAGAATTGATTTCGGCTCAAATGAAATATTTCATTAGCGTTTATTGAATTTCATTTCACACGATGGGATAGAGAGCATAGTTAGCAATGCCACAGCTGTTTTTGCCATCCCGGAGCATTCGCATGTATCCTCCTTCTCCCCATCCTGTTCCCCAGCTGAAAGGAAAAGAGAAGGTCAGATATCTGTACTATGGTAAGATAAGTCTATTAAAACAGGATACAGCTGTACCCACCTGTTTTTGATGATCCAGTAATCTTTGCCCCCCTCCGAGCCATAACCAACCAGAAGAACAGCATGGTTGAGGTTGTTAGGGATACAGTTACTCTCCTTGTAAATACCTGTTGTAAATATAGGATATGTTTATGTCAATAACAAATATTTTCTATATATATATCATAGTCTCTAAACTGTATACTGTTTATTAACATTTCTTTTAAAAAAGTACCAATGTAAGTACAAGCAACGGATTAAATTGAAGCAAAAATAAGCACTTACTTGTAATATGAATAGAAATGTCTAATGTTAAGTTTAATCAATTTACGTTGTATTGCAAAATTGCAATAACACCATGTATTCTGTCTACTTTACTTTATTACGCCCTATAATACAGTGTCTTAGTAATTAAAAATACAAATTTGTTTCTGTGATTTCTTTAAGAAGCTAGATCTTACCCGAGCTATAGAATAGGAAGCTTGGGTGGTCAGCATCTATGGCAACAGTGATTGGACCGACTGTTGCCACGGCGTCAGCCAGCGCCTGCTCATCTCCAGTTGGGACAAACCTGTAGTCACTAATTTTGGCCACAGCCAAACTGCTGTCATAGAAGCAGGGCTGGGTATCCTGAGAAATATATTGATAAATTGAGCTGAATAAACAAGCTTTCTATTGATGTATGGTTTGTTAGGATAGGACAATATTTGACCGAGATACAACTATACTGAGGGTGCCAAAAAATCTGCATTATTACTCACAAAAATAAAGTTTTGATATATTTACGGTATATTTACGAAATTTACAAAATATCTTCATGGAACATGAGCTTTGCTTCATATCCTAATGATTTTTGGCATAAAAGAAAAATGGCAAATTTTGACCCATACAATGTATTTTTGGCTATTACTACAAATGTTCTCGTGCTACTTAAGACTGGTTTTGTGATCCAGGGTCACAAATATTATAATATAACATGAATATGCTAATAGAATAGAATAATCAATACAAATAATACAATACATGTTTAAAAGCATTATAAATAAATACAAATGCAATGTTATATCACACTTTTTTATTTAAATGATGGCGATCACTCACCACCGATGTGTAGGGGTAAGTGTCTGAACTCTGCAATCCTCTTTTCACCACATAATCATATGCGTTTGCCATCCAGGCTCCACTGCATCCGTACGTGCCGTAAGACTTGGAACAGTCCAGCAGATTTTGTTCGCTCAGAGACACTAACTGACCCGTTCTCTTGAACATTTGTCCTTCGATGGCACCTGTAGTGCTGAAGGCCCAGCATGACCCACAGTATCCCTGAAGAAAAACAACGAATGGTCTCACACGGTACAACCTGCTTTATTTACCATTTTTTGGGCCGTTATTAGTATTTAGTGGCATAAACATTAAGGTCATGGGTTCGATGTTCAGGGAATGCACATACCTCTCTCTCACTTTGTAAATTTAGGATAGAACTGCAATATGATTTTTGAAAAACCCACCTGGTCTTTAACTTCTGTTACGTATCCCAGCGCTCTGTAGTCAACATTGGTCGATTGCAGTCTACTGGCATTGAAACGGAGCGTCCGAGCAGATGCAATCTTTCCTTTCCTGTTTACAGGCCCATTTATAGGGGCACCCAGTAAACGTTTATACTCCATCTGGGTCTGTAGAATAAAAATGGGAAATCGAGATGAGTCCGATCAAAAACGCACATACAGCCGCGGAAATAATTCAGAAACCGTTTCAAAGCATCATTTCGGTTTTTCTGAATTTGCTATTTATAGGTGTTTAGGTAGAATTATCATTCTTGTTTCATTCTGTGAGCTACTAACAATATTTTTACCAAATTTCAAATCAAAATATTGATTAGTTTTCATGTGTCTTGTCATGTTGGCACTCCTGAGGTTTGATTTTGTTGAAATTCAACAGATACTAGACTGGAATGATCACAATACATCTAGAAATGCTGGTTTAAAATGAAAGGTTGGAGTGGTCTCTTCATTTTTTCCACGTCTGTATGTATTACTATACATTATATAGCACATATAAATAAAAAATGCATCTAAATTGACTGTTTCTATTCAATATAAAGTAAAAACAAAGTAAGATTAAAAGCTTATGTTACACAAACTAAGGTCGTTCTTATTATGTCAAGCAAACAACAGTTTATAAAAAGAAATTTATGTGATAAACTGTAATATTTTTGTTATATGTTGTAATATTATATGTAATTTTGTGTTGTAGCCGAATATTTTTATATTATATAATACTTTAATATATAATACCATATTTTTACCCAACTTTTAGATTTTTGATAGATTTACTTACAAGATCCCCATATTTGTTAATCGCCATGCTAAACGATGACAGTCCGAAGCGAAAATCATCATTGTTTTTCTCAATCATTCTCATATTGGTCTCCCAGATGCCTCTTCTCTGCACATCATCACGCTACATTTGTGAAAAAAGGGAAAATTGACGTGTTACTTTACATATATAATATAAATAGCTTTTAAAAAATAGTTTAAAATGTACTTTTTCATCGTATGAGACTTCATTGTGTTTTTTCCAGAGCATCCACTCTGACATGACCTCTTCTTCTGAATCTGATGCCACCTTCAGAGGTTCCAACATGAGGAGCATGAAGATCGCTGCTCTGCCAAACAGCGCCACCCTGTGTGCTTCATACATATTTCTGGGAAAAAGGTTATGGCTCTCACAGTTACAATTTACATTACAAAATCAAAATATTTAGTAGTACATTTTAAACCTGTGAAATCAATTAAATATACTGTTCAAATTGTGTAAATGTAAGTAAGTCAAATTTTTCTTGTTAATGAAATACTTGGTTTTTTGTGTTAACTGTTTATTTTTTGTGATATTTACTAAGCCACATGAATTATTTTTTAGAGTGCAGGACATTTTTGAGTGGTTGCATTGAAAATTAAAAGCACAGTTTAGGTTGAGCAAAATTCGGATGAGGATGACATTCGCTTTGTAACAGAAGAACTTGCTGATTATATAAAGTTGTTTAAAATATTAACATCAAATTCAAAACATGATTTTTGTCTGAACTTACCAAACTTAAAGTCCTGCAAAAAGTGGATGGCTGGTTGTTTCGAATGATGTGCACTGTGAACAACAACATTTCTTTTGCATTATATATACAGCATCACATGGAGGGAGTGTCCACACCTGCTTTACTATGTCATCCTGAGAGAAGAAAGCCATCATTAATTTTAATAACAACTCCAAACAAACAAATCCAATATTTCACTTCCAAAATGTCTTTTGCTATTCTTCATTTTACAGTAACTTGAACATTCCTGAGCCTATCAGAGAGTTAGGAATGAGTTAGAGGTCTAGTTTATCTGGTCATGGTTAGGTTTTGGGGAAAGGGATTGAAATGAGAATTTAAACTTTATTTCTTTCATCTTAATGTTGTTCCAGGTCCAACAGAAGTCCAGGATCACGCTTTACTCAGCAAAATCATGGTCAGTATTTTACACCAGAATGAGTCAGCAGTGTTTCAATGATGGTCTGTGTTTCAATATAATGAATGCACTTGTAAAGACACTTTATCCGCAAAGTACAGTCCATCCACACCAAAGTCTTTATTATGGAGGTAATGTTAGTGGTGGACTGCAGAGTCATGTTCGTTCATGTTCTTTATGCTTCTTTATATTAGCCCTGAGGTCACAGTGTCGTAGTTTACACCTGTTATTACATTTCACTATTTACACGTGTTATTTACGTCTAGGTACGTCATATTTAGGATGGGCTTCTCGAAGAAACTTGGCTCCGTAAAGTTCTTATAGCCTGGGACGTTTACCTCAGATATTTTTCCTAAAACAAACTTTTTTGTAGTAATAAAAATGAAATGTGTCTATTATTGCCACACAGTATGTATGGTTTGGTTTTGGGAGAATTTTAAGATGATTCGTTGAGTTATAATATTAGTCTGATGCCCTCAATAATATAGTGAAACGTGCGTGCGTGAGAGAGAGCGAGAGAGAGAGAGAGAGAGAGAGAGAGAGAGAGAGAGAGAGGGGGGGGCATATGAGGATGTTGATGCAAAACCTGCTGGTTCATCCGGCGCTTGGGCTCGGTGCCCTTAAACACTCGTTGCGGTAAACAACACCGTATATTCTTCCATTTAAACCCTCGACCCGACAGACAGAAAGCCGCATTGTGGATGAACGGACGCTGCGGGCGGACGATGTGAAGGAGACAGGATGAAGCTCGACTGAATTTCTAGGATGTCCTTCAAGGTAAATGTAGCCTAGATGCTGACAACAATATGTTGAAATTTAATGACACGCAACGCAAGATAACGAATTAAGAGAATTTGTTTTAAAAACGCCATTTCTGTCAGTAATGATGGGCATTTGCGCGTCTTTATAATGTGTGCTCGACTTCATGGGGCGCTGCGCAGACCGTTCGGCGTTTAACTTCAAAATATCGCGAGAGCGTATCTAGAGCAAAGGCCTGATCTCGCGGTATTTGATGCCATACACGGATCGGTATGCGCAGCACTGCATGAAGTCGCACACATCTATGGCCTTTTGATAACCGTGCCTTTCCCAAAAGTATCACCATTGTAACCGCAGTTTTTCCCAATATACTATAGTTACGCTATAGCTAAAAGTTTATTTATTAAATAATATAAATATCATAAAATATTGCATATTAAAAGTTAATTCTAGCGCATTTATTTTGATTCTTTTAATTTACTTTTGCAAAGCAGATTGACAAAAAACAGATTTGAGAACAAACAGAAAAAAAGAAAAAAAATGATAGAAAACACTGACAGTTTACATAAATGTATGATATTTTTAAATAAAATATTAATGACAAATAATTGTTAATGATTCATCTAATAAATTGACTGCACATCTTAAATGCATCTGTTAAAATGTTTTGAGATTAAAACTTTGCCTAAAAAGTTGACTAATTAAACATTTTCAAGATATTTGATCATATGAGTAAATGCATTTTTGCATGTGCATATCTGATCTAATAAAGGATAACACCTTTGTGTTTGTCTGTTTTGTCTGACCGTGTGTTTGTTTATATGTTGGACAGAAGGAGACGCCGCTTGCCAATGCTGTGTTTTGGGCAGCCAGGAATGGAAACTTGGCCTTGCTTCAGCTGTTGTTGAACAGCGGCCGAGTGGATGTAGACTGTAAAGATGGTGTATGTAAATCTCTTCTTCACACAATGCTCTTAGTTTGACACAATCTGGACTAATGTAAAACAAAAGTTGGACAAAACAATGCAGTCACAAGTCTTTTGTGCAATTGACTAATCTTTGGTGTGTTTTAACAGTATGGAACCACAGCTTTAATGGTGGCATCGTATGGTGGTCATCATGAGTGTGTCCGTGAGCTTATTATGCAAGGCGCAGAAATTAATCTACAGAGAGAGGTATGAATTCTTTGTGTATCTGGATCTTGTCTTTATTTTTATCTATATTTTTGCTAAATGTTTGTCTATTAACTCCATTATTATTATAATCCGCATTGTATCGTCTTTATTATGTGTAATAACTGTATACTATCCTAACGTAGCTACTTACCTCATAAATAAATGAGAAGACATAAAATATTAATTCGAGTTGAAATTACTTTATTATGTGGCAAGAAAAGACCGTAGAGTCATACAAGAAACATAAAACCACCACTGCTTTGCCTGGAGAAATTATACTTTATATATTTGACCCCAGAATGCCACGATTGACCAATCAGAAACAACAAGTACTAGGACGCAATAAATTCTTTCATTGCCGCTGGCATCAGTTCTTGCCATGTTGCAATAGACTGTCACTGCACCAAAGGTTATATCTCTCTGACCTAAATATATAAAGAGTGACAGGTTGTGTTATTTAGTACACCACAGTTGTGGCAGTGTTGTGAAAAAATTGTGCACGTGTCATTGTTTCTCCAGACAGGTTCCACTGCGCTTTTCTTCGCTTCACAACAAGGCCATAATGAAATAGTCAAGCTTCTGTTTGAATTTGGAGCTTCGACTGAGTTTCGGACAAAGGTGTAGTAAACAAAGATTTCATAATATGAACCCAAAAATGTATTATGTATTGTTGGTGTTTAAATGTTTCCTTTTGTTTTTATGGCACAGGATGGTGGTACGGCCCTCTCTGCTGCCTGTCAGAGCGGTCACACCAAAGTGGTGGACACTCTTCTGAAGAACGGCGCCAACGTCCACGACCAACTAAATGTTAGTCAACACCACTTCCCCCCCAGACATGTTTGTGTCAGTTCATCTAAGGTTACTTCATGTTTGAATCGGAGCCAGACACATTCTTGAGAGATAGATGATATAGAAATTTAGAGCAGAAGTGTGTCATTTTTGCATAAATTGTACTTGAATAAACTATTTGTCACAATTGGTTTTCAGGATGGAGCGACGGCATTATTTTTGGCCTCGCAAGAAGGTCATTTGACCGTCGTACGTCAGCTTTTGTCTCCCGGGGCTAAAGTCAATCAACCACGAGAGGTGCGAACTTGATTTATATTTTTATTCCTTGTTTTGTCTTTCAGTGCATTTGAGTTTTTGTAGTATTGTGATGTCTTATGTTGCGGTCAGGTCATCTGTCTCAAAGATCCTCTGTTTTCCTCTGTCAGGATGGTACAGCTCCACTCTGGATGGCAGCCCAGATGGGACATGACGAAGTGGTTAAAGTCCTGCTTTTGCGAGGTGCAGACCGTGATGCTGATAGGAAGGTGTGAATAGAGAGTATTGATCGTATTACTTCCATTAGCACATTGAAACTGCATTAAATGTTTGAGCAGCTGGTGTTTTATTTTGTTATGTCCCGTCTGAGTGTCTCATATCTGTGTTGGGTTGTGTTTCTGACTGAAGGATGGCTCCACGGCTCTGTTCAAGGCTGCACATAAAGGACACTGTAAAGTAATCGAGGAACTCCTCAAGTTCTCCCCTTCTCTCGGCATTCTGAATGTGAATAACACATCATCTGACTTCCTCATTTTACATTGAAAAATCTAAATGATTCAAGCTTTACTTGTGATCATTGATTGTGTTGTATTTTTATCAAATCTAGAATGGCTCCACAGCTCTTCATGCAGCCGTCATGGGTGGGGATCCAAAAACAGTTTCTCTTTTGCTGAAGGCAAATGCCGATCCAGCTCTACCGAACAAGGTCAGCTATCCAGAAAATATCCTTGGTTTATAGATTTACTTATTGAATTTGATTCATCATATTTAAATAATAATCTGTTCCTAATTTAATCTGTGATTTTTATCCTATGTTATTATTTCCTTTTTTCAGAATAATGAACTACCGGAGGATCTTACAAAGAATGATCGCATTCTTAGGATTCTGCAGCGGCCGATGCTGAATGGAGGCAGTTGATGACTGTTGTGTTTGCTCTTAGCTCTTGTCAAGTTCATGAAAGATAAATGCACTACAGCCTCTCAGGAGAGGTGAAGAAGAACAGCCTGTCAGTCTCATAACAGCGGGTGTTTTAATGGTGCTTGCTTGCAGCTTCTCAATTGAGAACAACACAAATGCACTGAAAAGCGTATTGTCATGTCACGTATATTGAAATAATGTCATGCAGGTTTTCTGTTATATGTGCTGGTGGATTGTGACAGTTTATGTTCAATGCTGACATCAATCTTGATAATGTTCAAGTTTTTTAGCCTGGAAACATAGCATGTACATGACGTTGATGAATCAGTTTTGGTGTCATGTCAGGAAGAAGGACAACGTACAGTCACAACCAACCAAATGGGGAAAAACTAAATCTAGAGACAAACGCATGCTGTATTTATTTATTTTTTGTTTACATGTTTAAATGTTTTTTTCTTAACACCCTGTTCTTTTTGTCTTTATGAAGAATGTATATTTGTGAAAATAAAATGATGCAGAAAGAGCGTTTTTTTGTCATTATTATAGAATTGTCCATTAAAAAACTTATAAAAGAAATCACTTTGTATTAAATGTTTAAAGAAACATTATTATAACAGTTTTTCAGAAACCGCTTTTTAATTGTTTCCAAAACAACATTATTGTAACACGAGATGGCTGAGCGGTTGCGTCACAGATGCGCGGAAAAGGCGGAGCACAACCGCTCGTCATCCGTTACGTCACGGTAAACACTGATATCGCGGAAGTGCGCGAGGACGCACAGATTTAACTAGACAGATTTCCAAACATTTATTCAACTTAAAGGAAAATAAACATGTGGAAATTTGTAACATTTCGACCGACTCAATAACATACCATCAATTCACCTTAAACAGACATAAATTACGACATATTGACAGATTTATTCGACGACAATGACCAATCCCAATTTACAGGTAAGACATTTTTGACATGTATTATTTATTTTGTGGGGTTTTTTCTATCGTTTTGTCAGTTATTTACCCACTTTAATATATGTATTGCCACATATTCTAAAAATATATGGTTATAATTATCATATTGTTCTATTAGCTAGGCAGGTAACTTAGTACTGAAATAGTCCTTTACGTTTACAAGAAATGTTTACTTTGATACACAAATTATGACAACGTGTTTCTTACCTTTTTACTACATTGTAAAGCTTTTTAAACGTCTGTCTGCTATGCATTTTTCAGTTTTTCTTTAGACTGGTCAAACCTGTTATTCATACATTACACCACACTATAACATTATCTTATTTAACAGTATGTAACAAAAACACATTTCCATGTCTGTCACGATCTAAAGAATGTGTTACATGTTATGTTACTGTGATGCATGTGACAAGCTAAATGTGTTGTTTTATTATCTCTCCTCTCTTCTTAACAGAAAGCCATAGATTTGGCCAGCAGAGCGTCAGAGGAGGACAAAGCCAAAAACTATGAGGAAGCTCTTCGCCTCTATCAACATGCAATCCAGTATTTTCTTCATGTGGTCAAGTGTAAGCAGTCTAACCCCTATCAGGCTGTGCATAGCATTTGCAGACCCAATTTAATACCAAAACGTATTATATCATTTACATTTTGGATGCATTTTGATACACTTTTATCCAAAGTAATGCGTTATGTTTCACGGTGCAGATGAAGCTCAGGGAGAGAAGGCCAAGCAGAGCATCAGAGCGAAATGTAAGGATTATCTGGAAAGAGCCGAACAGCTGAAACAGTACCTGAAGAAGAAAGAGAGCGCGCCACCATCCAAACCTGTGAGGGTCCCTCAGTCTGATGACAAAGGGTTAGAAAACACTTCACGTTGAGTCGACTGAAATCACAGAGAGCGAATATACAACATTTTCATAACGTTTTGTACTTTATAGGACTGACAGTGATGATGGTGATTCAGAGAAAAAGAAATTCCAAAATCAACTCCAGGGTAAAACATCAAAAATAATAAATCTTTTTTGTTTAAAACTGTAGTTAGGTTTATGCTTACGTCAATTAAAAACTAGATGCCAGTCGGGTACGAAAAATAAACTTAAATCAAGGTTTATTACCCAATTTTGCTTCTTAAAGGGACAGTTCACCCAAAGATTTGTCATATAATTTACTTACCTTTTAAAATTGAATTGTTCTGCTGTGCACAAATAAAAATGTTTGGAAGAATGTTTGTAACCAAATGGTTGTGGGGCACTATTGGCTACCATTGTAGACAAAAATGGTAATTTAAGAGAGATTTTTTTATTTGATAGGTGCCATTATCATGGAAAAGCCCAACATCAAGTGGGATGATGTAGCTGGATTGGAGGGAGCCAAGGAAGCTCTTAAAGAGGCCGTCATTCTGCCAATCAAATTCCCCCATCTATTCACAGGTATGATTGGTAAAATGATTAATATGTGCACAGGTGTATTTCCGAATTTTGCCATTCATTTCTCATAGGGAAAAGAACTCCCTGGAGGGGGATTCTACTATTCGGACCTCCCGGAACGGGAAAGTCCTACTTGGCTAAAGCCGTGGCTACGGAAGCCAACAACTCTACGTTCTTCTCCATCTCGTCGTCAGACCTGGTGTCCAAGTGGCTGGGAGAGAGCGAGAAGTAAGATTTGGACAACATGATCAACCCTGTGCAATAGAAGCTCATGAATCTCCATGTTTGTTCATTTCCTGATTTTCTGAATCGGATGGTTTTGTCATCTTCAGGTTAGTGAAGAATCTGTTCAGTCTTGCTCGGGAACACAAGCCTTCCATCATATTCATCGATGAGATCGATTCTTTGTGCGGCTCGAGAAGCGAGAACGAGAGCGAAGCGGCTCGCAGGATCAAGACAGAGTTTCTGGTCCAGATGCAAGGTAATGTCACTTTAGCTGGAGAAATGTCCTGAGATTTGGATTTCTGGACCCTTACGCCTATTTTGGTGGAAATCTTAGGTGTGGGAAACGACAACGAGGGAATACTGGTTCTCGGGGCGACCAACATCCCCTGGACGCTGGATTCTGCCATCAGAAGAAGGTACAGACTTTTTCAGTCTGCACAGATTTCTGTATTTTTCTATATTGACATTCGTTTAATATTGCAGGTTCGAAAAGCGCATCTACATCCCTCTTCCCGAGCAACACGCCCGAACGTTCATGTTCAAGCTCCACCTCGGTTCCACCCCCAACAGCCTCACGGAGGACGACTTCATCACGCTGGGAAAGAAAACCGAGGGCTACTCGGGCGCCGACATCAGCATCGTGGTGCGAGACGCCCTCATGCAGCCCATTCGCAAAGTTCAGTCGGCCACCCACTTTAAAAAGGTATAAACAGCAACATCATACACACATAGCAAAACAATCCCAAATCCTGAAATGTAGCGCCTCTCATGCTTGTTTTAACAGGTCAGAGGGAAAGCGTGGAACAACCCTGATGTCGTCGTGGATGACCTGTTGACTCCCTCCTCTCCGAATGACCCCAATGCGATATCGATGACTTGGGTGGACGTAGCTAGCGACAAACTACTGGAGCCAATAGTTAGTTTGGTAAGTATGTTGTAGTAAAAACAAAAATGCTTTATTTGAATTCACAGAGCTTGTTTTGATCTTCGTGGTGTCATATTCGTTCAGGAGGACATGTGCAGGTCTCTGGAGAGAACCAAGCCTACAGTGAATGAGGACGATCTGGAGAAGCTCAAGAAGTTTACAGAAGACTTTGGACAGGAAGGATAAACCTACAGCTATCAGATGTTTTTAGATATCAAGTCATTCCAGCATTAGGGTTTGTGCAGGGTTTTGTTTATTCTTATAAATGGTGGAAGTTATTTATATTTTTCCATTAGGTCTACAAAGCCACAAAACGTTTTTCTGATCTTTCTGTATCATTTATAGTCTTTCGAGTCAATCTTTGACAATAAGCATTGGATATGAGTTTAGTTACCTGTGCCTTAATGGCTGCTGGTCAAAGCTTGAATTACTACAAAATTAAACTTATAATTCTTTAATATATTTGGACCAGAATGTGAAACCAGCGAGTGGAGATTGTGTTTACAAATTTGTGTGTTAAACCAGTGTTTTTCTTTACCAACTTTTGACGTTTTTATACTATTTTTCTACTCTCTTTTCTTACTTTATCTGTAAATAAAAGACAAACTTAAAACATGCTGACCACATATGAAATTTTATGGAATAGCAACTAGACAAATGTTTGTGCAAGCATTATTTTAAGTATGAGAATAAAAAACATACCCAAGTATTTATAACAATATATGTATTACGGTCCATCTCTTCAGTTTTCACTGAAACAGTAGAGCGCAGCATTGGCCAGAATGATGCAGCATAATCCAGCAATATACATTTACCATCTTGTATGTTGACATAGCAGCTGACGTTACCTTCATTTGGGACATTTACAGTACATATACAAGCTTGTTAACATGTTATTGTACATGATTCAGCTATGCATTCTGTCACTGAAGGTGCAACCTATAGAGAAAGATGTCATTTAAAGAAACCATTAGTCAATAGGACATCTTAGTTTAATAGTTTATAAATAACACACGATTTTATATATTGATACATTTGACAACTTATTTAAATATTGCAATGATATACGTTTGAGGTTGAAACAGCAAAGTATAAAGGAAAAACACAAAGAGCACACTAAATATGATATAATTGGTGATCAAGTATGATCTCGGATGCAAGATTTCATATTTTTGAATCATTAGCCTTCACAAAGCACACGACCAGAATCCCGATCTGAAATCCATTCTGATACAAATATTCTGTATGAAATGAATTAAAGTTCACAAATTTATTACTATACATGTTATATAAATAAGGGAAGTTCAAAGCACTGTAAACACAACAAAGATCAAATTTAATCACACTATGTAAATAAAAGTTTTCACAAGTATAATGCCACATTAAAGCCGCATATCTCGAATAACTTTTCTCTTTAGTTATCTCACCTGAAGCATCAGTCACAAACTTTGTGAATAATTGTGCTAGTTCATTTGAGACTGCCGAAAGTCAAAAGGAAAAATAACGTCCATGCGCAAACAGAAGTCGAGACGAACACAGCAGTTAACTGGCACACGTTTTCAAACCAAATAAATAAATAATCTTACAAAGGGAGTGTAAATCTCCAGAGGAAAGGAAAAACAAAACACTATGCACAAGTTAAGTGAAAAGAAAATGTTAAATAAAGGCCATCCACAAAAAAAGGCAGAGAATTATGGGTAAGTAAAGATCTAATGTTTAGTTGAATTCTTTCCTGAATCACATCACAAAGTCCAACTGGCACAGTATTAACCAATTCTTTACTAAAAATAAATAATATAGTAAATATGGTTTGCCCATCATCATTTTCATCAGTTTTCAAGGCCTGTACCATTTAAAAGGCTATTGTTAATCATTTTTTGACTCAACAAAAGTGACGGAAAGATGCTCGATGACAAAGGCAGTCTATTAACCTAAAAGATAATCAATATCTCGACTCTAATATTTTAGTGAACATCCCTAAATCGCACTGATTACATTTACAAAGCAAACATGTTTTTCTGCCTTTGGTACAAAGCCAAATTGATTAACTGACACACAAAATAAACACAATCCCAGCCTGGCTACATTATCAGACCTAAAGTATGTGTTGCATCGCAAAGGCGAAAAGACGAAAGTTAAAATGTAGGCTGTTTAAGGGGGTCAAAGGTTAGGCTGGGTTGTCATAAAGACATTAGAATACCGAAAATAGAGAGCCGAGGGCCAATCCTGTCGCAGCGCCGGCTAACATTCCCAGAGCGATGTCACCTGCATCATCCCGGCGACGTTCCTGCATTACCACGTGGTTGACGCCGGGTGTGTAACCCCCTGACAACAGAAAATAGATAAATGCCACAAAGTTAAAAACTGGGTCAGGTAAACAAGGCAAAGGTAAACAAACTTCCTACTACCTTGATACTGATAAGGATAGGTGACGGCGTACTGCTGTCCGTCCGCCGCGTACACCATCTGTGTGGCGTAAGGTGGAGGATGAGGCACGTAGCCTCCATATCCATCAGGGTAGTAAACCTAAACAGAAACAAAGCACATTTAAACTCATGTTTTAAGTTAACTGGAAGGGTTAACGAAACAATTTGCTTAACCGCTTTCATTTCTGATAACAGCACATTTTTATGACAAACATGTAATTGACCTCAATTGCTCTTCTTGGTCAAATAACATGTTACCTGTGGAGTTGGATTTAATTCAGAGTAAGGGGGAGGGGCTGATGCTATGACTTCCTCAGCGAAACCAATCTGATTGGCTGCCACAACCTACAAAGAAAAACAACACAGAATTCCTATTAATCATCGTCCCAATTACTTTTTATTTATCAATTCTCTTTCATTACAACCATATCCTTCTCTCAGCTTTAATCCATATATTCACATAATTTGTCCCAAAACCAGCATGAAAGTCTGCACACTCCCTCCGGGCCTGCCTACTGGAAAGGTAAACAAGCGCTTGCTTTCCCCACCTATAAAAAGGTTGTGTAAACACACGCTGACTCACCATATTGACTCTAGCATCCTGTAGAGCCATGGTCCAAGCCCTGAGAGATAATAGATAAACAATGATTTTTGTACTACTGTAAACCTTTTTATTGTGCTCACAATTGGGATCACGTTTTGAATGACTCACAAGGCATCGTCTGCACTGTCTGCGCACAGGCTTATGACGCGCCCGTCCCGGCAGACGATCTGCAGGAGGGAATCTCTGCTTTTGCCGTCAGGCGGCGTGAGCTCTGAAATAAACAATAAAGAGCAATTATTGAAAACATGAGATGTCCATCATGTGACCTCCAGATCAGACGCATATACTCACTAACCTTTACACGCATTAGCGTTGCGGATGTTGATGCAGTCCACCTTCATGTGGATCTCGTCTTCCATGTCCCGTCGCTGTTGATCATCGTAGAAGACCAGACGTCCATCTGACCACAGGTCAAACCAGTTCCTCTTCCAGCGACGCAAGATGGTGCCTGAGAGAAGACAACTGTTAAAGGTTGTGTTTCGACACAAACCGACAACATTTTTGGGCATTACACATACAGTAGGACTTTAAGTAGGCATGTAGTCAGCTTACTGGTTTTGGGGACACTGACACTCAAAAATGGGGAAAAACGTTTTTGTAACTCAAAAAGAGGAACCACTATTTATGCATAAAGTCTTTTATTTTGAAATAGATATAAAACCCCTAAATTTAGAAACTCAATATTTCAGGTGTTCTCAAAATGTTACTTAATCCATTAAATGAATTACAGAACGATACAAAATATGTTTTGTTGACCTAAATACACAAAAGCTTTAAGGTTTTTAATACAAACTCACTTTGTCTGTGCAGCCACCCGCTTTTCACAAACGCCATCCTCCAATAAACTACCTGTAAAAACAAAAACAAGACATTTACTCTAAATGCTATATATAAAGTTAATCAACAAAGCCTGTGCATGTGTAAATATTGTACATATTCTACAGTAAATATAGTTTTGCAGCTTAACTAACGTTACTCCGCCTGTCTGTCTGTTTTGAGTTAACGTTAGCTCGAGCTCGCTACCACTGCTGCCCTAAAACGCGATAACAACAAACCAACGAAACAAACGTCCTAACATCTTTATATCTGCCGGAAACATTTGAACAATTTGTGACACATTTTTGTAGCAAATGTGTTTAATAAATAAACAAAATAAGAACCCGTACCCTCTTCTGCTGTGTCGATAGTTCAAGCGCAAGCCCGACTAGAGCTGTGACATCAGCATCGTTTTCCTCTCAGCTCAGCTGATGGCGCATGTCACCATATCATATGACCAACAAGACTTTTATTAAGAGTTTAGACTGTTTTGTTAGAAACTGAAGCAGATGAAGTTCAAATTTACACTTAATTCATACAATTAATTAATTAATAAAACTAGCTGTTTTTATTTTATTTATTTTTTATCCCAAGTTTATCCAAATTAATACGTTTGATGTTTCATAACAATACTAACAGTGTAAACATCAGAACTTTAAACTGCAAAACAAAACTAAAAAAAATACTACTATTACGTATATTTAATAAACGATATTACAATAACATATACCCAAATTAAATAATATACTTCAAATGAATAAATGACAGTTTCTGACAATCTAACATAATATTTATTTTAGGTTCATCAGTGCACATTACACAGAGAAAAGCTTGCAATAATACCATATACTGTTTATATATTCTCTTTCTTATCTATTGCTATTATTATTTACATTTTTAACTATGATGCATGTAAAGCTGCTTTGAAACAATGAATTGTGAAAAGACTTATATAAATAAAATTGTGTCATACAAAACGAGTTTATAGTATATTTACTTACTTAATTGCCAGCTATTAATCTATGAGTTATCATTAATATCAAAACATGATCTTATAGCAAAAACATTACTTTAAGCTCGTACGTAAAATCACATACTAGAAACTGCTAGAAATGTCCTCAGATTCTTTCACTGACCAATAGATGGCGCAGTTTCATTATAAATCGGATGCATTGCACGTCAACGCAAAATAAACATATTGTAACATTTATGCACAGCATTTATATATTATAAACCAAACTATTTTTGATCTAGCAAATCATTTAAATTCGGGGTTACGATATTTCGTCATATTATTTAAACATGCCGTTTTTAACAACTGAGTTCTGGGAACAGCCAGATTGAACATAATCTAAACTCGGTTTGTGGACAGTGTCCAATCAAACAGCTGGGATCAGAATGGGTGACGTCACACGTCAGCGAGCACATCTGAGCGCATGCAGTGCTGGTTAAAATAATCTCATTTGAGCCTCATTCAGATGAAGGCCAGATTAAAGTATGTCTCACCAGTGGCTGGTCTTAATCTTTGGACAGATTATCCAGCAGAACCAATGATGTGTGTGGATCTTGTGAATTTCTTGGTCTATTAAAGTTTTGCTTGTCCTGCAAACTTCAAATGGCGAACAACATTATTCTGAGGTCAATTCTGAATGTGACTGACAGGTAAGTGTGTCAGAGATGTTTGACAGTATTACTATTATTATTATAGTGCTATAGCACTATACAATATTATATTGTTATATTAATTATATGAACAATTATGAGTAATTACGATATTAAATTGAATAAATATATTATTAATGTTGATTGACACTCAGGTAACCGATAACCGCTACTTTCTCATTTTCTGTCGTGTATCACACCACGGTGTCTTTTTCTCGATTCATACAAACAAACTCTTCGTTTTTTAAGTTTTGTAATAAAAAATATGCCTCGAAGTACTTTAGCGAAAATTTTGTGAGGAACGAAAATCTTGAATCTTGAAATTTGAATGATGTTCAGTTGAAACAAGAAAAAACTTGTGAACCGGAAGTCATGCACAAGGTGACAAAAACGTGGACTGCAAACCACCAATTTTATATAAATGTATTGTTTCACTGTTTGAATGTTGTTGTTGTTGTTGTTTTGCGAAAGAAGATTTAATGTCGTCCAAATGCACAGTGAGATTATCTAATTATTTTTTGCAAACAATTTTGATAAATATACCTATGCAAATGTTGATTTTGAGGTGAAAACGATCTTACTGAAAACTATTTAAAAATATAATCCGGTTGTAGCAAGTGTGTTTTGTACATACTTCCCTTTTTAACTAGAACAAGGTTAGGCCGTGCTGTGTCTGTTTCCATGGAATGCACAAATGAGAAGGTCTATTCATTTTTTTTTGTCTTGCAGTGCATGCGTCCTTGGATCCAGCCCTGTGTTCTCTGTTACATCTGGCTTTTCTTCATAACTGGCCTCAGATCAGCAATTCATGCTTACTGCAAGAAAAATAATCAAGTATGAAGTGAATCAAAACAGAGGCCAGACGAAGGTCTTCTAAGACGCTGTTGTCTTAAGGTGAAGGTCACCGACATGTTTAGGTCATCAAACATAAAGAAGAGCGCAAGCCGGCGTCTCCACGTTCACAAACAACAAAGGAAATTCCTTGGCAGCCGGAATATGTGCCTGGAGACTTCTGAACTTCCTCTCCTCAGTATTTAAGAATTCCTCCATCTCCGTTCCTCCCAAAAAGCAAGGGTAGGATTACACCCCTCCCACTGGTGGGTGGAGCTACCCCACAGCTCCACCAATAGAAGTCACTCACAGGTCAGTTTATGTCTAAGGTGGTCATGACTATCTCTATAGTAACCTGTGGATCTTTGCACATGTAGTCAACTTTTACAGTCGCTCCCGTACCGGGTAACACGAGAGAAGTGTGTGGAGTGGTGTGTGGTTAGAGATTTCCAGTGCTCGTAGATGAGGAGACCAATGTTTATAAAGCCAGATTTGCTTCCTTAAAAAGTGGGAGTGTACCAAGCATACTTTTTCCTCACTTTTCTGCCCTGAAACAGCTGGAGCGAGAGAGAGAGATGTGGGAAGCTTTGAAAAGCTCACATCTGAAGGCAAAGCAGAGTCTAGATCACGACGGGATTTGTCCAGCTGCTTTTGCTCCTTGTAAGCAAATATGATTCTTTTAAATCTTATAATGGGTTTTAAAGGTGTACACATGGCCACTTTGGAAGTCAGAAAGGCGAACGAAGAACGAGGTAAGATGCTCGAAAAGAATAGATTGCGTATGTGTGTAGTCGTGAAGTTAAAGCTGTTGCTTTAGCTTTCAGCTTTCACAGCCACCTGTGTCTGAGTCGGCTTTGGATGGAGTGCTGTGTGCTTTCGACACAGTTTTTCCTGACCTCTGCCTCTGTTATTCTCAGTGTTAAGTAAATGTCAGACAAGTTGAGTGGTCCCTTGCGAGAGACCCTTTCCAACCGAAGATGATTGTGTTTTCATTCCTGGTTCGACATTGTGACCTCTATGTACTCTGGGGCCAGCGCCAGCGGGCTTATAAATACAAGACAGTCACAAGCTTCTAAGCATTAAAACCCTTTTTGTTACTGAAACTAAAACCTAGATACATTTTGTGTACATACAATGGAAGTCAGTGGGGGTTAATTTTGTTTGGTTACCAACATTTTTTCTTTTATGTCAAGTCATTCAGGTTTAGAATGACATGAGGGTAAATAAATTATGAAAGACTTTTCATTAAAAAAACAAAATGTGTTAAAAGTACCATAACTCTTTTTTGTTTGTGTGTGTATTCAGGCACAGAAAATAGCGAAGCGGATCTAAGCGTGAACATGCCGTACCTGGAGGAAAAACCTTCAGCACCGGTGTCCTCATTAGAGAAGACCAATTAAAACAAATTAATCTCCCAGAAAACTCACTCATTTGTGAATTCCCCGCTGAGGAAACCTGCTTTTTTCCATTCTATGTTCCAGGGATCTTAGATAAATGGTTGCCAGATGTTAAACGCATGTTCCTCACACCTGAACGTCGTTGTCAGGTTTATTCGTTTAAAGCTGTCAGGAGAATATGTTGTGTGTTTTTAATGATGGCTGGAGGTTTGAGTGCAGTCAACGGGATAATGTGTCGACAAAACCCGGTTAATGCAGGGAATCAGTTACTGGTCGCAGTGAAACCCAGTCGTTTTTTTCCGCACTGGTGGACTCAGAAGAAATGTTTTAAGTGCTTCTATGATTTTTGGTCGTTTTGTAAATCAATTGGTACTTTAAACCGCTGGCCTAAAAGTGTTTGGAAAAACTTAAGATCAGAGATTGTGTTTGACACAAATTCCAAAACATCAGTTAAATGAAGAATGTGGGCAGTTGGCCCGTCATTCAGCTGGTCTGAGGACAATGAAACCATCTGTGACCAAACCGAAGCCTCAAGGCGAAAGGAATTCTGCAATACGTGGTATTGGTGAAATGAGGCCTGTTAGAGAATGTGAATGCATGCACTAAATTTGATCTTAGTTTTTGAAGAAAGTGGGGAAAGTTACTTTTAAAGTAATGTGTTGCTGTATATTGTTACTTCTTAAAACTGTAACTAATTGTGTTAATTTGTTGCCTTTCATGAACATAATGTTACTTTTGTGTGACTATCTGAGCTAAGACATTTTGAGATTTATATAAAAATAAAATCATAAATCTAACTGTCCATTTCGGTATATTTTGATTACTAAATAATTACCATTTTGATACGGAAAGTAATTCTAAAATTAGAAAATAATTAAATTAATGCATTTCTCTAAGTTTATAATAAATTAATATTTTGATCAATATTTTGTTTATAATAATTTTTTTAATGAAGTTATGTTTTTTTATCGTACGATTGCGACTTTAACATAATGAGAACTTTTCCATCACAGAAATTGCATTCATGTCTACTAACTAGATTAATGTTTAATGAATCGGTTTAAAAATGTTAATAAAAATTTATTTAACTTTAAACTGAAAAGTAACTTTCATTACTTTTTTTTTAAAGTAACTGCAAATGTTAAATAAATAGTTTGTACTATGTTTGTACTAAACACAATAGAAAATATGAAGAACGTTGGTGACCAAAAACCATTGGTCCCCATTGACTTCTTTTGTATGATCACAAAAACAATGCAATTCAATGGGGGCCAATGGTTTTTGGTTACCAACATTCTTCAAAAAAAATTTCTTTTGTGTTCTGCAGGGTCAACTATCTCTTTAATGTGTATGCTTATAAAGTGTTACTTATTTGTTACTTCAGAAAAGTAATCTGGTTACATAATGCATTACGCCCAGCGCTGTTTTTTACCTTATAAACCTAATAAAAATATATTATATTTTATTGTTTTTAATCAAAATTAAAAGAATATGTAGTAATTGGAAGAACTTCTATTTTATAAAAACACATCCATATTAAGCATGACAACATTAACTGTATTTTGCTCTTTTTTCCTCAGCCACCATAATGCTCCTCTGACTCTCTGATTCGACCATGGAGGACACAGTCACATCTGAGGATGCCGACCCTCTGCCTGCTGCCTCCCAAAATGCTGATCTCGCCCATCTCAGGGAGAGACCGGAACCCATGCAGGTGGAGGATGGGCCTCTGTCCAGCACCAGCCCAGATCCTGGCTCCTCATCCGCCCCTCCTCGCCTCCTAATCATCAAACCCAAAGCTCTGCAGTATCAGCTCTGCAGTCCAAGGTCAAGTCTCTCTCTGAGCGGAAAGTCATTCGGAAAGAACCTGGCAACGTGACCCGAGACAAGAGGATGGTTCCAGGAACCTTTATGTTGGGATATGCTCTCACTGACGCTTGGGGCTCTAGTAGTAGTGATGAGGAGATGGAACCTCGCAAGCCTCAACCAAAACAAATAAGCGAGTATGACCATGTTACACCCATGCTTGCAATTCCACGTGGACTTGGAGAAGGAGCGAGTGTGGAAAACCTCTCGAGTGATGGGACTCATGTTTCACCGTCTGATAAACCATGGATGCCTCCCAAGTGCTTCTGGAGGTCTGGTAAACCAGACATGCCGCTCTCATATGGGGACGTTTGTGTGGGGACAGATGGAGGAACCCAACCATGGTTAGTTCCCTCCAAAATGGCCCACAGGTTTCCAAGGGAACTGCAAAGATCTGACAGTTTGGAGAGCCACCTACGCAGGTACAACGGCGAGGTGGGATCGGCGATGCAAAGCGGACTCTGGCGGACCGACAGTTTGGAGAGCGTGTGCAGTGGCGGGAGCTCGATGTCGCTGGCCGAGAGGGTCGAGATGAACCGTGGCCTTCTGAAACAGATGCTGCACAAAGCCCAGACTAAACACGACAAAGGTGGACATGTCAGAAACCCGGAACGTCAACTAGAGGACCCGACGTACACTGGCGGCAGAGGTAAATCTGTAATCTGCCTCATCCGATATAGCGTGAAGTACAATATAATGCGTAACGGCAGTAATCCCAACCTATCAGACAGGTGTTAGCACATGTTTAGAGCAGAATGAGATGACATTGTCTACTTCAACACATTTCCGTGTTACTCATCAGGATTATAAACATGCACACGACCTCCTTAAGGCAGAGGTCATATAGACACAAGCGATGGATAATCTGGATGTGAGGGAACAGAGAGATAAGAATTAGAAATACACAGATTAAAAAACTGAGAACGAGAGGGTGTGAGATGGGACATAAGGAGGGGGAAAACAGGCAGTGTGGCGTATATTTGTTTGCTATTTTGCTATAAAATAAATGTATAATAAATAAAATTATATTAAATTATGTTATAAAATTATAATAAAATGTAATATTTTAAATTTATATATATATATTATAATAAAATAAAATGTTATATTTTACATTTATATATATATTATAATAAAATAAAATTATAAAAAAGCAATTAAATCAAAATAAAATTATATTATAAATATTGTTTCATGGTTTTTTTCTTGTTAATGGTCATATAGGTGAAAGAAATGCAAAAATATAACTTGACAAAAGACAAAAGACATGTAAAACAAGTTAAAAGTTGTCGATTTAATACCAGAATCGATTTATTCCACATTTATTATTGCAAACATAAGATGAAAACATTTTTTACAACACCTTTTGGTTTGGCATCTCGATCTGTTTCTGCAGGTGTCTGTGGTCAGAACGACAGCGATCTAGATTCTGGAATATCCCTCCAAGGAAGCGAGAGCAGTCAAAGGTGGGCATCCCAGATAAATGTGTTTACATCACAAAGAGAAGATTCAGCTTTTTCTGTTTTTGTGACTCCACACAAAATTTCCATCATTTCTCTAAAACGACACGAGGGAATGTGAGATCTGGGAAAAATGTTTGATCATATCGTTTGCTTTTCCTGCTTCTGCATATTTCACTCCACCTAAGAACAAAGGAAATAGCTTAGCTCCTATCTCAGAAATAATGAAGCATGTTGTTTTAGAACATGAGACACCTAAGGACAAAAAAGCGACCCAAATGCCAGAATTTAATTACTATGATTTCAAAATGTATACAGGTGCATGACATAATACAGTTTAGGGGATTTAGGGATGTTTATATGTATTTATTAAGTCGAGTTATTCAAATCATTTTTAATCAGATAATGTAAACAAGCTTATCTTACCCATCATGATGAGGTACACACACCCACACACACACACTGAACCTCCGTCAGCCTAATTAGTGATGACGGCCCGCTCCACTTAATCCCCCCCTGACTCTGCACAGGAGCTGACGTGTTTCTTTCTCTGTCTCTCTCTCTCCGGCCGGCCCACAGGGCCTTTGTGTTGGCCGACGACCTTCCGTTGAGCCCTCGGCACGAGCAGGCCAAACGACTGCTGGAAAGAGCGCGTATGAAGGCCCGGTCCAACCCTCTCAAAGCCGACCACACCATCCTGCCCGTCCAGAGGGACAACCTGTAAGTTTCCATAACTCTGTTACATTATATATGTCTGTTCGAGGTGGTGGGGGGTGGGGGGTTTAGAAGCTGAAGCATCATGGGAAGGGAGGGCGTCTACATACGGACTGAAACAAGGAAACCCTCACACTTGTTTGTGTGGGGGGTGTAAAGCGTAAGCTGTATTGTGGGAAGATGAGCAGCTGATTTTTAAGAAGCAACAGGTGCTTGTTTGTATTTCACGGCTGGTTGGGAACTATAGTGTAACCGTAATTTACATTTATAGCATAACGTGTGATTCTTCAAACTAAAATATTGATGTTGGTTTTTGTTTTATAAGACCACAGGTTCCCATTCGATGCTAGTAATGAAACAGCGCTGAACATTGAAATTATAAAGCAAATTTTAACGTATAAAAAGCAGAAAGTTTGATCACTGTTTTGGCCAGACATGTTACATAAGAAAACTTGAATTATACAACACACGGACGGTCAGTGCCTTTAAATTTCACTTACCCATGCGGCACGCTGTTCTCTACCTCAGCACTTTCACACAAAGACAGACGGGCGAGCCGCCCCGAACGGCCACCTCAACGTGTGCTACAATGACATCCGGAACATATTAGAGCAAGTGCAAATGAAACAACAGAACGCCACACAGAGATAAATATTTATAAATGAGCAAATGTGATGTATTTACATTAAATGCATTTGTTGTATTACAGTTGATGCTAAAGGGATAGTTCACCTAAAAATTTAAATTCACCCTCATGTTGTTTAAGACGAATAGAAAGAAGATATTTTGAGAAATGTCTCTTTGTGTCCATACAATGGAAGTCAATCGGGGTAAATTTTGTTTGGTTACCAACGTTCTTCAAAATATCTTCTTTTGTGTTCTGCTAAAGAAAGAAAGTCATGCATTTCCTTTAAGGCAAAATCCTAAATAGTAAAATATAATACGTTGGTGCATACATAACAGACTCTTACTCTAAACTGAAGATTTGATAATAGTTTCAGCTCTGCTACACCTGTCATATCAGCAGCTGTTACTCTCCCTCTCCTCTGTTAATTCCCTCTTCGCTCGTCCCTGACGGGAAAACGGATCCGTAAAGTCGGGTGCGCTGCTGTCGGCTTGCTCAGGGTAAACTTAACACTTAACCACCTCTCCCGGGAACGACTGTTTAACACACATTCACTGCTGTATACAGTCCCACAGGTTTAAGAACAGTGCGCATAATAAATCCCATTGAACAACATCTTCATTTGCATACATCTGTAGATTGTTAAACGTTAACTTGTTTTAGCATCCTTCATTGAAGCCTGAAGGTTTCTCAACATAACACAGAGCTTAAAACCATAGATTTCATGATGACATTAAAATGTCTCATCTACTGAGGTCGACCTACTTTTGGAATTCATCTCTCGGCTTTGGCACCACCGTGCACGGCCTCGACATTCTTGACATGCTTTAAACCTCACGGCTTCACGCTGGCCGCTTCGGCACGCGTCTGTTTCTTCACCTTCTGTCTGGTTGTAAGCTCACAAGAATGCATCTGGTTTCATACATGTCTGTGTTTCCACAGGGAGCTGCTGTCCTGGGTTGGCGTACACCGGGCTCCTCTCGCAGGAAAGGAGGGCGTGGCGGTGGTCTCGGGCAACCTCAGCGACTCCTCCAGCGGCGACTCTGCGGGCGGAACCAGGCGCAGACACGGCCAGTCCCCCACACGCGTGCGTTTCGAAGACGAATCGGAGAAGGACGCCGAAGTCCGCTACCTGGAGCGACTGCGCCAGCGACGCAGGGCCGGAGAAAGAGCCCAGGGGTTGCTGGTGTCGAAACCCAACTTATCCTCTTACATCAGTGGACAAACGGAGGCCGACTCGGGTTCGATATTCTGGAAGGCCAAAGCTAAGAAAAGTTTGGTGAATGGCAACGGGCATTACAGAAGTCCGGCGGCGAACAGGCAGTGCAATTCCTGTGGGACGTTTCTGCATGATGTACCCGGGGCTAGCTTGAACTCGAACGGTGAAGTCGAAGGAAAGAAAATACCGTGTTGGGTGGCTCCCACCCTTCCCAATCGTCTAGTTCGAATTGAACAGATTAGGGAGACCTACATTGGAACGGCGAGTCCCTCCATCGTCCAGAATGATGGAACGCAGTGCGGTACGCCGAACGCTGTGGATTATTCAAGCGCTGAAGGAACGCTCCAGAAGCTAAAGAAGAAGGTCAGGAAACTAGAGGCCAAGAATGAACCCTTCTACATCAATGGCTTCAGGGCTCCAACACCTCCAGACTGCGACAAACTCGCGGTCAACGGAACTCAGATGTGTTTGTCAAACGGAAACATGACATTGCCGCACAATCCGTATGCCGCAGAACAACCGGGACAGATGAGAATCGCATCCACTGGCAAAGGCCCCGTGGCTCCTCCATTGCCTCCCAAAGGAGAACCACCCAACCTTCCCCAACAGACCCCTCCCCTACTCCAACCTAAAAAATCTGCACTGAAATCCAGCTCCAAAGGCCGTTCCGGCGGTCAGCGGACTGTCACCCTCATGTCTTCACCTGAGTACCGCGTTATGCACATGGACGCCGTCGAGGTAGGGGGAGCTGTGGAGAGCTTTTCTCAGGAGCAGCCCTCCGCTGGCTTGGGTTACTGGGTAGACAGATCAGTGATGATGAGCCCTTCTTTATCCAGAGCAAGTCCAGTTTTGTGTGTCAGAAACCTACCTGTACAAGGGGAGGAATGGTCCCAAACGACAGGTTAGTTTATTCAAGAGAAGTTAGTTTTATTCAAAGAATTTTACACTTTCTGTCTGAAACCTCAAATGTCCAAATTTTTCAGGAAATGGAAAAAACACTGTTCTGTTAAAATGATTAAATACTATGTTGTCAAAGTTGACAATGTTTGTGTAATGAAAATTGGATATTGTTACTCGTTTTATAAAATGAACCATAATAATGCATCATTTATGATCACTTAATAATTGTTTATGTGTATTATTAGTACATTATGCAAATGAACCTGTGGTGTTTCATCAATCATTTATGTCTTGCAGAATGTCCTCCAGGAGCGCTGGCATCTGACGCAATATCCAGCAGTGCTGAATCAACCCAAATCCGCCTGAATGACGGACACGTCCGAGGACCAATCAAATCAGTGTTTCACAGGGCTAACAGCCCAAACCTTTCACAGTAAGTACAGAAACTGCTAGACAAAATCTGCCCATAACAACTTTCCTTTTCGTTCCTTAGCAAGGTTGTTCAGTCTCTCCAAAAGATTTAATTTCCGGGCCCATGGTACGGATTTCTCTGGCACTTCAATCTCAAAGTAGGTCAGGAGAAATACAGGGAAGGATTTATTGACTCAATAGTTTTCTATTACTGTAGTGCCCCCTACTGGTCAAGAATCACAACTGCACAGACATTTAAAACAGGATCATATTGTGGCTTATACAAACCTACAATAATGTTTAACTACCAGTTAGTCTAAATCTTAAAATAGCAGACATAATACTAAAATAACCTGAAGTTACTTGCTAAGATGTCGCTCTGCTGTGTTTTAGAGCAGGGACAGATGCTGAGCACCGGGAGGGTCGACCCAAACTCTCCCTGCGGCGCTTCTTCTCGGCCATGGGACTAAATAGCACAGGGTTGCTGGGAAAGGGACGTTCGAGCAGCATGGATCAGCTCAGCCTGCACCCTAAACCCAACTCAAACCCGGGACCGGCCGCACCCTCAACATCCCCCAGCCCAACACATAGACACTACAACCAGCTAAAGAAAGCTCCCTCACTACAGACCATCCGCCTGGTTAGCATCATATGTTACATTTGAACATTTTGTTTGAATCTTTAACCTGTTGTGACATATTAATATTCTTCACCCTGCTGATAAACAATAGACAGTTCAATGGTTTCCAGTACAAATATTATTATGAACCATCATCTATTCACCATTAAAACCAATACAAAATTCCTTTATGTTGTGTGTTTCCAGTAGGTTTAAATGGTGCTTTACTGATTCTCATTCACCAGATAACAACCAAATCCACAGAGACCATTATAGTTCAATTAAAACCAACACAATTCCCATATGACCATTAAATTCATTATAAGGATTTCTGAAGTTTTTTCATCAAGTAGTTGCAGATTTTTGAAATGACTGCATTATATTTTGCTAGCTGTATTGTTTATTTTGTTGGCTGGTTATTGTCATTTATGACTATTAAATCTCACCGTATCATCACTCACCACCAGGGGTCGCCATTTCTCCAATTGAGAAGATCCTCATCAGCTCAAAATCTCCAGATCACCAAGAAGAAAACAGACAGATCTTCAGCATACAGTCCAGGAGAACAGCCCTGTAGCCCTGTACTCACAAGGTACAGCATTCGCACAATATAAAAAAATAAAATAATATAATATAATACTATACTACTACTAAGTATTATATTATATTATAGCTTGGCCTAAGACATGGTTTACATTCTAAGTACCATTGTAATACCATTTCAGCATAGCACAATAACAATATCATGGTTTCAGACACTCATGACAATAAAACCATAGTATTCTTTGTGGCACCTTGAATATGTACATACAAATTCTATAGGGATTAAATAAAACATTTGTATATATTATATCTGATATGACTAGCATTTGTAGTATTCGTTTTCATTCATATGAACATTCATGCGACTAGAAAGTTAGAATTTAAATCATGCTCTGTTCTGTAAAGCACGCAATATATTCCTGTTATGTCCAGACAGCTGTCATGTTGTGCAACAGGACGAGTGTTTGCCATTGACTGGCTCAGAAGCAGAGCGAGAGAGAGGGGATATAAATAGAGGTGTGTGGGTCTGCCAAAGACAGAAGTGGAATGCTGGAATGATCAGCTGTCTACATACTTCTGCTGCTAAATTCAGCATCCTGCGTGTCTTACCAGAAGAGCTTGTGTGTGTGTTGTTCGTCACTGCTGCTGTGATCTGATAGCAGCACGTATAGTGTTGTGTTTATTTGAGTGTGTTGTGTGTGTGTGTGTGAGGAGAGAGGAATTCCAGCCCCGGTGACTGGAGCAGGACTGCTGCTTACATCATCTTCCTCAAGAGCCAATGAGAACGCAGGGAGACGTTACACCGAGATGCTATTATTGGCCGCTTGGTCGGATCTGAGCGAGAGTGTCAGAAAAAGACATGCTGATACACAAGGGCCAAAAACAGCCATTCAAATGAGCACTGTTTTTTAGTCTTTCAATCGCAGACTTGAATATTCTTATTTTGTTAGTGGTTTATTCAGACTTCTATAGAAAATGAAAATATATCACAATATATGATACATATACATGTATATATTTTTGTGGTTATGGTAAATTAATCTGTGTGTGCATTTTAGGGACCTCCAGCGTGCCTTGAGTGTAGAGGACGTAGGACGGCCCAGTGCAGTGCGCTCGGTGGGTCGTGTGGCTCAGGCCTTTCCTGACGGCACAATCCTGCTGGAGCTCTCCAGACCTCCCAATGGTCCCTTCGGCTTTCTCATCTCACGAGGCAAATGCAGGCCAGACTCAGGTGAGAATCTGACATTCATGTGATATGTACAGATTTTACAGTCAGCATGTTAAAGATGGTTATTCATTGGGTTGCCAGGTTGGTGTATTTTTAAGCACATTTCTATGAATTGTTTGGTGCCTTCAAGCAGAATCATTAGTTTTGTTTTCAGTTTTTGTTGTAATTTTATGAATATTTGTAATTATCTTAAATATATGTTTTAGTTTTCTGGGTAATTTTAGTTGAATTTTTAGCAGTTTTGTAATAGGCATTAGGGTTTTGTTTGTTAATTTAATTTAATTTGTATTTATATAATTTAAATTATTATTATTATTATTTTATTTGTTTCCGTTAATAATTTTTAGTGCCCTTAAACTAATTTCAGTTAAAATTTAATTTAGTTATAAACAAATAATATATAATAATATTAAAAATATTATAATTTGTTTGATTTCAGTTAACAGAAATGTTTTACTAGTTTTATTTTTCGTGAACTATTACAACTTTACCTTCAATATAACTTTTTAATATAACAAATTGTTGGCATACTGCATTGATAAAACACCAAAACAATGATGTAAATGTGTCTCTTAATAATGTAAAGTAATGTAAAGTCTCTTAGTTACTTTACTTTTATGAATTTTGGCACCTGCTTTCATACAAAACCTGCATGACAAAAAAATTACAATACATTCAAGCTCTACATTTTATTAATGTTTGCATTTCCTGGGAATCAAACCCATGACCTTAAAGTTGCAAGCACTATGATCTAAAAGTTAGGCTATAATGTTCTTTACCCTTGTTATTGACTTGCTATCCAGCAACAAAAACATCCCATCTGTCATTTTAGGGGTGTACGTTGAAGAGATGGGCGACAGCAACACTGAGAAGCTCTATGCTGGTTTGCTCGGAGTCGGCGATGAGATTTTGGAGGTGAACGGGGAGAAGGTTTCTGGACTGAGTTTGGACCTGGTGACACGTTTAATGACTCAGAACAGCACCGCGTCCATCCGCGTTCTCCGGCACAGACGACTCCAGCGCTAAAAACTGAGAGCAGACCTCTGAGCTGAGACTTCTGAGTCTGATCGACTGTTTCAGTAACACCGATAACCGTAGGAATCGATACCTGTCAAACAGTGTTAGGAGTGAAGTCAGGCATGAGATTGTGTGCGTTATTGGCAGTGTTGTGTTTTACTGCTCGACCTGTTTGTAGTTAAGATGGTTAAGGGAACATTTTCGCACTATTAAGCAATGATGGTGTGGCTGTTCCTTTAAAGCAAAAGGCGAAAGTAATGCATTAAACTTCTAAGACAACTTTTCAATATGGTACTTCAAACATTTAGCACAAATTCAGTAGCTTCCCATCTGTTGGTGCTATTGAATTTGTAAAGCTGAATATTGGTCGTGGTACAATAATATGAAGGACAAATGTACAAATATTATAAAATTATTATGAGGAGCTTGAATGGTCATAGTTTATATTATATGCAATGCAAAAATCAATTCAAACATTTTCCTTTGAATGCCTACCAATGTAGAGGTACAGAAGCTGCAGTTGCATTGATTTCAAACTCTGAATGCTCTTTAGCAAATGAATTCGATCTCCACGAGCTGGTGCAATAAAAAGCCTCTGCTGTGCAATCTGATGCCATTAGTCTGCTGTCCATAATCAAATCAGTATTACGGTACATGCAACACCAAACCTAATGTATTTTGTTACAATTATTTATACGTGTTCCTATAAAATAAAACTGGCTTTTGTGGGACATTTTGTTCTCGCTTCATTCTGAAAGGTGCATGAATAAAACTGTGAACGTCACGCAATGACTTCAAGAAATCAAAGCATTGCAATAGAGGAAAATATATCAATTGTATATCGATTGACCGAATTGTTGGTTTTAATACACAAAGAGAATGAATGAAGATCTCAGATGTATAACAAGGATGCTCCAGCTGTCAGTTTTGAGGGAGGCACGTTAGTCAATATCTTCCCAGCCCTCCCCTATTGATTTGACAGTGATTGATCCCATCCTGATCTCCACCATTCACAACACACACACCAAATATAGAGAACACGCATTTAGATGTCACGTGAGAGGCAGGAATATATTAAGGTGAGTGATTATTGTGATGAATGTCACGCGTATCTACAGTAAAGGCACATCAGTCAATCCCAAATATATGAAAATAGGAAACTAATGTATTTTAACTAGATTTTTTGAGAATATTATTACGCTGGGTTGTTTTCAGGGCATTGCTAAAGTCTGTTTGATCGCGTGCTGCTGCTAGTGTGTTATGATTGGTTGCGTATCGCTCACGTCAGAACTCCGCCCCTATGAGTATGACGCCTCGTGTCGTTTTTTTTTTTAACTAGAACGTCGTATTCAAAAACAACAACCACATATCTACTCAAACAAATCGACGAGCTACACGTCAAAGTTTAATTTTTAGGTAAGGGATTTCTTTTCATATTTATAAGCAATATATTTGTAGTGACACAACGCTAAATAAACCATTTCAAAGGTTCTCTTCAGATTTTACATTTAATCATTACCCAAAATGCATAGCGTTACCACAGACAGCGTGCCCAGGTGTCCGTGAACGCTGTAACAAGAACATTACACAATAGCACACCCTTAAAAACCCCCCGCACGGGTTGGATGGCTCTCAAGCGGTTGGTTTTACGTCGTGTTCTCATGTTGTTTCATTTTGTGTGTGTGGATGCTAATGAACTCAGCTGTCTGTAGCCCCGCCTCCGTCTCCCCACGGGCGCGAGAGCTCAGCTGTCCCCTCCACTTACTGCGGGATAAAAGAGCCAAAAGCAGAACCTGCATCCTGCACCTGCTGCCTGACACGCACACGCACACGCACGCACACACGAAATCCATATTTAGAGCCGCTCCAGCTATTGAAAACCAGTTTTAGCCGCAATTGTCACCGCTATTTTAGTCTGATTTGTAGTTCATGTACAGCTCAGGGAAATGAAATCTGTAGTAAATATTATATGTATTTATCATGTTATTCCACAAATTTCGTTTCTGTATAAACTATCTCTGAAATACATGCATTTGGCGAATAAACAAACAAACAAATCATAATGTTTACCCCACAAATGTTGTTTCCATATAAACATTACCTCCATCAAGGGTCGTTTCAGCTGCAACAGCATAAACGTGCCCAAATTAAACTTCTGGTAGACCTCAGCAAAGAATCAATATCTGTTGATTTTAATTCAAATACAATTAATATACAATACAATATTAAAATAAATCAATAATAACATAAATTAAATGGAATCGTATATAATGTGCCATTTCAAACATTTTGTGTAGTTTTTGTCAAATCCGTCTTAAGTATTTTATACTGTATGTGGGTAGTTGACAAATAAATGTGTAAATGTGTCCTATGGTGCAAGAATTTAGAAACAAACTAACAATGAAGATAAATCTCTCTTATGCTATATTTTATTTTATGAATATTAATAATATAAAATAATATATTATTAACAGTTTGTTTTTAAAATTTTTGTATTGTATATTTGTCAACTACCCACACAATAAACAGATAAGTAATCCTAGAATGCTGCATCAGTAAACATTAACATTTAATAAATACGAAAGTCAAAAAGGTTTAAAATAGAATATTTTTACCGCATAATAATAATCCAATGTTTTGTCTCACAAATGTCCTATATAAACATTTATCTCTAAAATACCCCAATATAAGCATATATGCATATGCTAAATCAATACAAATGTTGTTTCTGTATAAACTGCCAGGCTAAAATTCCTCACTATAAAGCGGACATTAAATACCCCTATAGGTTACAATCATAATCTTTTGGCTCTTTGGAGAGCGTTCATTGTTGCCCGTCTCAGGTGCTGATCTCTCATCATTACTGGGCCAGACAAAAGAAGGGTGGGGGGTTAGAGGAGAAAGACGCCACCTGTCATAAGATCAGCCTTGAATGGCCTATCTGGCCTCTTTGCATCCGTTCCTCCAGCATGCTGGCTTATTGGATCAATAGAGCCCTGCTCACACTGTGACGATCACCGTCAACATAACACTCAATCGATGCTGATATTCTGATATATTATTCTGATACAACACTGTCTGATCCCAAGCAGGAAATTACAATGGAAGTCTATGGGGCAAGGCATTGAATGGTCATAACATTAAAATTATACATGTTAATAATACATGTCTAAGTGATAACTTATACCACAAATTCAAAATTTTTTAGTCACTGATTATTTAAGGTCAGAAAAACGCCCAATCTTTCAGGGCATGTGTACACGTGATACCCCCAGCAAGGGACTTTCCAAGGGATATCCACCCACGGAAATGCCTGGAACAGTCCCATCACTAAAACAATGACTTGCACAAAGTTCAAGTAACACACTTTTTTACACAAGCATTTATACAAAATTCAGAAAAATCATTCTACTTTTAAATCCTCTCGAATGCCTTGACCTATAGACTTTCATTGTGAGAGACCACACAAACGTCAAAACCAACAAAACAATCAGAACTCCAATATTAAACAAACCTTTTTCAGACCTAATATATGTTAAAAAAAATTCCTTTGGTTATTGACAAAATAAAAACTCTACAGCACACAATTTCAGTTATTTGTTTTAATGGGGCTCAGAATTTCACACATTGATTGACGAGTGGGAGGAACATGGGGTGGTTTTACACCACATTTTCTGATGAACGAGGAAAAACAAGAGGCAGGTCAAACAAACACAGCAAACAAACACGTACAATTGAAATTCACACAAGACCAGATCTGCTATCTTTGCTCTACGCAGCCGCTGCTCATCTGGAACAGTGACCAAATTGTGCAATGTTTTATTATCTGTATCGTAAAATTGCATAATATACTAAGAGCAATCTATTCAGTCATATTTCGAACCAATCAAAAGTGACAAAGGGCAGTCTGTATTAGCTATAATACTGTTTTTACGGGCGACAGAAATGATTGAGAGTTCAAATACTGTAAAGTCCCTGTATTTATCTTCTGTCTTATTAAAAAACATTAAAGTGGAGTGATTGTTTTCATAGTGAACATTTACAGGGAGGATGAGTCTTAATGTCAAGCCATGCACATGTTATATTTCACCCAAACCAAAGAAATTACATTTTTGCATTGTGTATTTTCATGACAATTAAGTTTATTTTAATTTCCAATGAATACTTTTTCATTACATTCAATAGTAATGTATAAATTATAGTAGCATTTTATAAACCAAATTTACTTTATGCTTACATTGTTGTAAACTTATTGTATCTAGAATAACTGCATTACCGTAAATGCATTGAATTGTCACGAAAATAATAAAACAATGCAAAAGCATGTGCCTTAAAGCATTATTTCATGCAAAATGTATACTTTTCATTTTCAAGTGAAATATGACAAATTTGTGAAACATTTCTTTGTAAAACTTCAAAAAAATCATTTAACAACAAAATACATTGAACAAAAACAATCCACTAACATAACCAATGAAGTAAATGTGCTCCATGTTTTACACAGAATATATGTAGTGTCATTCTATGAAAAAAAAATACAGTGATTTGCATATTAGTGACTGCTGCTTTATATATTTCGTTTGCGTTAGCATTTGGGAAAGTATTAAAGGGACAGTTTACCCAAAAATGAAAATTCTGTCATTATTTACTCACCCTAAAGTTTTTCCAAATCTGTATAAATGTCTTCATTCTTTTGAACACAAAGGAAGATATTTGTAAGAATGTCAGTAACCAAACCATCTTATCCCTATTTACTGCCATAGTAGGGAAAATAAATACTATGGGAGTCAGTAGGGGAAGAGATCTTGGTTACAGACAATCTAAAAAATATTTTCCTTTATGTTCAGCAGAACAAAGAAATGTATACAGATTTGGAAAAACTTAAGTAAATGATGGCAGAATTTTCGGGTGAACTGTCCCTTTAATGGACAAAAGCTAGACACTAAACATACACTGACACTGTAAAATATGATAAATTCTACCAAGCGTCATTGTCACGAACGTCTGCGTTATAAAATGAAATGCATCTCAACCCTTCTTACTGCTAAGGCACTGGCTAAATATTGACCTATACTTCACAGGATCCAACTACTTAACCAATAATGGTGTAGTCCAATTGGACTTTCTTCAACAAATAAACTGATCATTTCTCTGACCTTGTAAATGTAAATCATACAAACAATTGTCTCGCAATTCACAGAGTAAGATACTAACTAAACCCCAGAGCGAACTGTAAAACATAAAACTCTGTTTTGTAAAGCTGGGGGATATTTTAGTTGTCTAGCCTATATGAGGACACTTTAGAGGGATTAATACCGTCAATGTTTTTTATAAACATAATTCCATCAATTTCAAGAAGTGCCAAAACCTCCTTAGTGTACATACCTCACTAATAAACCATTCATTCGAACTTTTAAAAAAAGGAAAAAGTAAACAAAGCACAGGAAAACAAAAACACATACAGTAAATAGCTAACTTACTATTAGTATCATTAGTTTCATACCCGCTTATACAGTATCTGGTTTGTTAAACTCCAGTGTTAACTTGTTAGAGCTTCATATTTAGTGTTGATTATTTACAGTGGTCTAAACCTACTGTTACAGCAGTGCAAAGATCATTAAGTCATATTTTCTAGTAGCCCTAGATTCTGTTATGATAAAAGCACACAACTTTGTGTGTTAAAAACCATGGTCCATTTGAAAGAAATGCGTGATTTACCCTGAATTACCAAAACTGATGTTATCTGCATTTACACGTTCACGTCTTGTCAGTCTGGGATCTATTCATAATGAAACTAAGGAGGAAGTATAAAGCAGCATCTTACTAAAGAATGGAACAGAGATGGAGGGAAATGTTTTTTTGTTTGTTTTCTCTCTTCCAAGCACCTTGGTTTCATGAATAATTGCAGACAAGAGACTGTAGTGCCTAAAACTCAGAGTGTTTGTTCACAGAACAATGAAGAGGATTATCACAACAAACAGGATGGCCAGGAGAATGCCGATAGCACACCACTGTCTTCGGTCTGCGGGATCAAACAACAATAATAACAAGTTAGAATTTAGGTTAAAATGTTTGTTATCTAAAACTAAACTAAAAAAGTAAAAGGTACTCTGATGTAACGTTAGGGTATGGGTGCTTAGTCAAAACACAATGTTCTCGAAAAATTCCCACGAGGTGCTGAAGAAGGTTAGATTCCTTGGTCGCTTCGACTTCCTGCTATCACGCTTTGCCTTATAAGGGACCGTGTCAACCAGGAAGTCAGTGGGTTGTGAATACGTTTCCTAACAACATGTCTTGAACCGTTGCGAGAACAAACCATCTACTGTCTTCTATTACCTACCACTAGTCATGTGAGAAACTTTAGCCAGTTTCTTCATCACGTTATCCAGCCTGGACTGAGTGTTGTCCATCTCGTGTGAAAAGTCATCCAGCATTCTGAAAATGGGCCAGACATACAGTCAACATTAATCCAAAAGGATTTACAAAATTTTCAAATTCACCTATTGGCTCGAAGCTGACTTACACAGCCTGCTCATCTAATTCTTGGCCGATCCTTTGAGACATGTTCTTCAAGACACCAATGGTTCCTGAAACCAGCTCCAAGTGTTCGTCCTGTCGTTCGGCTATGAGCTGCAGAATGACACATACAAGCAGATTGTTTCTTATATATATATATATATATACACAATATATAACACTGCCAACGTAAACATAAATAATTGATGTACCTGCTGCTGGGTCTGTTGTTCTTCAATGAACTGGGAGTTTGCAGATTGCAGCTCATTGTCAAGTCTAGTGTACTTATCAGCACTGGGTTGCCAGATTGGGCCACGAGACCCACTATTCCCCATTAAAGTCTAATACAAAGATTAATGAACTGTCACAATATAGCACAGGTTTTAATTAAGGAAATGTAACTGTTACATGATAATATAACTTGTATGATAACCTGTCGATTCTTCCTCTCTGACCCTGAAATGGCTGTTGGACTAGTCATGTGGTCTTTCAGTTCCTGGTAAAACAGGAAATCCAACATGACATGTGAGATATATACATATAACAACTGGTTCAGAGCTGCCTGTCCCTCAAGCTTGTGTACCTTGACTGTTTGTCTTGTGCTCGTGATGAAAGCCTTTCTCTTCGCCAACTCCATCGCATCCAGATTAAACTTCTTTGGATTGGCCTCCACAATACTTGCATGCCAAGTTAAGGCTACACAAATATCAGATACAACATCTACAAAATATTAACAGGTTTTCATACATATCAGAACTGAAAGGATATTGATGGTCTCATCCAGGTCCTCCAGGTCCCACTCAATGGACCTCAAGCTGTTGCGCAGCTCATTGGTGGTCCAGTCCACTTCCTCCTTGGTGGCACCACCCGGGTCCTGTAATAACTCCGTCCATCTTTGATGGAGCCCTTGAGCATTGTTCACGGCCTTTTGAACCTCCCTGTGGAAAAGACAGTGATTTAGTAGTTAAAACATGTACTATAGTATAACTATGGTTTAGGACAGATATCGCAATACCTCTGTGTAATTCAATCTAGTTGTTATAACGGTCTATTAAAATTACCGTTTCTATTGAAACGATACAATACTTAACATGTTTAATGATAAACAATAAACACATTGATTTCGTGAAATGACAACAGCGAGAAAGATCGATAATATGGTTGCCATGGAAACACAATAACGATCTCGGTGAAACAGCTGTTCTGACTAGTGATGAACGACTCATTTGTCAAAAAGGTTTAAAAAAATGTTATAATCGTTAGTCGGAAAGGTTTATCACGATCACTTGATTTAATACGAAACCGATTCTTCTACATTCGCATATCTGAAAGTAAGTCTATCCTATTACAGCTCCCGGATATTTCAATTCAAACTATTAACTCACCCTTTCACCACAAAAAACGGATCTTCCATCGACATTTTTTATTTCTCAGATGAGGCGACCCTCGTGCGATAATATCATGCTCCTGATCGCCGCTGGTTTTGCTTTCCTCAGACAAAGGACTGCGCTTAGTTTGTTGTTTACATGTGGGTCGCAGCCCGGATCCGCTCAGCCGCCATTACTCGGCGGATTCACATCCGGGTCATAGAGCGTCTAGACACACGCGCACATGCTTCCCGGTAAACAGTGGGGGTTCTGTGGGAGTTGTTTGGTTTATTGCACAAAGCAATGTTTAATAACATCCCAGAAAATGTTGAAATGTGTATAACTGTCATTATAAGCACAAACCTACAGAAATTTTAAGATGTATTTATATTTTATAGTCAGAGCCTGCTTTGAAAATCTATTATATTACGTATTTTCATATTTATTAGCTGTTAAATGCAAGTGTACTTCAGCATTTTACGCAGTTGTTTTATTTAACATATGATACTTTCTGGACCTTGACAGAAACTACCATTATGTCTAGAAGGAGGCCTGGAAAGCATTCGTATGTCATCAAAAATATATTTTGCCTTCCGAAGAGGCCGAGAGTTCTTAAAACGTGTTGAACGTCATGTGGGTGAGTAAAAAAATGACTAAAACTAGATCTCTAAAGGTAGACCACGTTGAAACTAAATGGTAATAAAATGGTTTAAAATTTATTTAATTAAAAATATTTAAAAAACTATTATTTCTAACATGATGACAAATGCACAAATTGTAGATTACTTGTTTATTGAAATAACATTATTACAAATATAAAGCAGCAGGTATCAATGTTGCTATGCAGCACATCTGCCCTCTAAGCACTATGCTTCATTCATTATGCATCATAGCGTATCGCCTTCTCATTATTGACTATCTGAAGAAGTGCTGTGTTCACTGAGGGAGCCGTGTATGATGTAAACCAGCAAATCAACCGGAAACACTGACTTAGAAACTAAAGCTTTATAAATGAATTATCTCTGAGCCTGGACATTTATAGCATCAGCTGGCACTCGAGCGGCCTCTTATTAGGATGCAGTACATGCATATATACAATACAAGAAAATGTATAGGAAAAGAGAAGAAGAAAAAGATATGGTGCATACAATTCTCAGTGATCCTTTATTAATAGCAAATATTTGACGGTATTAAGCGGCCCTTTCATGTTTATCAAAGATCATTTCATAATCTGAAATTGAGTAAATCCGGTTTAAAGCTCAAAATAAAGCTATTAAAATGACCAGAACTGAAACTGTGCGCTAGCTGTGATCGTTTATATTTAGGTAAACAATCACCGAGAGTGCCTTACGTCATACACCGCGCTTCCTGTCAGATTTGTTTATGACCCACATCTTAATGCAGGCACACGCACGAACCAATGCACCAAGGATTATTCATAAAAAAATATATAACCATGTAGGCATCTTTATGTATAAGTATCCTCTTCAGCTGAACGTTAAATCTCCCACACTCTTTGTAATCGTAGTAGCTAACTGTTTCTTCAAACAAAACATTGCCCTTCCCCCCACTAACAGCTCCATTCACATTTGCCCAGACACCGCAATGGATTTGCACAATAGAGTCATGTGACACGACTGTAGCAGACAAACCATTACATCAGTCGAGGAAGTCGATGAAAAACATTAAAGGGGAAGTAACATTTATTTCTCTTGACGGTAAAACGAATTAAACCAGGTTATGCGGAAACTGTACTAATATTCAAACTAATACATTTTAAACATGCGATATTAAAAAAAGAAGCTTGAAATAACACAATAGACCTGATATGTAACTTGTTTGAGTTCATTTTAGATGCACGTTATACACAAATGTTCCTAATCCTTAATCAAAATAAAACGACATTTTCTATTTAGCTTGTTAACGTTACAAATCACCCAACACTGGGCATGAAGCGTAAAAACATTTTCCATGTTAGCTTATAAACAATTCTTTCCCTTTAAACAATTCTCCCACGTTAGTATTTAAATATGACTCATCGCCATGCCGCTTGTTGATTGGTCCTCGCGGGTTTGGCGGGGTGTGATTCACAACGGTGGCAGAACTCAACAAGAGCTGTGATTGGCTAGTGTAGTCGCTGACGCTGAAGTATAAATTCAAGTTAAAAATAGAAACGGTCTCATTCCTCCCTAGACTATTGTTGGTTGCAGTAGGGAACGCGTAAGGTTGTGAAATCTTGTTCTCTTACCCAATAACGCCGATTTTTATTCTTTTAAGGATAATGAGGAATTCGTATTTATTAACCGTCTCTAATTTTTAAGGCCAAAAGGTCAAAGTACAGGACGACTTTAATCTACATGATTTGTCTACAGAAAGGGAAAATATTTCTGTATTTGATCTAAGGCTTGGACGTTATTGACGAACGTCAATTAATTTACTGTAATTTTTTGGAAAGAATTCTGAGCGGAAACCAACCCTGGTCGGTCCGAAACGCCCGGCGAACTTTGTACTCCTAAATAGTGACCTTTACTGGATCAACCCAGCCATGGAATACAAAGTGGAAGCCCATCGGATTATGAGTATTTCCTTGGGGAAAATCTACAACTCTCGCGTTCAACGAGGTGGCATTAAACTGCACAAAAACCTCCTGGTTTCGCTGGTCCTTCGCAGCGCGCGCCAGGTTTATCTGAGCGACTACTACAGCGGCGCGTGTCTGAACGCCCAGAGCGAGCGCGAGGGAAAGGAATGGGATCTTATGGACTCCGAGCGGGATAAATTCCCGCCCGCCGCAGAGGAATGTGACCAGGCGGAGGACGCCAGACAAAACGACCAGCCACAGACGAACGAGCCGGTTGAAAAAGACCACGACGAGGAGGTTAAATCAGACGCAGAGCGTTGTACTTCCACTTCAGAAAAGCAGAGTCAAAACTCTTCATCGGACTTGGCTGATAACGTTTCATCTGAATCGTCAACGGTGTCTGATACTATCAAGCAAAACCAGAAGAGTCCCACGGACAGTACGAACGCGACGCTCGGGGAATCACGCCAACCGCAGAAAACGCACGTTTGTACAAACAGGAAAAGAAGCGCGGAAGAATCGTGCGACGACGCGCCTCAGAAAAGGACCAAAGTTAACGTTACTTCCTCAAACGTGAGCGACGACGAGGAAAGCGAGGAAATGGACACGAGCAACGTGTCTAACCTCATAACGATCTTTGGCTCCAGTTTTTCAGGACTTCTTAGCAAAGACGCCGCCAAACCCGAGACTGAGGCGGAGGATAGTGACTCTGGGTCGGGACAAATCTGTTGCGACCAAATGCTTAAAAACTTAAACCCGTGGAGTACAGCAATAGTGGCTTTCTGACTGTAAAAAGGCCATGTGTGGCGAACTGTACTGTAGTTTCTCATCCGGGTTGCCCGCGATGCATTCGTAACACGTGGTGAGGCGTGGGACTTCCCGGCCAGCACACTTCAGTGGTACTACAAGCTCAAGTTTGGCTTGTGAAGATGTCTGGGCATGAATGCTGGTGCTACTTAATGGGATTACAGCTTCTGACATCACTGCATAGGAATTGAAGTGTTAAACTCTCATTCAGACTCAGTTTAATAAGCCATGCAATGGAATGGTGGTATTGCAACATACGCAAAAGTGTTTCGGACTGATTTACACTTGACCACAGCAAACTTTAAGACGTATGCTACTGTTTTAGCGTCTTTGTTTTATAAAGACCTGTACATTTTGTAATATTGAGTGTGTGTACATATTGTTGCATTGAATCTATGTATTTTGGTATTTACTATCATGACAATTTACGTGGTGCTCACGTATTAAAACATTGTGAAATGACACCCGTTCTCTCTCCTTTGTGTTCACGAGTTGATAAAGTTTGTCTTTAAAGGAAGGCTTAATACCTAGGTATTTAAAGGTTTAATACCTATGACATCATTCATCTTCACCCAAAAGTACTGTGTAAAAGTGATCATGTAAAATTGACACCTTAAGGATATAACTCTTAAAGAGACAGTTCACCCAAAAATGAAAATCCTGTCATCATTTACTCGCCCTCTTGTCATTTCAAACCTGAATAACTTTCTTTTGCAAAAGAAGATATTTTGAAGAAAGTTGGTAACGAACAGCAGCGGCACCCATTCACTTCTATTGTATGGACACAAAACCAATGCAAGTGAATGGGTGCAGGTCAAAAACTTTCTTCAAAATATCTTATTTTGTGTTTTGCAGAAGAAAGAAATGATGTCAAAATGTTCATTTTTGGTTGAATTATCACTTTAAAGGCCTGCTAACCCCTTAAACTTACATTTGGTAAATTCAGTGTATCCAAATTGCTTCAGTCATTTGAAATCCGTAGCCTATGACTTTTAATAATTATCATGAATGACTGAAAAAGTCATGGGAATTCATTGATCAAGTGAAGACAGATCAAATATTCAAAACACACCTTTCAAACAGCTCAGCATTCTTCTACACAACTAAGTAACAATTCAGCCAGTCGAAAGTGATCCAACAAGTTTGCTAAGAACAAGAATTCTCAGGCCGATCAGCTGTTGTTTTACTGAAGCGCTTTATGGTCGTTTTACTGCATGCTGTAAAGAGAGCTATTGTGTCCCTCAAGCATGCATGGTATGCAGGGTTTAGTTACAGCGCAGACTGCAGTCTCTTCTCTCAGAGCTTTTCTCTGCTCCCGGACATTCAGCATGACATGACTTCTTAAAGTGAAGCCAGACATAATAGAGTCATTGACTTCAAAACCGTTCTCATGCACAGAGTATTTATTATGTTTAATAGTGAAGCGATTCATAGTGCAGAATAATGAAAATCATGAGCTTATGCTACAAAAAGTTTAGTTTTGTGTGACTCGTGTTTGTAAAATGTATAGCTTTAGAGTCATAAGAATGAGTCTTGTAATATGCACTGAAAATGTTATGATGGATACCTTCAAAATGTGTTCACTTGGCAGTCAATGAAAGGAAACCAACTAGGTTACATCAGTGAAAAATTAAGAAATCTAATTCCAAAAATATTAAAATCTAATAGAAAAAAATATATATGCTCAGCTCTGAAATATTAATGTCACAGGAGGTCATTGTTTAAAAAAACTGTAGGAACTAGGGAAGTAGCTTCTATGGGTCAGATTCTTAAGGGATAGCTCCTTAAGGGAAAAACTACACATTCACTCCACATTGTCAATAAATGTATATAAATAAATGTTATTTTTTCCCCAAAGCTGATTATAGCTGCAGCAGGACCATCTCCATGCCCGGTGCGGCCACATTTTTCGCACAAACATGGGCATCTATTGATAGACTCATTCCCCCGAGAAACACCAGATGACATGACTAAAGCTGCTCGTATGTAAAATGTGGGTCACTGAAATCCCGGCCGTGGCGAGTCAGCTGACCGCATCGGAGCCGTAGAGGACACAGCCTGATGTTTGATTCCAAGTTGCTCTGGACTTTTGATCAAATTTTACAGTTCCTGAAAGCAAACCCTGAGAGAATATCATCATTCAGAACATGCTGGAATACCTACAAATGTTTTTTATATAATACACCACCAATCTGCATGTGATGCAACGGCACTCTACTGCAATTGCGTGCTTGGATGCAGTTAAACACATACAGCTGTTCTCTCTTGACTGGCCTCTCTCTGCATTCCTGTGTCCTGGAAGGAAGGGGGTGGGAGGAATAGCAAAGTTGTGAAAACGTTTCCTGTAGTAGAAGAACATTTTTGGAGGCCTTTATAGTATTCCGCTCTATAGATATGACTCAAATTCCAGTGATGCTCGCTTTGACCTAAAAGTGAACGAAGAATGCGCTTTAAAGGTAAAAGGTCACTGTTTAAGTTCTCAAAGTGATTTATTGGGTTTTAAGAGCCATGTGGTGTCTTCGTGTAACGTGGTCAGTCCAACCCCTTTACCAAAGAGCGGGCGGAAAGATGCCTGAACAAAACACCAGTCTGGATACAAGTAGAGACAAGATCAACCCTGGCAGTCCTTTTGTTCTCCACAAACAGAAAGTCACGAAAACTTTCTGCCTCTCTTTCAACAAGGCGGATATCGCTGACACATCAAATGTGACCTATGAAGCAGTTTGTCAATGATCTAATCAATGTTTACAACGTATTGAACCTTTGCTGAGGCTTTGAAGAGTAGGTGTTACTTATTCACCTAGTATTTGGGGTAAACACCAAAAGTCACTATATGATTCATACAGAAATTGCTTCATACACTCAATGTGTAAGTCTTAAGTAAACACACAAGTTTACAAGTTGAGAAGAAATCGAATGCCACACAAACGCACCGATATGCGAACTCTCGCATATTCACGTCACGGCTTAAAGGAGTCATTCTCCGTTCAAATCAGCATTACCGAACCTACTCAGAAGGCTTGAAAACGCAAAACAAGCCATCTGCCAAAAGATCAGATGGTGCTTCCTGATGCAAGTCGCTCGCTCTTGGAAAATAAACACCAAAATAAATCTTTACCAGTCGCTTATTTGTTTATACAGACATCTGATCTGGGAATGGCAAAATACGGCACAGCGTCACGGATTATGTTGTTCACGAGAGCTTGTAAAGTAAACAAGAGTAACTTCGGCCATACCGAGCAATAAAAGTAAACAGGGAACCGAAATTTATAACCGCAAAGCAGTTAGAAGGTTGCGACTTCTTTACAATGACTTGGCGTCCCTCCCCCCACGGCAGAATCACAAAAGCGAATCGTCAGCGGTCTTTTAAGGGAACAGAGAGAAAAGGGCCCTCGCAGTGGCCCTGCCATTCATCCCGCTTGACCCCTGCTGGAGCCCAGACAAACTGAAGTCTTTGTTTATCTTGGGAAACTGGCAGAGAACAGGAGCGGAGGGGTCCGGGGAAGGAGATGGAGGATGGGGGGGGTCAAAGAGAAAAGGGATTGTGTCGGGGGAGGGGTATCCTGGGAAAAATGCCAGCATGGAATCAGTGACAGGGCCGGGCTTCCTGTAACAGGAGCAGCCTGGGATGGCAAAGGAAGAGGTGGGGGTGCGGTTGTAGTTTGGAGAGACGGGAGGGACGGTCCAACTTTTAGGACCAAATCTCTCAGAGAATACAAATCACACACAGGCACTACATGAAGTGAATGTTACGTTGACATGTGTTTCCCATTGGGCGTGGGGTCTTGTTTAATTATGGTTAAAACAGACACTGATGGCTGAAAGATTTATAGACTTGATTTACAAAATGATGAAGTGTTCTTGTAGGTCAATTGGTAGAGCATTGGGTGTAGCACAGAAGTCATGGGTTTGAATCCCAAAAAGCACACAAACTGATAAACTCTATAGCCTGAATGCATCAGTCATTTTGGATAAAAACAGAAGTTAAATGTATATAAATGATGTCAAACGTATTTTGGATTATTCAGCATTTTCATTATATGAAACATGCCCCATAAGTTTCTTGTGTGATTGTTGAATGTTTAAGTGTCATAAACGCTACAAGCCGGGGCATGTCGAGAGCAAAGGAAGCTTGGGGCAATTAGGGCAGACAGATGGTCGCTGTGAGAAAGCAGGCTGGTGTACCTTTCTCGTGTTTTGTTGTTGCAGAGGGTCATATGTTCGTACAGGAGTTGTGCTATTGATAGATGTGAGAACAGGGAGAAATTCGGTCTCAGTCAGGTAGTGAGAATGTTTGCTCTTTAGACGTCAACACACACACATGTTGAGTTTTCATGTTTTTCAGAGGCTTTTATAAAGTACAAACTGTATATCTTATCTCTTAACCCATAAACACAACCCTTATATGAAACTTTCTTTAGTGGACCACAAAAAAAGAAATTTTGAGAAATGTCTCTGTGGTTTTGTCTCCATACAATAATGTTTGGTTACCAACATTCTTCAAAATATCTTCTTTTGTGTTGTGCAGAAGAAATAAAGTCACACAGGTAAGGAATGACATCAGGGTCAGTAAATGATGACAGAATTTTTATTTTTAGGTGAACTATCCATTTACATAAATCGTGCCAGTTTGTTAAATTGCTTCAAAGCTTCTATCCCCTTGTAGTAAAAAAAGAGGAAGTATATCAAATTTGACATGCCCAAAAGTACCTGCGTCCAACACATGGTCTGTTTTAAGGAAGTAAACCAGTGTGGAAGTCAAAGTTCACTTTTGAGGCTGGGGGAAAGTTTCAGAGTTTGTAGGAGTTTTTGTTTGCTCACCCTGACTCACCCATACACAAAAGTCCACTAACCACCACACATTTACCCTTATGAGGCAGCATATTTTGTTTTTAAACAGTGACTGAATCACACAACACTAGATATTTTTCCCTTGAAAGTATATCATAAACATTTCTCCATGGGAACATTGCGTACAATGTGACGAAAGAGAAGAGTCCAAACGGGTCCAAAAATCAAGGTCAAGATCATGATTTTTGGTTTTAGACGCAAGCGTGAGTGTTTTTTTTGTGGCAATGTTTCCAGGGAGACAAAACAAGCTTCGCGCCGGAGAGTCAAAGTGGCTTAGTAACCATCAGCAGCTGTCACAACAATAAACACGAGTGATCTCAGTTACACACAACACATAGTTTTACAGTAACAGTATGTTGATATGACGTGGAAAATAAAAACAACATTCCTGTCTAAATATTTAATGAACACAAAATCGGACAAATCCACGGTTGGAAGGTCGCCATTTTTTAAATGTGGAGATTAAACAAACGGCTTTGGGGCAATAATGACTTTATTAAGTCTTAAACGTAAGCTATCCAATGCGCTTTGTACACAAAGGAAACATTGTGCCACGGCTCTTAGCAACAATACAGGAAAGTGATACAGGAAAGTCAAGGCACTGAGAAGCTCCACCTATAAGACTAATGCCATATTGAACCAGTGGATATGAAAGAACACTCTCTCTCTCTCTCTCTCTCTCTCTCTCTCTCTCTCTCTCTCTCTCTCCTGCCAAAGAAGGAAATCCAAAACTTTAACAGTTTTTGTTTCTAACTTTGTTACTGTATTTGCTTGTAGCTTAGAAACAGTGAAAAGGTGTTTTTAAGGACAATCTGTGTGTTTCCCACTTAAAGTAATAGTTCACCCAAAAATGAAATTTACTCATCCTTGTGTCATTTCAAACCTGTATGACTTTCTTTCATCTGCAGATTACAAAAGATGATATTTTGAAGAATGCAACGGTGATACCCATTCACTTCTATTGTATGGACACAAAACCAATGCAAGTCAATGGGTAAGTAAATGATGACAGGATTTTCATTTTTGAGTGAACTATCCCTTCAAAAACCAAACATTTCCGAAAGAAAATGTTTATTTGTCCTAAAAATTGCCAATAACCTGTGCAAAAATGTAACCGCCACAATGCTACATTATTCGATTTTGGCTCAAATATTCATTTAATACAGTACGCTTTATCTTCTCTTTCTCTCCTGTCATAGGCTGAAATGTTCTTATCTCCCTCAACACCTGCCAACAGCGAGCGCCACCCTTTTAACTACCCCATCCAAACTGTCGAAGTGATAACGTCCATTTCTATATGTGTGTACGAACACGTGTGTAAATGACACTGCCGGGCCAACGCAGGACACTGAACTCCATGCCAACATTACCGCTAAGTCGACTTTAACCCTTATTAAACTTGTTTCCCACAGGTCCTGGCAGTCCGGCGGATCACCGTGCACTGACGTGATCCCGTTCATTAGTTAACTGCTCCAGTGACCTGCTGGAGACAGACAGATTACGGCAATGCGCTTGCTGCGATTTCTAGCTACATGCCAAGTCAACAGATGCCTAAGGAGACTAGAGGATTTCACAGGCAAGAGTCTGAGTCGTCCAGAAAGAGCTCGGATGATGGTTGATCACAATGAGGAAATCCTGGGCCACCCACTGTGGCAAATAGGAAGGTAGTGTTTTAAAATAGAGATCGTGTCGATCCAGGAACAAAGAGTACAGTTGTAAGGAAGGGGTACTGAGTGATCGGGTTTCCATTGGACTTTTTTTTTACTTTGACAAAAATGAACTTTTAGAAGATTTACAGTCTCTGGAAAATGGATTACAAATACTGATGACTCATCTTGCACTACACAGATTTTTGTCTAATTAGATGCTCCCAATTCCTAACTCCACTGTCTAGTGAAACTAAAGCATATTTGTTATTTAAAACTCCTTGCTATGTCCGGCCTAAACCTTTGTTTACTATTGTAATAAAATGTTTTCGGACATGATTCCAAAGGCGTTCTCAGGTACTACGTAAACACAGCCTTATTTGACTATGAAATATGAAATACAATAACATAGTATTACCATCTGACACATACGGTAAAAGCACTGTACGTTTGGTAAAGGCATGCAGTAGCGCTATGACTAATAAGTATGTTTTCAAAAAGGACTGAGAGTGTGTGTATAGAGGACAAATTGGGCTATATAAGGGCAGATACCTTTTGTGTGTGTGTGTGTGTGTGTGTGTAGAGCGGAAACAAAGGGTGGTGGAGTGGGGGATATCAGAGCAGAAGGAGATATTTGGAAGGAATGGGTGGTGGGGGGGTGGAGGTATTGGTGGTGGCAGATGCTGTCCCAGCAAGACTTTAGTGAATCTGTAGTGGGGGCTGTTATTGGGGGGAGGGCTCGCCGGCCTTGTTTGACATCAGCTGCAAATCTGGCCCACGTGCGTATTCGTTTGTTTGTTTGTGGACGCATTCCACGCGCATGTGCGAAAGAGTGTTGGAAACGCATGTTTTTGTTGGCGTCTGCGGGGTGGAGGCGGGGTGGAGGAGGGGTGGTGCTACTGTACGCACTACAAACATCCTTGGGTGCTTGGGTGTCAGTTTTAATACGTGTAACTAATACAGACTGTGTGCGCGCGACATAGATAGACAGACAGATGGAAATAAACAGCTAGATGGAAATAAATATCTAGATACATGCAATGCTACAATACAACACCAATATTTATCTAATATAGTAGAATTGCCTTAACGTGGAATCATGTCTTTGATTCCTTAAAAAACTGCCAGGTAGTCGGTTCACTAGGTCTGGTAGAGTTTTCATGTCTGTTCAGCGGGTATAAAGGTAGCTTTACGTGGCTCGACTCTGTGTCTTTGTACTGGTGCTTCTACCATCACGTCTGTGTGTAATCATGCACTTCCTGTGAACACTGCCGGCCATTCATCATCCAAACACACACACACACACACACACACACACACACACACACACAGAGCTCTGTTTTCTCATTGCTGGCCACTTACACATATCCACCGGTATGAACAGACTGATAATAGTTCAATGGATAGATGGATAGATAGATAGATGGATAGATGGATAGATAGATAGATAGATAGATAGATAGATAGATCGATCGATCGTGTGTACTACATACATACAACGCTGCCTTCAATCTAAGCTAAAATGAGGCATCTTTAAAGACAGCACTACATTTTCTCCTTCACCCCTCCTGTCTGTTTGCGCCTAAGTCCTGAGCAGCCAGGACACTCTGTCCTACATTATTACCCTTGAAATTACATAAGCAGTAGATAAATGGGGCAATGTTTGGAGAGGAGTGACACAAAACCTCTGCGAGCCGCCCACTGTCCAGTGAGATAAACAGCTGAGCGTGTTTATTTTGCTTCATTCATATCTGTCTGTGTGCGTGGAGCCGTCGGCCCTGTACGGCATTTGCTATTTTGGTGAACAGAGAAAAAAAAACAGCACTTGGATGTTACAGCAAGGATGTTAATGTCACTGGCATGCGTCACTACCGTGTCGCTTTGGTTTCTAGCCGTGGGCATAACAGCAATCGGTATCACAGAATTACACACCTTTATAACCAATGGATCTGTCCCAGGCATACAAACACAATCTTAACTTACTATAAACACAGATTACATAATAGTTTCCCTTCCACTATCAACTATCAGTAAAACATACACGGGTTATATCTGTAATCTAACGTCAAAACAATCGCCACTCCCCCAAGAACCTTGCGGCTCTTTGAGAGGGAAAGGACAGATTTGTTGACAAAAATGATGTGGAGCCTATCAAAGCCCAAGGCAAAGGCGTGTGCTACACATCACGCTCCAAACCGGTCGAACGGGTACAAAGCGCACAACAACACAAAACTAAACAATCGTCCGAGGTGAGCTCATTTTACGGTCATGCGGTGTGACCTGTTCCCTGGGCGCCGCCCATATTTTCCCGCAACTTGAGACGGCATGTGATGAAGTGACGAAGTTATTTAGGTCCCACAAGTATCGCTACTTTCCTCAAACATTCCCACATTACCTGTTTTTCATGCACTGCTTGAACTATGGAAGCTACGTTAAGTTTAAAATCAACTTAATTTTTTTTATTTTGAGACGTGATATTTAATAAACTACCTACGTTTGGTCCGCTAATAACATAAGCAAAACATGTTCAGATGAATTGCAGTATCAGAGTTGAATTTAATGTGAATCTGTTTAAATTGATAGTGTCACCTTAATTACAACAAACTTACAATCGAACTTGTTGTTTCGCTAATAACGTTAGCAAAACATGTTCAGGGGCGTTGCAGTATCAGAGGTTAAGAGTATTAATTCATTATTAAAAATGATTATTATTATAAATATTTAAATAAATTATAATATTTTATTTCTATCAGTTGTATTAACTGCATATGTGCCTTGTTAATTTGATAATGTCATCTTATGTCCTCTGTATTGTTCTGTGTCGATTCAAAAAAACGATCCAGATCATGTTTTTTTAGCAACCTGTAGTTTAACTTTGTAAAGGAAACCTTGAGTTTAGTTTAACAACTTTTGTTTTGAAGTCTTCCCAACATTGTAGTACAGTTGGTAAACTCGGGTGTGGGGTCATTGTATCTCTGCGGTCTTTTGGAGATATTTAGCTGACAAGAACACCACATGCTCCCAGGGGGTGGAAGGGAAGGCAGTCGTCAGGCTGCATATAAACAACAAGGGTAGCGAGGCGGGCCGACGCGTTACTGTGTTTGTAGTCGTGCAAAGGGAAAGTGGCATTAGCAACCCAAACAGTGTAATCGCTCCGGGTGCTCCAGGCAGCGTGCGTTATTATTTCAATTACACAGAGGGTTAGTAGCGAGCCCTGAGGTACGCCAGACATTACCCCGCCGACTGCTCGACATCTCTGAGGGAAAACTACAGGAATGAGCTGATAGATTCATCCCGGGAGAAAGGAACGAAGACTCCGTGGAAAAGCGAATCAGAAACGTGTGAAATTTACGTCAATTAGCCACAGCTGGATGCCCTCGTATTACATCCATGTGATGGTTTAAAGTCTCGGATAGCTTGTTCAGGGACAACCAAACTATAACTATTTGCTGCAAAACCCCCTCAAGGAGTCAAATGGTAAACCCATAGACAAAAGGGTCTATCTCACAACACCTCCCCCAAATCAGGACCCCCATCCTGGGAAATGTGACGGGGGTCACGGAAGTGGGGAAAGGCGTTCAGGGTGGGGGCAGGGGGTGCGTCGATGCGCGTGAGGTAAACGCATTCCTGTCGGAGGTTCTTCAACAACCCCCACTCCCCACGTAGCCTCTCTTTTCTCCCCTTTATGTCACACACCTCCTCCGTCACGACACAATACACAAACAGCATGGCCCCCGCCCCACCTCCTCCTCGGTTTTATACTTTCAACAGCTTTTCCCAACCCCCACGTACACCCCGGGGGCAAAGGGGGCCAACCTCCTGCCAGCAAGCTGCCTTATTGTTTAAAGCCAGTCTCTTTTGCGACAAGGATGAAACACATACGATATTTAATCTCTTTACACCTAGTCCTGCCCAGAACGCTTTGTCGGGATATGAGAACTCGCAGACTAAACAGTGTGTGCAGACACACCTCTGGTGTAGCTCAAATGTCAGGAATCAGAAATGGGACATTTGGGAATGATGGATACTTCTATATGAAGTAGCATTCCGTGTGTATATTTTATCCCATGACCTTGGCGTTGTTCACTCCATGCTTTACTAATTGAGCTAAATGAACGTAAAACAAATGCTTACCTGTTAGCGCTACTTAACAATTGATGTATTGCTAAATGCATTGTTTACGCAGTCTGTATTAATAACGTAATGATTTACAGAAAAAAACGTCACAAATGGTAAGGAAATGCATGTACAGTCACAAGATCTCGCTTTTGTTCCTCTTGATAGTGACCGGCACGATATCTAACATGATCCACATTAGCATGTCTGCCACGTAAGACACGTCGCCACTAACGTGTGTATGCGTGCGTCCAAAAACAATCCCCTCCAGGCTAAGTACATGGCGGTCAAAACTGCATTACTTCAAATCTATCTCTCCCCAGATAGACCCCCCTACCAGACAGTCCCTTAATTTGGCCACGACCAGGAGCCCAAGGACCCCCTGGAGGTCAAGGTTCAACACCTGAGATGCACGCACGCTCTCGATTCTATCACGCCTCCAACCAAAGAATAATCAGGGTCTGTCTGGGTGCGAGCATGTTAATACGGCAGATCATTTCTGAACGTAAAGCAATGTGACACATCCGCCCCCAACCTCGCGTCGTAAATAGCCTCGATTCCACGCGCCCAGAAAACGCATCAGGATGTGCGGTGATAAAAAAAGAGATTGGATAAAAGAACGCGGCGACTGGTGATTCAGAGCTTGACGTGGAAAGGTGAAGTGCACGTTTGTGAGGTAATGATGCCCGGTTAGACTGCAGCGCCCCCTCTGCATCAAATTTAGCGTGGGCTGTGTATTTATAGAGCCGAGAAACGCAGACCGAGCCGCCCGCTGTGCTGATGGATGAATCATTCTCTCAACCTGCAGAGATAAGAGCCAAAGAGAAAGAGAGAGAGATACAGTAGCACACATCTGTAGCTGTGACACGCTCTCGCTTGTGATCTCATCATTATTTTTCCTTCTCCGACACCCACAGTAATACTCCATCATGAGCCACGATATGTGGAGTATGTTCGGTGTGTTTATTTTGCGATGAGAATTTTCTGCATTTCACGTGTTTTACCACAGATTTGGACATGCACCGTATTTTTTATGATTTCTAGATCTGTATATGGTAATATCGACATTACCATAGTATCGCCGTAGTACATTTACACCCACGAATCGGACACCCTCCACTTTTTTGCCCACCAAGGCCCACAGAAACACTCCGCACACTGACCCCATTCATGTCTGTTTATACATGACCTAATCTCTTCTCTCTCTATGCTGCAACCAATACTGTGTCACCAGCTCAGCTGAGGTTTACTGTACCACAGTTTACACTAGCCACATCAAAGTTTACATACACATGAAACGAATTATGACAGCGCTGCGTACCGAGCAACATGGCAGCCGCCCCTTGCCGCACAAACCTTTGGAGATACAAAGAAACACTGTTGGAAATACTGAATGAATTATTCATTATATAACGGATCTTTAGCTGAGGTTTGTTTTGCCACGCAAGAACAAACACACCAAGATCATCGGTCGAACCAATATTGAATACTAAAGTATTTAAATTATTTAGCTTGTATGCAGGTCTGTAATGTTTTACAATACTAGTTTCTTCATAATCCTACACGTGGGTTGTGGAAGACAAATGTGCCAGGAAGGGGGGGTGGCATGACATGACCTGGTTTGAGTATAAAGAATGTCTTCTCTGTTGAAAGCAACTTTCCATAAAGCTCCCTCTCTTCTGAAGGCAAACTGCATGACCTTATACGGACTGAATACCTTATACAGACCTGAAAACCAAGAATAGAAAAGATTAGCAAACGGCTCCATCTAGAGGACATTAGAGGCACCTGCAAAACGGGCAAAATACATTATGGACCAAGAGCACATCATACACCTATTTACGTCCAATATTTGTACATTAGATTTAATTAGACTAAAAACCAGCCACGATTAAAAATTCAGCTGAACTTGATCTTTTAGGTAGCCTATTGATGCTATATTTTATATTCTTTAGTTTTACAGTCTAAATTTTACAATAATTGACATTACGTGCCATTTCTGCTCTTTTTTACATTATATATTGCAATATGCAATCTTTGGGCATTGTGTTATTGCAATCTTTGATTTAGCTTGCGCTGTGTTTTCGTCTTTGGCTCCACCTAGCGGCCATTACTAAGAACCTCTAGTGCAGAAGAAGCTACGTTGTTTATTGTATATGGCCATATTTGAGAAAGATTTAGTTAGTCTGAATGAATGTACAAAACTACAGGTATACTGTACTGTTTCTATTATCTTAAAGAGATAATATTATCTTATTTTTGTTGATTCTTTCTTCTGTGAAACACGAAGATATTTTGAGAAATGTGGTTTTGTGTCCATACAATGGAAGTCAATGAATGTCAATGATGTTTAGTTACCAACGTTCTTCAAAATATCTTCTTTTGTGTTGTGCCAAAGAAAGAAAATATTATGTGTGATCTATAAGCTTTAAACGTGCTTCTGGGCACCTGAGAGATCTTAAGGGGGTTGGAGACCTCAAACACCCACTAAAATGCCCTTGGAACTAGAAAAAAAGGTTTTGTTGCACATGTCACATGGTTTGATATCGTTAAGTAATCCTATAAAATGTATGTGTAGTTTAGGCTTATATGCTTTAACGAGTGCAATATGGATTTCTCTTTTAAACCTCTAGGGGGCGGCGTAACACTGAGAACTTCGGATGGGACTCATCTTCTGCCTCTGCTTTTTGCTTTTCAAACACTCATGCTTCCTTGTCCTTTAATTCTTAATTTATCATAAAAAGTAAAATACTAAAGTACAACAGGTAGCCTATGATACAAACTATTGCAATTAAACAGCCTATATGTGATCAGTAAATATATAAAGAGTTCAAATGCAAAACCCTCTAAAAGCCACCTCCGTCAAAAATGAGATCATGATGTTGAGTGAATGCTCTCCTCCACACATATATAGGCTATACGTTACTTAAATAATTTTGCTTTGAAATATACACACTTTGCCCGGTCTGAAATATCTGGTATTGCTGAAAGTAAATGGAGAAGCCTGACAAACGTCGTTTGAAGCTACACATCTTTCACTATTGTGTTTTAAATAGGCTTGTAAGATCTAAGCTTATATAACTATGTAAATGTTATAATAATATAATGTAACTGACCAAAAGTTAATACACATGTCCGTTCTAACACAATAAAAGTATAAAGATAGGCCTATGCATGTTGCGATCAAGCACCCATTACTCTCCACTTACCGTCACGGCGCGCGCAGGAAGTTGGTCGTGACATCAGGGGGGGGTTTGGGCAGCGAGACTCGTGACAGGTAGTAAAGCCTTCATCGCTTTTAACACATCACAGATCTAGAAAAAACACGTGTGGAATGGACCAAGCCTTTTCCTGTTTATAGGAAAGACAGTAAAAATGGGCTAGACACGAATCACATTTAAACAGTTATGATCAAGTTTGTGGAGAATTTACCTCAATGTTTGTTTACTCAAGTCTATATCTTGAACATTCAATGTTCTTGGATTTCTTGAATATGCGAGTACATTGAGCTGAGAAACCATTACAGATGGGTTTAATGGTTATTATTGGTTTTAAGTTCTAATGGTGGGATACCTGGCGAATTTCGATTTGGGTTTTAATATTAAACAGCTGATGCGTCATAATGGTCTTCGTAATGGAACCATTAGAATGTCTATTGTTTTTCTCCAGTAGGGATGGGGTGACAAAGATAGGAGTGGGGTGTCATAGTAAGAACCTGTCGTGGTTTTACTGTCTGCCAAAGCAGCAGCAGTACAGCCAGCGGCTCTCATCCCTGTCTGATGGATGAACCCGGGGTCGTCAGCTCGCTGATACGGTCTTATCGCGACGAGCAAGGTGGTCCTTTGAGGTTTACACCAAATTCTGGCGAGTCTCGCAGGGCATCCTTCCGAAATCGCTCAAAATCCGTGGCAATGAACTAACAAAGGCTCGAGATCAAAGGCTCTCAGATGGTGCTGCTGATTTCCCGCATATTTATTCTGCTTGTATTTCAGACATTCATTCATGGAGATGTATTAGCGGGGAGCAGTGTCTACCTGAGACCGCTGTCGACTGTTGACAATTACTCTGTTGGACTAAATGTATTGACGACGTGATGATGATGTGCTTAATATTATCTTCATCACCATCACTGCCTTCAATCCACTCAAACGATTTTCACATGAGAAAACATGATTGACAGAATTGTTATTGAATGAATGTAATGTAGCCTATTACATTTCCTATTATCACAGAAATGTCTTGACTTAAATTGCATTCATTTGCATTTGGGCTACGGAACAAAAAAAAGAAAAACATATATAATATAAAGATTAATAGCCTATATTATGTGTGTGTGTGTGTGTGTGTGTGTGTGTGTGTGTCCCTGGACAACAAAACCAATTTTTTAAAATAGAGATTTTTACATTATAAATAGGCTTTACATTGGTGTATGGTATTGTATAGGACAATATTTGGCCGAGATACAACTATTTGAAAATCAGGATTCTGAGGGAAAAACAGTTAAAAGTTGTCCAAATGAAGTTCTTAGCATTTTTACTCACAAAAATAAAGTTTTGATTAACGGTAGGAAATTTACAAAATATCTTCATGGAATATGATCTTTAGCTACTTCATATCCTAATGATTTTTTAGAAGGAAAATCGATCATTTTGACCCATACAAATGTTCCCGTGCTTGTAAATCACTGTCTCATAAAAAAAACCTCTTTCTACCTCTCTTTCCCTTTTCTAATGTTCTCTATATACTTGCTTATACTATCTTGAAGTTGTATCTGAAACTTTGTATCACTAGCACTTCTCGTGAATATTGCTTATTTAGACGAATCGCTTGCTGTTTTCCACAATTGTAAGTCGCTTTGGATAAAAGCGTCTGCCAAATGAATAAATGTAAATGTAAATGTACTTAAGTTTAAGTACACACACACACACACACACACACACACACACACACACACACACACACACACACACACACACACACACACACACACACACACACACACACACACACACACACACACACACACACACACACACACACACACACACACACACACCAGTAGTTGTGCCTATAGGCTAGGCCTATATATATTTTAATCTGCATGGAAAAAGATCATCATCATTATTATTATTATTATTATTATGCCTATTATTATTATTATTATTTATATAGGTGTGTGTGTGAATGTAAATGTATATTATTGCAGACAATTCTATATATATGGTCACCCATACATCAAGAATCATAAACGAATACGTCATATTCATTTATCTTGAGAATAGTTTTTCAACCTTACGTGCAACCTAAAAACATAAAATAGCCTAAATATTAAGATCAAGAGAAGTCGAAATAAATTTGCATAATGTCCCCTAATTTTCATAAAAATAATGCATTGACCAGAAATAAACTAGAATTTTCAATTTCTGACCTTTATAATCTCCTCTATAAACCCTACCTGTTAATCACAGTCAAGGTAACGTCCATCATTTCCGGTTTAATCTGCGCTGAAATATGTCAAAACAAACGGTCACTAATAGCACTTTTCAAGCGTACATCCCCAGCCAATATCAGTAAAGCCGTGTTACTTCTGGCCGCATAATTAATTTCTGATTGAGCCCTGTAGCGCTTCAACAACACGAGCAACATGACGCATTTCGCCGTCTTTCCTCCTCAATCTGCTGAGTTATTTCTTATGCATATCCATTCACAATATAAGTCTATATTTTTCGCTTCGCATTTGCCCTCGATAAAAAGCAAAATAATAATGAATCATTTCATAAATAATGGGTTTAGGGGCTTATCGACCGCGAAGTGGCCGCCACTGCGCTCTTATCTCGCCTGGCCACATTGCACCCGTGTTCCGCTCCCCATACTAAGAGGCGCGCGCTGGACGTGATGTGGAATTATATAGACCTCACTTCCAGTTCCACACAGCACTCCAGTGCATCTAAAACCTCAGACATGGATGACCCTCCACAAAATGGCTTCATGCACACACTAACATCCACCGCCGCCCGACGACGGTAAGAGTCGAATATAGTCGTTTCTGCGCTCATTTATTAATAACGCGCATCATAATTCGGTTTAATAAGGAGACGAGACGATTCATAAAGGGTCAGTTATGAATTATACATATTTTGTTTCGTTGTTTTTGGTTCAGGAGCACATAGGCCCTTGAGCCCGCAGAAAGCAGGTATCGATTTGGCATTTGTTTTATAATTAAAGGACGTTTTAGACACGATCTGTTTTATCTAAGGTTGGGAAATTCGATTCATTTCGATTCGATTTTCCACAAAAGGATATTGGCTGCTCGTTTCTTCTTTTCCGTTTTACGACTTTTAAGTGGTGCTTGAAATAATAGCCAGCGTAACTCCTCCAATAGAATGAATCATTCTAATATGGCATTTATAAAACGAAATTTTAAGATTTGGGGGTGCTTATATGTTTCTAAACATGTTAATGTTGTTGCATACATTTGTTTTGCAAGTTAGCTGACCGTTATGTGTCGATTGTTATTGAGCAAATAATCCAAATACACACATTTAGCCAATTATCGCTTATTAATCGTGCTTTCGTTGATGTTGTTTACACGAACAAAAACAGCACAAACATTATTTTGATAATTATTAGGAACGCTATTAGAAACTGAAACCACATTATAGCCTACTTCTTTTCACGAAATGCCATAATAGCATTACAAGCAGCCAATAGGCCTAATATAATACTTTTCAAAATATTTATAAAAATAAATACAATAAAGTGCAATTATAAACAAATTAATATTTGCCTCAATTAATATTTAAATAGTCCCAGTTAAAATAAACAAATAGACAAACAATAATGATATCGAAGTATTTACAATAAAACTTCATCACCACATATAATGTTATTCTAACAATAACAATTCATAATAATAATAAATAACGCAAACATATTAATGGATATAGGCTATTAATGTGGGAATGTGTTATTAAATACGACCCTGTAATAATTATGCGGTTCAGATTATATTCTGTTATAAACGCAGAACAATGTTGGCAGAAGATAAGCTCTTTCTCGACTAAGACACCGGTATGACGCGCTTATCTCCAGATACCACGAGCTGAATGTTGATATGATAGACCAAGGTCAGGCGAAAGAAACAGAAACGGGCCTATACTTGCAAAAAACTTGAGAGTTTTGGAAGCAATTTAGATGCAAAACTCGTTGATGTTGAATCGGATGGTCTGTGCGTATTTTAGATGGAAGGGTAATGTTTTATACTCTGTTGTGCTTTATAGTTTGACACATAGGCCTAAACATGTCATGTATTGATTTAATTGCATCAGTAAATTATTAAAATGTACAATATTTGTGGAAGATCCATATATATATATATAATACGCATTACGCATGATAGGCCTGTATGATGACTTTGCATGGATACATTAGTTATTATACGAGACACATCACACACCAGGGCTGCATAACTGTACTGTCAGTGTTTCCAGTCACGCGAGCGCGAGCACGAGCACAGGACCGACAGGAAGCACGTAATAACGTTGGTGCATTTTCACTATAACCATGAAAATCATTGTGCGTAAAAGCTGGGTTTCTTTTACAGGTGACCTCTAAGGGCAATCGAACAGGACTTTATTTGCTGGGTTTTACAATTTCCACTGGATTGTACCTATAGGCCTATACTTTTTTGGAAAACTGTTGTTTTTGATTCGCTCTCAACCATGATGGAAAAACTGAAATCCGAGAAATTTCCGCTTAGCCCGAGCACGGAGGACCGTGCTTCTCCCCCACGCGACACTACCACGACTTCCTCTCCAGGTTTGGCACCCGTGGAGGAGGGAGATGCATGCGGGAAACAGGAAGGCACGACGCAGGAGAAAGGAGAGCATCACCTCCCCGAGGAGCGATGCAACGGGACTCTCATCCTTAATGGTGTTGCCAAGGAAACGGCATACCACGCCACCGAGCTAAAAAAGGAAGTGCCGGTGATCGAGCTGTCCAGGAGAGGAGGGACTGCTGATATAAAAGACAGGGAGCTCAAGGCAGACAGCAGCCACAAGGTGCAAACCACAGAGCTGTGCAGACCACCGATTCCACTGCCGCTGCCACCCAGGGACCCGCTGAGCGAAACTCGAATGGTGCAGTTGAGTCCACCCGCTTTCCCTCTCCCGGCCCGAGCGATGCTCTACAGCAACATGGCGCAACCGCTCGCCACTATTAACAGGTGACATTGAATTTTGTGATTTGTATGATTTTTTTAGCCCCTGACAAATTATTTTACTGACAAATTTTTTCAACAAGGATTACGCATGCTTCCAAATACGCACTGAAAACGTATATATAAAAGATCAAGTAAAATGTTATAAATAAGAAATGGTTTTTCATTGGGAACGTACTGGAATATTGTGCACGAGAATCTTAGCATATTTGTCGTTTTGACACTGTATGCATTACAGATTTATGTGATAAAAACAAAATAAGTATAGTCTGCTTTAATTACAATTACCGGTTTATTAAAATAGGTAGGCTACTCATATTTCTGAAAGTTTGTAATTTATAGGAGACTTGTAAAAGATAAAAAAGTAATTTAAATTATGTATCACATTAAATAATACTTAATTGTTATGCACCTCTTTACGTTCACTTTTACTATTTTAGATTCAATTTGTGTTTTAATTTATATTCTCTCTTTATTCCTGTGTAATTATTACGCAATCGTTTCTCATTCATTAACGACGAACTTTGTTATAAATAATAACATTTTAAATTGTTCTTAACATTTAAATGTTTTACCATCAACTGCATTTAGAAACGTCATTTTTTCGAGTCATTTTTGTAACGAATTACATGTTTTTTCCAGTGGCTATGCTGGAGATGGGGATCAATATGGGATGTATCCCAGCAATCGGGTTAAACGCATGAGACCTGCGCCTTATGAGGTTGAAATCAACGATGGTAGGAGCATTTTAGATCTTATAAGTATGGTAAACCACTCTTTGGCTGTGCTGTGCTATTCTATTTCCTTTTATTTCTAATTTCCCATCATCATTTCAATCTGTCATATAGCTAGCCAGATTCAGCAAATGCATGATGCATTTTTATTCAAAAATATAATTTTCCATAGAAAAATAAACGAAATAGTAATAACGAGAAAAATGTATTTTCCCTGAGCGACTTATTATGTGTAATGTAATTTGTCTTGACAAATATTTAATAACAATCCTGGATTCATAACCGTTCGTGCATTTTAATACAGCATCCGGTTTGCTTGGAGTGAGCTGTTTGTATTTGTAAACTGCTATTATAAACATTTGAGTGTATAATCGAACAAAGCTAATGATATAATACAATAATAGAAAGCTAATAATACAATGTCTTTAATAATGATATCTATCACTGTCCTCTATTATAAAATAGTATTAAAATAAAGTATTAGTAATACATCGAATTCTAAAAAAGACACATGAGAGAAAACATGCATAAAAGAGAGATGGAGGGGGTGAGAGAGAGCTAGTTGCCAACAAGAGCCAACCCAAAAACCACAGTGTATGCACAGCAGAGATAGCTGCAAGTTGCCTATAAAAATGCAAATAGGACACAGTGTCTTTGGCTGCAAATTCTAAGACACAGATATGAAATTCTAATGAGGAGACGCCAAATTCGCAACACAATATAAATTCTGCTCAGCAATGAGAAGTTCACCGCCAAAGAGCAACGAACGTAACGTCGCCCTCCCTTCTGTTCAAGGCAATTTTCTAAAAAACGTCTGAAATTATTCCTTAAACTCGAGAGGTTTGGAAGGCGTTTAAATAAGTGTAATTATAAGAAGTCACTCGTGCATCAGGTGAAGTGAAGCATTGATAGCCCTGTTCCAACAGAGCTGTCTGGGATGAGAAATGGCCGTGAATAATTGAATGTAAAATGCCAAAGATAATAGAAAGGTTAATTAATTCTTAACTAAATAGGGTGAGATAAAGAGGTAATCTATCAGGGAGAAGTGAGCGAACACCTTGGGTGTGTACGAGAGGAAACCACTGTTAAAGCACTCAAGCGTGCCGGGTTAAATGGGGATGATTTGTTGGGAATATTGTGACCAAACTGAAATAGACCGAGGTTGTGTTTTTTCATACACCGTTCTTTTCCCCAGGCTCACAGCCCAAAGTCGTGCGACGGATCTTCACGAACAGCCGCGAACGCTGGAGGCAGCAGAACGTGAACGGCGCCTTCGCCGAGCTCCGCAAGCTCATCCCCACCCATCCGCCCGACAAGAAGCTGAGCAAGAACGAGATCCTGCGTCTGGCCATGAAGTACATCAACTTCCTCGCCAAGCTCCTCAACGACCAGGACGACATGGTCGGGGGCGAAGCGCCCACCCGGCCTGCCCGAGATTCGCCCCTGGTGCGCGACGACCTCCTGCAGGAGATGCTGAGTCCCAACTCCAGCTGCGGGAGCCTGCTGGACGGTGACGCCAGCCCGGAGAGCTTTACTGAGGACCAGGACTCGTCGGTGGACTCCAGACCTTCAGCGAGGGGACTGCATCATTCCCTGGACGGAAACGCCCAGCGATGACTGAGTTGGCGGAGGACGCTCTCCTCTGTGGACCCTAAATATGTTTATGTTGTGTGCAAGCATATTCATACGTATGACCTGTTCCTCTTTGCGCTTTGATACTTTTTGGTGCCCTCCGTGGCGAAACACTGGTACAGGGGAAAACGTCAAGTCGCCTTCTGTCCAAACTTGGTCATTCAGGCAGCAAATAGTGGATCTGGAAACGAAAAAGGAAACAGAAGGATGTGAATGGTACCTTTTCTTGCGTTCCGACCTACATCTCATCAGGTACATTGTTGGTAAAGTGGAAACAGACGGACATTTGATGTCATTCTCAAGTTTGTTTAACAAGAGCCAAAAGTTATATAATTGGATTCTGAAAACGGCTTTAAAATTGTTCTTGTTTGTTATAGAGACAAAAAAGAAGCACCCTGGCTTTATTACCACCAAGGCTTTTGGAGACAAAACAAATATCTGGAGTTATGACCCTTGTTAAGTATTATTAGTATATTGGCAATAGCAACACAGTGATGCTATTTTGGGAAAAATATAGCCATTTTGTAAATGGTTTTTCGCTTTTACGTTTGGAAATACGGCAACGCAAACAACAATCTACAGGCAAAGAGTGGAAGAGGTACAAGAACGTGTACATAAACCGGGATAATGTCGTGTGTCTCTGACCCATCTTCCTTTACGCTGTTCTTTTGCATTGTGATTATGGTACATCATTATTTAGCATCCATCCACCCTCATGCATTCATTTCTTCTTTCACCCCCCCACACGTATTCATCGAGTAAGCGTTCTGTCACTTTATTTGACTTGTATGAACTTGATCTGCTTTTTAGCAGAGGATTGAGTAACCAGTCTTGGTACCTTTAAGTCTTTTATTGGGTATTAAAAGAACAAAAAGAACAAAAAATTGTTATTTTGATGTGATATTTAGTAGAAAGACCTTTGTTGTAAGGTGAAAATCTATCTATGAATATATGCAATGTTATATCTCACGAAACTTTTATATATGAAAAAAGACACAAAAATAAAAAACGCAAACCAGAAACCTGTGCATTGTGGATTTTATTTATGCATTTTCCCTTCAAAGTGATGGTTCACCTAAATATGTAAATTCTGTCATCATTTATTCATCCTCTTGTCATTTCAAACCTGTACGACTTTCTCTACGAACACAAAAGAAGATATTTTGAAGAATGTTGGTCAACAAAAACTGTTGGTCCCCATTCCCTTCTATGGGCACAAAACCAATGCAAGTGAAGGAGGACCAACAATTTTCTGTTACCAACATTCTTCAAAATATCTTCTTTTGTGTTCTGCAGGTTTGAAATGACAAAAGGGAGAGTAAATGTTGACAACATTTTCTTTTTCGGGTGAACTATCCCTTTAAGTCACGTCAAAGATTGAAATCATAGTGAAATGAATGGTTGCAATGAAACGTTGATGCTCATGATTTTTTCATGAGACATATTGACAGAATTTAAGTGTTAAAGTACACACACTATAGTATCATTTCAGATTTACTAAGCAATTCAGCTGCTGTGTACACGTTTCGCCATGAAAATATTCTTTTCTCTATTCCTGAACGGCTTGGACAAAGTCAGCGTTTGTGTGCTGGACATTATGTTAATCATAATAGTCTTTTCCATTGCTACGACAACCACAACTGCAAAAAAATGTATCCTGTAAAAACTGTCGATCACTCACGCGTCGGGATTAAGACAAGAAAGCACAATGCAGTTTTGTAGGGAACAAAATGCAAACTCCACGACATGAAAAATGAAAACATTGCGACAACATAAAACAACAAGATTTGGATTTCGCATCATAACCCGACACAATACAGTAGGCACCTTCATTCTACACGTGTGTGCTTCAGAACACTTTCATGTAATTTTACATGATATCTTATTTTAAGGGGAGTCCAGGTCATAGAAGGCTGTTAATATGGCCGTCTAAACCCTGGGAATATGAGCGCCGAAGGCAGATAAGAATCAAAGCCAATGAAAAAGCTATCGGTCGTCTACTGGCCCCTGCGGGACTAGAGAGGCAGTGTGAAAAACTGATCCAAGGGCAGTTCCCTGATTCCCAAGCACATACGTGCATGACCTTGCCGAGTGTTTTCCATGCTACCAGCTAGAGGACATATGAGTAAAATAGGCTTGTGTGTCAATAAATGCACCCTGTGCAACAAAATATTGATAAAGGTACCTGGTGGGATGCACATTGGCCCAGTCCCCATCGACTTGTTTGGAAATGGTACGATGTTCTGCAAAAATACATAAAATCATGGGTTTTAAATGACATGACGGCAAGTAAATGATAATATTTTAGGAAATGTGGTTCCGTGTCCATACAATGGAAGTCAAAGGGGACCAGTGTTGTTTGGAGCATTCTTCAAAATATCTTCTTGTGTGTTCTGCAGAAAGCCATACAGGTTTGAAATGACAAGAGGATGAGTAAATGACAGATCTTTGTCTATTGAAGATCACAAAAAATGCCCACAGTCCCTTTATTCACCTCAAATACCAATGCTCTGGCACTATGGATCCAATCTGGGACTGTTGACTGGGCTCTGACGGCATCTTTATCCTTTTTAATTAACTGCGCATAGACCGCACCCGCCCTTTTCCCACCGCCGGACCCTCGGCGAACACGGACGCAAGGCTCCAACCTGGATGGGTCTCAAAAGACCCCCGTCACAACAAAAGACATGTTAACCGGCAGATAAAAGACACCATTACCCTGAGATAACTAGACAAGGGAGGAGAAATCAATTAAAACGCCCCTCCCACTGCCCCACCACTAAGAGCCGAGGACGTCCCAGTGAACCGGCCAGGGGTTTGGTTCTCAGAGCTGGACCGGGACAGTGGAAAGAGTCTCTGGTAGGGTCTCTCATGGCTATCTGCCGCACCATCGCCAAAAGCGGCTCCCTTGGGGGGAGCTCCTGGTGTTAATGAGAGGGCGGGGAGGTTTTCTGGTTATAAAGCGCTGCTAATTTTCTGAAGGGACAAAGCTACCGGTGGAGGCTGAGAGACGCTCATGTGTCCCTCGGGTCCAGAGGGGGCGGATCTTGCTCTTGGTCCAGCCCCGCCCCTTCCTTATCTGTTTTGGTCTGCTTTTCACTCTGTCACTCATCACCTTAAGAGCGCTTTTAACATCACTTCTCATGTGCATTCATCTCGTGTGGGGTCGAAACCTTAAAGAAAGTCATTAACAGCCTCAAGTTCAAACTATCTGGACAATTATCAACTTGAAGTTGCTGTATGAGCTATTGAACTGTACAAAATACCACATCTATATTTTTTCTGAATTGTTAAATTGACTCTACAGGTCAACACTACTGTTCAAAAGATTTAAAACACTTGCCTGAAAAGGGAAGTTACTTTTCTTAACCAATAATAATAAAAATGTATAAATTATTATCAAATTATATATTATTATTATTCAATTATACAAGCAATACCTCAATATAATTAATATAATACAAAAGCCAATAGGAGTCCACAATAAATAGAAATTCTCTCAATACTGCTTAAATATCTGGTTAATAAAAAGCAAAATATGAGTTTTTGGCAAAGAGCGATTATTTTAAAGACATAGATTTAATAATTTTGATACGTTTAGTTACAAAATAATTCCTACGTTACGTTTGTGTTTTTCTAGTTTAGTTTAGGCTACTGTTAGTCCAAAAGAGGAAAATATAAATAAAGTATTTAAAACATTAATGATATACTGTACAAAATGTTTTAGTTCTTTCCAACTCAGAACTTTCTGTTGACAACATTTTTTGCATCTTTTTTCACAAATGACTGTTGAAGAGACAAGTGATGCACTTATAACCTCAGCTAAGCAAATTGTACATCACGAAACTACATTCTTCCCGAAATTTGTTAGTTACTTGCAAGTTACTTACAAGACCAGCGTGTGCATTGGTGTTCAATGATTCAATAGAAGTTATATCTTATACTGACACTGTTCGTCTACAGGCCTGATATAAATCTAGTCTAGTTTGAGGCATTTGCTTGCTACTCGAGCTAAACTGTAACTTCTACGGGAGCAAAGTTGCGCTGATGGGTTTAATGTGTCTATAATCTCCTCATGATCTATTACTAATTGAAAGACATGAAACGCTAACCAGCCAAATTCCTTTATCTGTGCCAGGATCTAAAGCTTATAAAATCTTCGGATCTTAAATCCGAAAGGTGAAACATCACTTCCTCCACTGGATTAATGCAAGTCTAACAAGCCTAAGCAATGAATATTTATGTTGTTATGACATAATCACAATGATAAAAGATACCAACAGGAAAAGCTACTGTGCAACCCCATCACACCTTTGTTTTTGTTCTGCGATGGTTAAATATCATTCTGAGGGTAAATGATTGACCCAAGTGTTGACTTAAAATGAATGATATCCTGGTTTCCTGGTTAGAGTCTCAGAAATACAGGTGCAGTTTTATAAATGAGGCGAGTTATTGGACGTTAAAAAAAATAAATATGGGAAAATCGATCATTACACTACAATGGCTGTTTCTTACGCTCGGATCAGTTGCAGCACAAGCAGGTATGTTTCTCTTCTTAAAGGGAAACTTTGATTTTCAAGAAAAACTTGTAAACAGAGTCTGATGTTATTCTGGATCATTTTAGGTATAACTCACAGTTTTATCTCTCAGATAAGGTAGAACGAGCTTTGCCCAACTGGCTTACGGGAATCATCTCTGTCGTGGTCTTCCTCTGTCTCGTCTTCATCGCCTTCCTTGTAAACAAAGTCTGGTGTGACACAAGGTAATGCAGATCTTCCTAGATGATTTAATTTGATATACATTTTAATATTACAAAACCTGACCTGATGTGGTAGCATGTTATGACAAACGTTGTTTAATGCTCAGCAGTAGAGACATTGACCTACAGGTTTAACTAACATGAAAATGTATACTAAAGGTTTGGACACTTGAACTAAATGTAGTAGAAATTCAAGCATGGAAATTATTCAGCGATCAAAGCGTGTTAATAAAAATGCATTCTTGATTTTTAACTGCATTGAAGCATAACCCTTTTAAATGTAAAGATCATAGAAAAAACCTTAATGTTGAAATGTTTTGGACTGATAATGTACATTTCGGCATACTAAATGTCTAAAATTATATTTTTAAAAAGTATCATTATTTATTTATATTATATATAATTGCATTGTAATACTTTTATTTATGTAATACATTTTACAGTTAATATAAATCACATCACAAATGTTTTTGTATATTATTCATATAACACAATATATGATATACAGTTCTGCAAAAGTACAAACTCTAATATGAACCTATGTTTTCAGTATTCAAGATCTAAAAGCATAACAGCTTTTTTTGTTAACCACTTTGGCGTTTTCAATTTCTGCAAATACATGCAAACAAAAACTTTTTTGTTTTCAGATTAGTAGAAGGAAACAAAAATGACCTAAATACAAACCTAAAAAAGGAAATTTAGGAAAAACAAATAATATTGAAGTGGTCTTGTATCTTAGAAACTCTTTTTTAGAGACAAGTTTCTGAAAACAGCAAGTAAATCTGTCTGCATTTTATTGTTGACTAAAGCAAACCAGAAGATGTGATTTCCAACGAATACACAATGACCAATGGATCATCAACCTATGAAACAACGCTCGACGCTGTCAGGTATAAACAACTTGAAGGGTTAGTTCACCCAGGAATGAAAATTCTGTCATCATTTACTGTTTTACTGGTTTAAATGTCTTTGTTCTGTAAAACACAAAGAAAGATATTTGTAAGAATGTTAGTACTTTTCAGTTCTGGGACATCATCCACTACCAATATAGGAAAAAATGATTGTCAATATTTATTCTGTTGAACACAAAATGAGATATTTTCAAGAATTAAGGAAAACAAACAGTTCAGGGGCACCCTTGACTATCATTTTTCCTACTATGGTAGTCAATGATGTCCCAGAACTAAAAACTACAAACATTCTTCCAAATATCTTTGCAATGTATACAGGTATGAAAAGACTTATAAGTGGGTCAATGATGACAGAATTTTCATTTTTAGGGTCACTTTAATACATCTGTAGCCTACTACGGTCTAAACAGACACATATTTGGGGAAAAACACTATTCTGTAGTAAAACTCCCTTTTATATGAAATCAGCATTGAAAGCATGAAAAACAACTCTCATAAATAATAAATCTCATTATCATCCTAAATCAAAGTACTTTTAACTGGCTCTTGTTTTTCAGAAGTGCCGATGACCCCAACGCGTACGAGAACGTGATCGTACACCAGACTGATGAGAAAGTGACTGCGATGTAAGAACCATCTCCAGTCACAATCTGCTGAATCGGCACAACATATTAACCCTGTTTTCTACTGTATGCCTTATTAGCATTTTATTTGCTGACGCAGCTCATCTTACACCAAAGGTTAACAGTGTTTGTGTAGCGCTACAGTACTGCAGGTCTGTTCTGACACCAATGCAAATAAGAAAATGCGACAGACCATGTAATAGTACAGAGATGGCAAAACAAATAAGCTTATCGGGGGTAGAGAAAATGCTTCCCGTATCTTTAGCTGTTGATATCAAAGTCTGTGTTTAATGAAACTTTTATGGCGCAGATTCATCTGTTGCTTGGTTATATGAGTAATACCAAAACAATTTTGGTCCATTATTTCCTCCATGTGTCAGTCAATTTCTGCTGTTGTTTATGCATTTGCATAGTTGTCAGTCTATGTCATGTTAATGCTTGATTTCAAGGACATTTGTGTTATTTCATCTTACATATAACCAATGCATCTGTGAACATCAATATAATATCATATATACTGTATTTAATACTTTTGTTCTGTAACCCACTTTTCAATTTTATAAAGCAAGCTAATAAGCTATCATGTTACTTTTGTATGCATTACCCTTTACTATGTAAAAAAACAACCAAGAAAGGTGTAAAAAGTGTAATTTTATGGGTAAATGATTGAAAATTAATTGATTGAATTCATAAGTCACAAGTCAAAAGACAACTAAAATGAAAATAACTTTATTTTTGCGACACTTTTTCAAAATAAACCAACAGACCAAGACCATAAATCTGCTTATTACAAGCGTAACTCTCTGTATCGAACATGTTCACTAAATAATTTCTCTTTGGACTTGAAAAACATTACATTGATATTCGACCGATATAAAGCTACTGCGTCTGAAATGTACGGATCTAAGTTTTGCGGTTCACAGCCCAAATCTAAAGATCTAGCAAAATGAGAAGGAAGGTGTAGGGTCTGGTAGGACATGGGAGATACAGGCAGGCTTTTTAAAGGGATGCGGTGGTAGACAGCCGAACGCGCTGTCCACATGGCACGAGAATTTACGAGGCATCGTATGAGTGAATGTCTGCTACAGTATGTGCTTACGAAATCCTAGCGGCGCAGATGATCTGGATGAGGCTTCCACGTGCTGTTTACAACCTGAAGGATAGTCTCTTAAGAGGCAGCTACACTTCCTCCAAGAGAGAACGACACAGGATATCCTCAAATGAAGAGACACAAAGACAAGCTAGGATGTGTGAGATGAAATGAAATCAATGCTGTGTCTTAAAAAGAAAATAAATTACATATTTACATTGAAATGTGAGCAACTAAATGAGAAATTACAAAACGAACATTAACCAAGAAATGTTATGCATTAGGATTTTTGTGCAACACGTATCAGTAGATGTCTGAATGCAAAGGTTTGAAATATCGATACACAAAAAAGTCCAATTGAAATGATCGGAATATCTAATACTATGCAAATAAATCCACTAACACAATCTGATCTGCCTGTTCCAAGGCACATTTATAACCAGTTTCAACTACATACTGAATCTTCCTTATCCCTTATTAACATTTGTTCCTGTATTGATCTACACACATTCATTTACTGGTGAAATTAATCGGCTTTCTGGAGAAAGCGGTGTTTGTCTGCGTCTAACGTCAGTGTTTATCTTATTTAATCGAGAGATTAGAAGGACCATACTAGTCCGATTGAACTGAAATGATCATTATACATATACCGTGTTGGTTCTGCTTAAAATTGATCTCCTGTTCTCGAATTCCCACATTTCACCAGCGCACGATAGCCACCGGAGAGGCTACAGGTCCGAAGACTAATGTGAAGATGATACGACGTTGCAAAGACACAATGTGATTTCCCTTTATGTTCATTGGTGATTGACCTAAAATCCCAGGTGAGGTAAAATGGCGGAGCTTAAAGTAGCGATGATGCAAACAGCCTGACTATCGCTCATTCCGGCTTTGTAAGACCGTATCACAAATTTAAGAGACCGAATGAAGGCTGTTGCTGATGTGTGTGGGCAAAGAGTCTCATGGATGAAATGTGTGTGTTTTTCAGTAGATGCAGATCTCAGTGTGTGTGTGTGTGTGTGTGTGTGTGTGTGTGTGTGTGTGTGAGTTAGGACAGCACAGATAGCGTGACGGTTCCTTGTTGTTTCTTCAGTATGGCCACAGCTTGCTCATGTGTGACTCCCTCTAGACTCTCTCCGTTAACCGTCAGGAGCTGGTCTCCTCGCTTCAGGCGGCCGTCCACTGCTGCTGCTCCCTACAGGTAGAAAAGGAAACATTCAGCATAGAAAATGTCATGATTTGAGTTGAAGTATATGTGTTATAACCATTGATGTAAATCTAGAGTTTTCTTGGTGAAATTAAGCGAAATAAAAAATATATATTACACATAATCATACAAATGATGAAATATACAATAATACAAATACATTTATTATAATTAATCAAATGTATTATTGTATATAAAGGTTATACAAAATGATATTTACTATATGCATTCACATGTAATATATATATGATTTTGGTAACACTTTACAATAAGGTGCCATTTGTTATTAATATTAATTTCAGCATTTGCTGTTATGCATGTTAAAATTGTACATGGTCCCTTTCAAATAAACAAATGAATAAATAAAAAATAAACATTTTAAAAAATCAAACGTTATGTTTGTTAACATTAGTCAATGCACCATGAACTAACATGAATAACTGTATTGACATTACCGTTAACAAGGATTCATAAACGCTGAAAAACTAAATTGTTCATTGTTAGCTAATGCGTATTACGACTATTATTGCACCTTATTGAAAAAAGTTGCCATTATTTTTATATTATTTTAAACATATTAAGACTGAAATGAGGAAAAAAGTCATAAAACAAGGAAATATGATTGTATGGAAAGAATAAAATGACAAAAACACATGTATTGTATATAATAATGTGGATTTTTCTTAGCAGAGCTCTATGCTGCCACCTGGTGACCGGAGCGGTATAGACACTGTAAATAAATCTAAAAATAGAACAAATATTTTTAAGCAGATTTTCCAAAGCAAATCTGCTATATGACTAAACACATGTCTGGTTTACGTACTTTTCCACATTGTAAAAAAACACTAAACAAAGAACTGGATGGAACTGTGTTTATAAACAAATTAGCTTGTTCAATAAAGCTTGTTTATGAAATATCACTTCGATATCAACAGCTTGTTTGCAGAATTGTTAAATAAAACAAATAAGCATCCGGTCCTGAAACTATCTATTTTAATAATGTTCCTTAACCCTCTTCCCAGAATATTCAACGGATGACAGGAAACTGGATAAGCAATGTTGAGAGCTGGACTCAAACACTGAACACCACGGCTCAACCAGTACACGCTCCTACTGCTAAGCCAAAGCTTTGACATTTAAGTAAAGTGAAGTAAAGACTTTGTGGTATTGCACAAAGTTACCTTGCTGAAGACTGTTTTTACATAGATGGGGAGATCTCCATGCGGACTCCCGAAACCCCCCACGATACTGAACCCCAGCCCCTCTGAGCCTTTCTCCAATGTGATAATGTTCGGCTTGGGCGCCCTGTGAGTAACATACAGCACATATGATAAATACAATGAGGAGAAAGTGAAAAGCTGTCATGTCATTGGTGGAAACTGATGTCACTCACTCTGGTTCTACTGGCCGGACCTCTTGGTTTGTGCTGGGGGCGGAGCTAGTGGACAGATTCTCCACCTGGCTGGCTATAGCACTGATGTTGGTGTCAGCGATGACCTGTCAATCAAAGACTCGTATGAGAACTTTTTTATGTTCACTGTGTGTATGTTTTCACACATGACTGTTTGCCTTTAGATATGTGTGTGCGTGAAACGTATCCCAGCAGTCCTTGTTCTCCTCTGTGATTTTCTGCGCACGACAGCTCACGTCCAGGCATCTATTCTCACACAATTGCTGTGCATCAAACTTTCGCATCTCCTTCACTGGAGTCCAAAATGTCTTTCCCGTCACGTTTTATTTAAATTTTCTTCATCTATTAAACTGCGCTGGCGATGTGGGCAGCGGCATGCTCATTTGCATATTTAATTAAAGGCGAGGCAATTAAAAGTAAAAAATACACAACAACAAACAAAAGCTAATTAATGAATGAGTTGACAACCCAGCAAGTGTAATGACTCGG